>OZ014440.1:6546519-6784071 GCA_963966035.1 Acleris laterana
TGCCGGGCGTGGCGTCGGGCGGGGCCGCGCCGCCCACGCCCCCCGCCGCCCGCGCCGCTCGTGTGATAACGAGATGCCACTCGCTGATCAAACCGCATATCTCTCTTAGGTACTATCATTAGCGACGTGATTGACTGCGCTCCTTCTACACGTTAAATACTATCTACACGCCGTCGTCACGTAGACAACGTACCGACTAAAGTATCATGCATAACCCCCTTAGGAAATGAGAGTACCTAATTAGAAATTAATATTAAAAATGTCCTTGGCAACAAACTTGTATGATAAACTATGTTCGTTTTGAGTAATAAATCGTAAGAAAGTCAAGTTTTGTCGAGTTGATTGTAACCTAATATTGTCACTAGCGCCATCTAGTAGCGAGTAGCAGGCGAATCAGTCCGTAATGTAGTGGTTATTTTAGAATTTAGTATTTCAGTTATTTAATTCTTGCAATTAATTTTAAGTGTCAGTGATCGACATTAGGTGTCTTTAGGCACTGCTATAGAATACTCCGTACCGTAAAACCCGATCTAAATTTTTCGACGGTTCAGTCCTGTTCACTTTTTGGTAAGACAGCCCTGCCAGCACATGCTAGATGAACACCCTTATTAATAAATGTAGATAAAACCTGCGTTAAAGTATCCTGTCCCTTTTTGGCAAATTCAAATGTCAGTGACAGATAGGCCAGAGCGTATTTACAACATACTTTAGCTATGGCGTATGAATAACAACGTTAATCTAAAGCAATACATAACATAAACTCACGCCTTTATTCCCAGAGTGGGGTAGGCAGAGCTACAGAATTTCCAACAACTAGAAAAACTTTTTGATAATTCTGTAACCACATTTTGCACACTTAGGCGAAGATGTTTACCACTGTATTAGTGACAGGTTGCAAGCCCATCAAAAAAGAAAGCAAATAAAGCATAAAAATAAGCATATAAGCAATTTAGCTAAGAAATCTGGGACTGTCCTAAATTAAATTAAAAACGTTTGGTAACAATTTTATTTGTATATAAATATAAAGTTTACACATGATTCAAAAGACTATGCACTCAAAATATTTTACACAGTTAAAAATCTCACGGTGTGCGAATTAGAGGTACGAGACATCTTCAATTACACTAAAGGGTTCAAATTCTCCTGAATTTACAATTTTCCAGTCAGTTCTGGCACTGCCTTGAACAGGTCAGCGACAAGACCATAGTCGGCCACCTGAAACAAAAGTAAACATTTAAAATAAAATCAAATGGTGTTGCACGAACACTTACGTTACGAGTACACTTTTAAAGTAGCACACCATTGCAGCACTAAAGTTTTAAATATTTCTTATTTTTATTAATTGTATACAGCTGAATTTTATAACTAAACCTTGTTATCTAACGCTCAGTTTGGGGGCAAGTGATGGCGCAATTTCGATAACCTGAATCGATAATAAATGAAGTTGATTAAATCACTCACTAACATATCAAAAGATTTGATTCATACTAAACAGAGCTCTGCTACAGTGATTTTTAAATTATAACACACATATTAATTTAGGAACCGTAACACAACTCAATACAGTGCAAAAATGTACACATGAAAATTATAGTCTCGATAAGTGTTGTTCTCTAATGCCGGATCCCACATGCTTGATGTTTGCAAATACGTTAGAGTGAGATGGAAATACATCGGGCTCAATCTAACATACGCACTGCTAGATCTAAACAGGATCAACTCAAAATCCTTGCTAGTTTTGTTTCAAGTTCATAGAAATTGTATTAAAGTTGATTTTTAAATACAGTTGTATTTTGAGTTGATCCTGTTTAGATCTAGCAGTGCGAATTATAGTTGCGACTTGCAGTGTTTGTGGCAAACACAAAGCATAGGGTTCCGGCTTTAGAAACTATAGGTCATAATAGACTCCTTATCTTATCTTACAGATGGGACCTTCCGGATACAATTCGACCCTTTAGGATCTTTTGTGCAATTACCCTCTTACAGTGTGCACGTTTTCTCTCAATGTTTTTCCTTTACCATAAGACCATCAGGTAATGCACTTAAGTTAGATAAACTCATTGGTACATGGTGACCGCGGGGGTTCGAACTCGGTACCTCACGATCACAAGTCGACCCCCTAAGCCACTAGGCCACCGACGCTCTATAGATAGATATACTCCTATTTCATGGCGGCGCGGCGCAGTGCATTTCCATACTAAAAACGATTCGGCCACGCTTTGCGCACGCTTTCTAGTATGGGAACGCGTTGCCTCCGCTCTGTACTTGCAGCTTTAGATTTACTCGTTTGTACCTGGAAGATGGGTGCATCCGGGTCCTTGTTGATGGCGACGATAGTCTTGGAGTCCTTCATGCCCGCCAAGTGCTGGATGGCGCCACTGATGCCCACGGCGATGTATAGGTCCTGAACAAACGGGCAAAACAAACACTTTAGTTGTATTGTATGCAACAAGCCTACTACCAGAAAATGTAACGTGGATGCAGGTTAGTGTTGCACAAGGTGATGAGTTAAGGCTGCGATACCCATAGCTTGTGGGATTACGACTCGCATTAAGAGTGTTCTATGCAGTTTGTTTAGCGGAAGTGATGTATATGTAAAGTTTGAGCAGCAAAATAAAAAGCCTAGAGGCTTTGGGGTCGCCACGAATGCTTTTTATATCTGTGTTTCGTGAATTGCAATAGAAACGACAGTTCATATAGGTAAGTTCCGCAATATGGCGAGGTATTTTATTTTTCTAGTCAGGCTTGAACCATTATAGTTCTCAGAATCCGAAAAACAGTTTAGATTCGTCCAAACAAGTTCATGACTTGTCATTGGGTTGTTTGGTTATTCGTGAGTTTTACAGTTGTTATGTTTCTAAAAAGGTATACTGACGGGGGCCACGATCTTGCCGGTCTGGCCGATCTGCAGGTCGTTGGGCACGAAGCCGGCGTCCACGGCGGCGCGCGACGCGCCCACAGCCGCGTTCAGCTTGTCGGCTAGATCGTACAACAGCTTGAAGTTGTCGCCGGATTTCAGGCCGCGACCTGCAAATAAAACAACACATATTTTTAAAACTAAATAATGAACCTTTCAATAGTAGGTCAAGGAATTATTGTTAGAGAAAGCTGTTGAATTATTATTTTGAATGTGCAAGAAATGTTTATTATTAATAATGGTTTGGCTTTGGGCCCTGAGGTTTGAAAATTGTGGAAATTGTGTTTAAAAACTATCCTAATAATAGCACAATAAGCTGGTAGCTAAACACAATGCTATTGTGCATTGATGGAATTATATGGGTGAAGTGAGAGGCCAAAGCAAACATAAAATAAATGGTCCCTTAGAAAATTCACTGCCACAAAGTGTTATGCGCTCATAGCCAATCAGTGTTTTTCCGCTTTGTAGAGAAAATTGCCTAAGAACAGAGAGCCCGACTAGAGGGTTGCTTGGGCTGAATTTGTTCAAATTGAAAACGTTGAGCAAATTCAGTGGCAAATGTCAATTACATGTAAAAATCAAGAGCATATTTCAGTACTTGACAGAAGCATGTGGAGCTAACCCCAGGTGCTTCTATTTTGTCCACAAGAGGGAATACTCCATATGAAACAATTGTGAATTATTTCTCTGATAAGTCTATGGGAGTGCCAATAAATATCTCGACATTGACAAAATACACCTTAGGAGTGAAAGCCATTAAATATAATTAGATTTTGATTTTCTATAAATAGGAACTTATAAGTTACCTCCTGAGACAATGTTTTTGGCACTGGTAAGTTCCGGTCTGTCAGACTTGGACAGCTCCTGTGAAACCCACTCCACCAGATCAGACTTGTAGTTTCCTTCCGGAGCCTTCTCCACTTTGGCGGAGCCACCTTCCAGTGGCTCTGGAGGGAAGGCTGTGCCTCGGACAGTGATGACCTTGACTGGGTCTTTAGCTTCTAATGTCAGAACAGCATTACCTAAACACAAATATTTATAAATTACGCACCTTTTCATTTAAAAAACAATTCTTCTTATATAATACTGGCTGGCAAGAAAACCTTGAAAATACCATTGTTTTCCTTATGCAAGTTTAAATATTTTGGTTTCCTCATTAAAAGACAGTACTTAGTTAAATAAAAATTACCAAACAAAAGCATGTATATTTATAAGACTTTTACTTGATTGGCAGTGATAATATTACCTGCATAAATAGTTCGCACAAATGTGTTAGGATCCTTAACACCAATTATATCAGTGATAGGAGAGACATCAAGCTTTGCCGCCACCCGGGGGAGCACAGCCTTGCCAACAGCAGTTGCTGGAGCTAAAATATGGGTGAAGTTGAACTGCTTCTGCGTGGCAAGGATGAGTGGAGTTAGCGCCTCTGCTGTGAAGCCTTTGAATGCCTCACCCTCTGCTACCAAGACCTTTGAGACTCCACCAGCCTTGGCAATCATTTCTGCAGCCTGGATATTACAAAGTCATTTTGAACCATATGAAATAAACATGGCAATAGTTAAATGATCGAAATTCGCTTGAGATCTTTATTACTCACAAACCCGACTTCGGTTTTGTAAGAAAACAATACTTACGGGTCCACATTTGGTGCCTGCGACTAGGACCGATATTTCTCCACCGATTTTCTTAGCTGCGCTTAAGGCATTTTGGGTGACCGCTGACAGTCCCTCATTATTGTGTTCTGCGATTACAAGCGTGCTCTGCAGTCGTCGTAACTAGGAAATATTCGTCGTAGTTAATAGGGAGATCAGTATCATAAGTAATCTTTGAACTCTTATCAATATCATAATAGGGAAGGGTACGTAACCTGTTGCTACCTTACCTGAGTCGAAAGAAACAAATGCCTAGTGGTCGGCGAAAACATTTTACCTACCAATTAAACTTCTAAAGGTAAAACAAAAGTTACGCTACAAATAAAAAATACTTCTAAAAAGGTTTCAAAGTCCACTTCTGCCAGCTTGTTGGTTGGACAGAAGACACAGATTATAGGATATGTCTAAAGACAGAAGATAGAAACCACAGCATTACAAGGGTATACACAAACGTCAGAAACGTGGAAATCAAACAGATTCAACAGACAGAAAACATCTATCCAGTGACTTTCAGCTTAACTCAAACAGCTCTGAGTTGCGAGTTGCGAGGAATACCGAAACAGCCGAAACACGCTATTGATTGAGAAAAAACCTAGACAGAATATTACCTATCGACAGTAAAAAACTAGTTAGTAGAATCCAGTAAAGTACATCAAACGATAGACAAGAGTTTGAAGCATCCTTGTCCACTTTGTAGTTGTACTTACTTAAATTGAGCACAGTAACTGGGCCGGCATACATTGAAAGCGTAATCATCGTATCTATTACCATCGAAAGAAGTTTCAAGTTAGGCTAGCTCCATAAGATGATATTATCTTTCTCTCCATCTCACAAATGATTAGTGAAAGAGATGAATAGGGGCATGTCTTATAAAGCTACAAATTACAATTTAAAGCCTGACAAGTTCCTATTTAGCCCTGATGTAGTGTCGCTACAAACAGCTTACATATGGCAATTATACGTGTACGTCATGAATAGTCGGGACAGTGAGTATTGGCATCGTGCAAGAACGAGTGAGATATACAATTAAGTACTTGTAGATTGTGAAACTATGTTTTCATGTAATCGGAAGAGCATGTCTAGTTGATAATTAAATATGAATAATTACCTATCCGTCAAAATCCGATTCTAAATATTCGACATCCATATATTCATCAGATTCTGGCTCCAATGTATTTTCACTTTCGTCCGTTGAAGAGTCACTTTCAGGACCACCAACCTCGATTATAAATCTTTCGGTCTGTGATTCGATTATAGGACCTTTTGTCCTATATCCGTCTTCTATTTTTTTTACGTGTTCGCAGCATTTACTCCAATTTTCTATAGTCACTTCCTAAGTAATAACGAAGTGTAAAAGTAAGCTAAGTAAGTAAGACGCCTTGAATGAGAAAAAAAATAAAATTTAATAATTAATATACATATTTAGTACCAAGCTAACCAATTCATGACAATCGCACTATGAATATCATACCCGTCATGTCAACAACTAATTTCAAAACATTGTTTATTGGAATGCTGCTGAATCCTTCGTCCTTTTTCTGCCGCAGCCATTTGAATGTATTTATAATAATGTTTTTTGCATCGGGGTGAAATTTCTTGGGCATTTTAATTTTAAAATCGATTTGTTTACATCGGTGACATTCAATGACTTCCAACGTCCGTTGTCAAAAAAAAACGTTGCCATTTAAATAAATTAGTTCCACTGAAAATCCGCAACATGGCGAGGGCTAAAAAGGAACTTGTCAGGCTATACACGTTACATTACAAGTTTCCATCTGACACAACCTCGACCAATGACGACCACAGATTATAGGATATGTCTAAAGATGACGACCAGCCATTTGAGCAGGGTTGCCAGTTAAAATTGTTACTTTTAGCTTATAAAACGTGCCCTAGGTATCGAATAGTGCCGCATAGTAACCGTCCTGTCACTGTAAACTGTCAATCAAGCAAGTTTCGGGTGTCAATCAAATCAAATCAAGTGTTTCAGTTTAAGTAAAGTAGGCTCTAAGTATCGTTTAATTACTTGCTTCATTAGTTATTCTCTAATTACACGGACGGAGCGACTAATTGAATGAAATAAGTTGACTGAGTCAGTTTGTTCTTGAATTTTGGATAGGATAGACGTGTGTAAAGAGTAAGAATAAACTACTTTGTAACTTGAAAGCTTAAGCTTCAAAAGTTTTATTTGAGGTATTTGATTGTAAAATGTCATCTTTGCCGATTGTCTCAATAACTAGACGGGAAACATTTAGTTCTTGTCACCGTTTACACAGGTAATATCACGTACTTCGTTATAATTTCGGATCGTGTTACAAAAAAACCGTGCCTAACTAAAAATTGATTTTACATTACTAAGTAGTCATAACGACTTGAGTGCTTGTGCTTTTATGAATGGTGCAGCAGGTTAATTCTTAAAAGTTTGAGCTTTTTGCCCCAGTATTTTATTTCGGTTTTTGTTAATAAAGATTAAGAAGAATTTTATTGGATTATAAAAAAACATTTAAAATAGTGCTTTAAACCATTGTATTTTTTCTATTAAACTTGCTCTTCTTTATGCCTCACAATTTTTTTAAGTTCGTAATCACTCCATATGTTTAACTTCTTGACCTCCTTTATCTCCTGTATTTGTAGATGAAAGGTCATCATTAGATGTTTTGTGTTATTTACAGCCCATTTCTAAGCGATGAAGAAAATAAGAAATTGTATGGCAAATGTAATAACCCAAATGGCCACGGGCACAACTATGTGGGTGAGTATTTTAATATTATTTCAGATCTAAAACCTTACCTCTGAAACCTACAAAATATATTTAGCGTTTATAGCTATCTCAGTCAGGGTGTAAAATTTGACATCTGAGTCTTGTCTTGTCGATAGTCTTCGTTAAGTAAATGACCTTATTCCTTATTATTTTACACATTTAATGGCCAGTTGCTATATTCAAACCGCGGACAGATAGACTTAGGGGCTGTTGTTTGATCGATCAGAAGTTAAACTAATTGTTAAAATTCAAAAAAGGAATCGAAAATTTGACATTTCCTTGAGATTGCTTAAAATTTTCAGTTAATTTTTTGAATTTTGGATTCCTTTTTCAAATTTTAACATTTAGTTAGTTTAACTACTGATGATCAAACAATAGGCCCTTACTAAGGATTAAAATTAGACATATTTTGTATTGGCTAATGGCAAATTTTAACCAGAGGTAAGCCTTATCTATCTACGGTTTGAATATAGGAACCTGATAAAGGAGGTAGGTAGTTTTGCTTTATTACGTTTTTTATATTTTGACTAAGTAAGCATCAATAAAGTTTTTATTGATGCATGTTAAATTTAATTATAATTGAAGATTTTGATTTTTTCTCAAGTTAGGCTTCACTATAATTAGACTTTCCTGCCAAGCCAAAATAATCCAAAGCCTTTGCATGGAAGGACCAATTTGAATAATTACTTGATTTGATTAGGCTTTTGAAGCAGCCATTATATTTGTAATTTTTTACATTTGTTTCTATGTTTATATCAAGATAAGGTTCATAGTGAAACACTACAGTGTAAAGGAGTTGGATAGGTGGTAAGAATTAAATTAGAGTTAAATTTCCACACGTGCAATATTAAACTAATCATACAAGAATTTACTGCACCTGGGCCTTCATTCTACTCTAATTTGACATCAAGTTTAGAACAAACACCCTTATATTCTTTTCTGAGAAACAGTAGTCACATGTCTAGACACTTTTTACGCTTATATCCAGCTGCTAAATGTTTTCAAACTTTTAAATCAGGGAAGTTTTGTAATAATTGCTGGAAGAATTAAAGTGTAAACAAACTAAGTTGATTCGTTATGACTTATGATATGACACAAATGTTTCCGATTAAATACATATATATTTGGTAACAATTAAAATGTGAGATTCGTAAAAAATTAGAAGCTTACATCATTTAACACTTTCATTAAAACCCCTAAAATTTGTAGTACTTATTGCAAAAATTTAAGAATTTAGTTTAATGGAAATGTCTTCAAAAAAATGCTTAAAGCTAGCATTAGTTGTATCTTCATCTAAATACCTATCATATATACATATTATGTATATTCTGCTATAGAAGCATTTCTTAATAATAGAGTTAAATCATTAATTTTTAATTTTATTTATGACTGATTTACATTTAAGTCCTTCATTTACAACATTATGTATGATTTGCTAGATGATCTCATGGTATCTCACCCGCCGGCCGCGCGGCTTGCACCTTATGGCGGCCAAACTAAAAAAAAAACAGATAAATGCATTGAATTTTAATAACCAATGTACATTTGAAGAAAAAACAAGTCTGTCTAGTCACTTTATTAAAATCTGATTTTAATCTTTAAATGTGTGCAAAATGTGGGTACAGAATTATCAACAAGTTTTTAGAGTTGTTGGTAATTCTGTAGCTCTGCCTACCCCACTCTGGGAATAAAGGCGTGAGTTTATGTATGTATGTATGTATGTAAAGTTTGCGGATTTATTACCACTCAGTCACGTAACATACATATAATTAAGTATCAAATGAAATGGTTCCTTACTTTTAAATCGCGATAACTCGATAAGTTACTGATTACTAGACAAGTCCTTTCCGCGCACTCCTCATTAACATCATTTATAGATTGATCCAAACATATACCTTTTTCTTTACATGTATGCACATTTTTAACACTCCCTGAATTACTGTTAGAACAGTTTCCATTTTCAACAATATCCGTGTTTGTTTAAAGTATATTTGAAATATACATAAATTATCAGCAAGTTGTTCTATTCTACGCCCCATACATTTGTTATCGGTATTTGACGACGTGGGGTCTCGTGGGGTTCACGAAATTATTGGTTGTATTATTTTCGTTTTCATTATTTTATCGTAATATTTGAGCCCGCTAGAAGTAAAATGTAATAGCTTTTTTCTTTCTCTTATTTGATAATTATTTCAATTTCGGTTACGGTACTGAAGTAAATCTGAAGTTCATTTGCTATTTATTTTTTAACTTATCGTTTAGACATGATATACCGGAACTTAATTATTTTTGCCTAGTAAGTAGATAACATACAGACCATACAGTGAGGTTTTGTACATTGAAGGTACATACTATGGTGCTAAGTAAACACTGCGGTTTTAAAACTTGCGTACTTTACATACCTACTTCTTTACCAAAGTTAAATATTCACTACTCATATTATAAACTAACATTGGACGCACAATTATCTGACACGCTATTATGGCCCTAGTTATGGAGACGTGTCGGATATGATATGAACCCTATAGGCCTGCCCACATCACCGCGGCACGGCGGCGGCGCCCCGTATGTAAACGTGAAACGGCGCGGCGCCGTAGAATAGAAAGGCACATTGCCGCGTCGTGCAGATAAGTCAGATATAGTCGTATTTTTCAAGATATTCGAATGGTAATAAAGAGCTTAGGTATGTTTAGCAAAAAAAAAAGCTAATCCGCTCACATAACTACCTTCCATTCTAAGTTATAAGGTTTAAGTTGTAATGGCTATGATATGTCGCGGTCGGAGCTCCCGGCTTCCCGGTAGCTATTTGGGCGAGTTATCTTTCTACATGTTTTCTTTTCTTCTGAACTGCTAAAGATAAACTTTTATGACCATTCGGACATCTTATAAAAATACCACTATACAGGGTGTTTGGCAGTCGGGTGTAGGGGTTTTAAGGGATGATAGTAAGGGTCATTCTGAACATTTTTGACCACATTTACTATTATGCTAAGTTTCACGGTTTTCGAGATATTGATCATATTAATAGGATTTTTTGTCATTTTTCCTTATGTCCGTGATACGAAAAACCCCTTAATTCAAGTAATAATTTAAAAAAAAAACAGTGTTTTCTTGCATGACTTGAATCACTATGATGAATCACTATGAAATAAGGAAGTTTTAAAGCTACATTCCATTTTTTTTTCCTTACAACTTTTTGAGTAAGCTCACAAAATTGGTTTTTCCATACTTGGTGAAAAACAAACGCGGGGTTCTCTTAGTATGGAGAAACCAATTTTGTGAGGTTACTCAAAAAGTTGTAAGGAAAAAAAAATGGAATGTAGCTTTAAAACTTCCTTATTTCATAGTGATTCAAGTCATGCAAGAAAACACTGTTTTTTTATAAATTATTACTTGAATTAAGGGGTTTTTCGTATCACGGACATAAGGAAAAATGACAAAAAATCCTATTAATATGATCAATATCTCGGAAACCGTGAAACTTAGCATAATAGTAAATGTGGTCAAAAATGTTCAGAATGACCCTTACTATCATCCCTTAAAACCCCTACACCCGACTGCCAAACACCCTGTATAGTGCCGTGTTTCAATATAAAGTGAAATATTGAGTCGAATGTCCTGCGCCGCACCGTTTCACGTTAACGACACGTGCCGTGGTCAGGGGCCCTACTTTGAAAATCGAAGATCGAAGTTACGTTACCTCCATCCCTTTCTCTCGATTTAGTCTCGAGTGACGAGAGATAGGGATGGAGCTACCGTAACTACGATCTTCGATTTTCAAAGTAGGGTCAGGCTCTATGTTGGATCATATGTTTTTGTTGGTCATAATGATTGACATTGTTTATAGTCCTGGTGACGGTGAAGGGTCCCGTCGACGCGCACACTGGCATGGTGATGAACATCCACGACCTCAAGCAGTACATGAAGGAAGCCATCATGGACCCTCTGGACCATAAGAACTTGGACCAAGACGTGCCGTATTTTAAGACTGTGGTGAGTGTACCTTACTAACGTATACTCGCGACGTCGCCCGCGTAATAGTATTTTATAATTTCCAAACTAAGTACGTAGATTATCCTTGTGTTGAATATCCTTCATATTATTTTCTTACACACACACACACAATCTTAGTGATGAAGTGATTTTAACGCAAAATTTGACATTGTGGGCGAAGTGCCCATTTTGTAGTTATTCCTATGCAATGTTTTGTAATTCGCTGACCTTCACTATCTAAACTACTCAAGATATTTTAATTTCATCAAGTGAATAGTTAATCTAATTTACTTATTGTTGTGAAACAACTATTAGAAGGTACTAAAACATGGTCCATATACTTGCAACATAATTAACTGATCATTTAAAATAGTCTAATAGCATTCGAAAATGCTTAAATTAGAGTAGGTACTAATTGAGTAGAAGATTTTCATTGCCTTTGTCTAGACATTATACATAAAAACCAATTGCAATAGCAATTAAAAAACATTTATTTGTCTTAGGTCAGCACAACAGAAAACTTGGCGATTTATATTTGGGATCATCTCCAAAAAGTGATGGAAAAGCCGATGTTGCTTCACGAAGTAAAAATACTAGAAACTGAGAAGAACCACGTGGTTTACCGCGGGGGGTCGACTTACTCGCGCAAGAAATCTGAGAACTCCAGCCTACATACCAAAAAGCATTGCAATGTTTCCTCTGACTCAGACTAAACCAATGTTACTTTTGTAAGATTAAATCTTAAGCGCCTTAATCAAAAACTATTTAGGTACCGTGGTACCTTAATCATGTTACAACTGATTATGTAATAAATAAATGAAAAATTATTTTGTTAATAAAACAAAAATATAAAAACTACCCTCTTTTTTTTTTCAAGATATTTAACTTTTTCAACGCTATGCCAAATACAAAAGACGGTTAAAATAGCGTAAACCCAGAGCCAATTTAGGTCTATTTTGCGCTGTCCATCATGACGGATTTATAAGTTGTTGGTGTTGAAAAGATTGATTTAATATCGCGACCCGGGTGTCCTAGGCCCTGAGTGAATGTGTAATAAATAGGTATAAGTACTAAAAATAAATAATCTCGAGACTTGTAGCTTTGTACGTCACCAGCAATATATTATCCAACATTGGGCACAAAAATATCTGACACGACTTTCATACTAGAGGTATAATATAAGTGCGTGTAAGACATTTTTACGCCCCATGTTGGATAATATATTATTACTGACTTGTATAGAGAAATACATAGAAAACTTCCAAGATAGGAACAAATACGTGCCCTACACAAATATTTTCCAGGAATCAAACCCGGGGCCGCTTGCTTCGTAGGCAGCGTCACTACCAGCTAAACTAAACGTATCGTAATTATTGGCATTTCATTTCATTTTAGTAGGACCTTATTCAGGCATACCACCGTCTTACAATTTAACCTGCTGCCAAACGGCTGTAGGTATTTGCATTGTGTTCCGGTTTGGGGTAAGACGGCCGGTGAAATGGTTTTTTTTTCAATAGACGTTTTGATACTTTTTTGTTAATTTATTTTACATTCAATTACTTAGCAAAGTTCGGCCACGTTGAAGACTTTGATTAAAAACAAAGATCGCGGTATGCCAATAGATTAGATTGGCACAAATTTTAATAATAAAAATAAATGTGACAATGGAATGGCGGTCAAACCTCGAAATAGCTATCAATATTACTTTTATATAGGTACCTAATTGTTAGTTTAGTATAAACTTTGTAATATTTGAGTTAATAACTTCTATATCGGTTTTAACCTTTTGAACGCCTTACATTGAATACAAAATACGTCTCTCACACGCCAAACATGCTTGCTATGCTATGCGAATTACATCTTATTAACACGACACAATACGGCTGTAGCCGTCATGGCGTCATTGGCATGACTCAGTTGACGGCCAGAGCCGTCTGTGGCATTCAAAAGGTTAATATTGATATAATGAATATGAATGAACCGATATTTAAAAATACCAACATGTGTCCCAGTTGTAACCGTTTGTTAGAACTATACCTCAAAATCATAAATTTCTTGTAGCGATTCACCGGTTCGCATTTCACCTCGATCGTGTATTTTATTTTGCCTTCTAATAGCTTTGGTCACGTTTCACCTCGATCGCTTATTTTATTGTACCATTCATTGTTTACCTCAGCATTATGCTGAGCCAGTGTCCGATTCACTGCCGCGAAGACACACTATTTACTTGTTTATTGCTTGTTGTTTGTTTTTACTTTTTCGCTGTGTCTTGTGTGTAGTGAATAAATGTATTTATCTTTTTATTCTTTTCTTTTCATGTTTTATTGTTTATTGTAAAAATATACTTTAAAACGGTAATTGCAAATGGCAATTAACGGGTCAAATAAAACAGCGTTCCAAACAGAACTCGATAGCGGTGAAATGCTTCTATGGTAAAACACTACTTCGAAAATAAGCTGATACAAATTAAATACATATAAAAACTAAATGTGAACAACCGCATGAAAAATTGATCTTAAGTAAAAAAAAGCTATTATGATTGTGTTCAACCGAGGTGAAATGTGAACCGGTGAATGGCTACAAGAAATTCATGATTTTGCGGTTTAGTTATAAAAAACGCGCCATTATAGCAGGTTGAGCAGCACTAATGTCAAAAGTTATGTATGTACAGTCAGCATCAAAAGTAGCTCTAAGCAGAATAACACGCTCAAAATGATCTAGACACGACGTACCTATTCTCTTGGCAATAGAGTCGAGTGCAGATCATTTTGACCTCTTCGGTTGCGTAACTTCTGCTGCTGACTGTATGTAAACCCTTTATTGCATAATTAAACCAATTTACTATTAAGTCAAGATCCGTTTAGCGTTAAATATCAGTGTTTCTTCAGGTAAAATATTCATGAACTACCATACTACAGACATAAATCGAGTATATTTACCTAGGTACTCACATACGAGTATAAATATTTCAATTTTGAATAAGTACAAATTAAAATGTAAAAAATTACTAGTTTTACTAAAATAAATTAACCAGCATTATCCTACTCATCTAACGACAAGTTATAGTGAACTTACTGACTGAATTATATATATTTTTTTATGGCCATATTAAAGTTGATATGCAAATGTAGTCTACTAATATATGCAATAAGGAACCTTACTAACTATTCTATGGGGAAACCTAAAACAAATAATTTTGAATTTGAATATATGACTCTACTCAACTAATTCATAAGCCATTTTCCGGAATATTACCACCACAAAACGATTTGAATTTTATTGCATTGTTATCACTGCACTGTTATCAGACTGGCTTAGAGTATTATTTTTTATGTTAAACAACAGGTAAAGTACTACAGAAAAGGTATATAAAATAAAAAAGAAGATTGGTTCTCAAGCGCTATGTTTTGTAACGTTTTGTCATGTGTTACAACTTATAATACAACTTACAACTAATTACGACTAGGGCATCTACTGGAAACCTTGAGGGTAAACATTGACTTAAAATACGAATTATATGAACCATTTTGATATTTTTCACATAGTAAATAATATAATAATAAATACTTAAACTACCTACCTATCATCACAGATTGGCAGACACTAGGTCTTTTATGTTTTGAAAAAAAATGAAACTGCGTTTTTAATCAGAAACATTAGTCCAATTAAAACGATTAAGTATTGTAAATATTTGGTTTTAATCCTTTTCGTACTTTTCAAAGCACATAAAATAATTTTATTATTAGAACATCAAATAGGCTAAAAAATAGTAAGAAATTTAATTGCACACGTTCTTATAGCTTTGCTCACGTTCGACCTAAAATTATTATATTATTAACCGTGTAAATTGAGATAACTCATAAAAAGCGAGCAAAGAGGCTCTAACTCACATTCGCATTACATGTATATATCACATTCGATGAATCACGCACAACCCGAGGCAACTACTCTAAATAGCTAAATCTTCGTCTTTCTTGCGCGGGTGCGTGACAGAGATGTAGGGGACGCCGAGTTCAAAGTCGTTCCTGGGCCAGTACTTGAGCACCGGCTTCTGTTCGGGCCGCTCCTCGGACACGTTGAAGTAAGCAAAGAGGACGAGCGAGGTGTAGCTCGCGATGAAGCTGAGCACGTGCCAGACGCCGTGCAGGTAGGGGAAGCTGATGGACTCCCACGCCGAGCAGAACAGCCGGTCCACGATCCAGCATACAACTGCTACGAAGAACACGCACATGCTGCGCAGCCCTAGGCGCCGCACGCGAGCGCACTTTACTCTGAAACATTACATGGCCACTTGCAACAAAAAGACAAATCTAGACGAGTCAAAATACAGTTTAGTTGTGTCAAAATGTATGGAACGCGATAGCAATTCTACCCACCACATCCAATCCAAATAAACGTAATGGGTAGATTGCTCAGGCGGCGGTGGACGATATAAAATATGTATCTATAGTTGTCGTACAGCAAGGTGTTGAGGATTTCTTAACCCTGAGCGGCACAGACTGGCCGTCAACTAAAAGTCGTGCCATTGACGCCACAAGTTCAATATTAATAGAGACTTTGTTTCGTCTAAATTTAGTTGTTAATTTGCATATCATAGCAAACATGCTTGGCGTGTGAGTGACACATTACGAAGCCGACGTAAGGTCAAAAGGTTAAAAAATTAACCTAACCCCAGGCTTTTATCATATAGATCCAAAAAAAACTATACTTCACCTATTGTAAAGCGGAAACCCCTACAGAATGGACTAAATGCGAGTAGCTGACTGACGCTCAACGACATAAATAAATCAACGCTGCGCGAGACGTTTGAGCGTCAGTCAGCTACTCGCATTTAGGAACGTTCCAAGGGATGCAGGGCGGTGATTATCAGTGTTGGGCAAAAATTAACTTGAATAAGAATAAGAATAAAACACAAAAGTTATTCTCATTCAAATCGATTTGAATAAGAATAATTCTTGTACCTCGTTAGTTGAAATAAAATACTAGTGAATAAATCATGGTACTTTTATTTTAAATGAAAATAAAATTTGAAATAACTATTTTGGAAATGGGATTATTCTAACTAACGTTTTATTCAACTAACATGTTATTTGGAATAAAATTAATTTTGTAGTACAATAAATATTGGTTATGGCACATTTTTCAATGTACTTACGTGTAAGTAAGTTTTATGACGTTTTTTTTTGGTACCTATAACACGATGGTGATGAAGTGAATCCCGGAATTATTTCATGGCTTAATGAACCCTTCGCATTAATATATCTTAAGTTTAATATGTTTTGTTTGTTTACCTATATGAGTCGAATACATTTGATGTCATTGGTATGTTAATGAATCCAGGAGATAGCGGAGGTTTTTATTGACGTTGTAGTATACCAGCGTGCGTACCTATGGTTATACCATAAAGCAGTAATGAGTTAATTATTATTTTACTGTCTAAAAATACGAGCAAATTTAAATACAAGAAAACCACCATGCTCTAACTTTGTAATAAATGTTGAAAGAAACACGGACAAAAAAATGAATCGTCATAATTTAAATAATTATTAAGTAAGTACTTTGATGTCTTGCTTTAATGCAAAGTAGCCAATTATGAGTTCCACTATACAGTCAAGTGAAGGTCAGTAACGTATACTATACAATACGTATACTGCAAAAAAGTCCATAAATATGTATACATACTTTATGGCTACAGCATGGTTACAATGGTTCTCAATGTAAAAATAATACGAGGACCAAAGCATATAACGTTCGATTTACAAGATTTAATTAAGATAGCATAGTGGGTATAAATTAGACCAGAGTCCTAGGGTTTCTACCTGTACTGTACGTAAATATTACGTAAGTAACATTATTTACCCACTGTATTTTTATTCAGATACTTTTATTCAAAATAAAAAATCATGATTAAATGTAATTGACTAAGAATAAGTTATTTTTATTAAATTTTTCCAAGTACAAATTATTCCCGACGAAATTATTTGAATAACTTTGACAAGAATAAAATCGAAATGATTTTATTCTTACGAATCTTCATTCAAATAATGATTTTATTCTTGAGTGCCCAACACTGGTGATTATGCATATACCTACCACGTGTAGTCGCACATTTTAAGTGTTTCATATTTGCCATTTGGCTACGACGCCCTAAAATGTAATAAGTAACTCCAAATTTAAAAACGCGCGCGACAAGTTACTTTACTATGCCGTAACATTTATTTTGCCGCGCGCAAATAGTTATTACTCGGATAAAAGTACCTGCTACCTTGACGGAACTGCGTCGAAATACAATACAACCCAAGACACGCAGTTTATACAAACTAAAAGGAGGCGTGTCGGGAAGTAGTGTCTATACTATCAATATGTGGTAGTGGACTATAACCATTATATGATGTTGGAGTGGCTAGGTACATATGTGGACTAGCCAAGACATGGATAGTATAGTAGTTTCCCGAAGTAACAACTTATTTCACATACCTGAATTCAGTTCTAAAGGGGTCGCTGACTGCATATAAATCTGCTTCGCATGTAATAATGTAATGAGTTGAATAATCTCTCAGTCAGCTATCTCCATCCACCTCCTGTATATATTAAAGCCCAAATGAGTAACGCTGATCACCCATCTGACCACGGAGTGTCACTAAAAACAAGTGGCGCTCCCCGGTGTTGTACTTCTTGGTCTATAACAAACGGAACTGGTATTAGAACGGAAAGACTCAATCACAGTGTCACATTGTTACGACACTCCAACTACAAACTCCCTAAAAGTGCCAGGAGGCAGCCAGACGTCTCCGGCAGCTCCAGGCTAATACAACAGTACTTGGTCAAGTGCGCACGCCAAGATTCTAGAACCAATCCAGATCTAGTCGCCCCCATTGGGCAACTAGATATCCAACCTGGATTATATGATTCTCAAAGCAGCCCAGATCTAGCCTCCCCCTTGGAGCGACTAGATATCCAACCTGGGTGCCGATGGGAGATGTAAACAAGCCGGCTCCCGGCAATGTGATTGGTACAAACAAGATTATGCTGATGCGTAGAACACCGAAGTCACCTGGTGGTGATAAAACCAATACTGTAATACACAGTAATAAACGCTGACACTCAGTGATACTTAGACACACTCAGGGTCACTCAGGGACACTCAGGGATAATCAGAGATACTCAGAAATACTCAGCTTTGGAGGAAGGAGATCTGGTAACAGTTGGTTGGCTGGCTTGCACAAACACTACTTTGAGAACAATACAGAAATATTCACTGTGCACATTCAAACTAGCGATTCAAAGTTAATGTAAATCCATAGACTAAACGTCGTTCTATATCAAGTGTTGCCACATAAAGTTTAATCAATCCTTTCACTCACCTAAAGGTTCGTGCCTGCCGCGACACTCCCCGGCGGCGAAGCTCTGGAGTGAAGCAGTAGCGCGGTCAGATCACGTGTCCATTCCTTGATCCTTTCCAAGGCTTTGGTAGCTGCGGCTCGCCTCGGCTTCTGGTTTATATCTATGTTGTTTGTGTCAGTTTCGACAGGTGACGATTCAATCGTTACTGTCGATGAGCGGTCTCCGTCTTCATCATGTGTACTAACGTGATCTTCAGTCGTTTGTGAAGGGACAATATTTACAGGTTTTGGTAAGTCTTCTGGTCTTAATTCAGAAACTAGTTCTTCTGTCTTTTCCGTTTCATACTCAGGTGCGTCCAATGGACGAGTTTCTTCTTTGCTGTTGATATGCGTGATAGTATCTGAAGCCTCCTCTATTTCAAGTGGATAGAGGTGTGCGATAGAACGTGTGTACTCACTTTTCCCTACTTGAACTTTTGCTGCTCTACATAAACCGTCAGCACTCGGGATTAGTGACGTAATCTTCCCTACTGACCAATTGTTCCTATTCTTGGAATCACCTTTGATCTGTACAATTTGACCAGGACTTGGTGTCAACTTTGAAGTTATTCGTGACTCATGAGGTAAATGACTGTATCTTTCACGAAGACTAAGTAAGTAACGGTTCGAAAACATATCTTTAAATTCATCTAATATGACAAGTGCTCGTTTCCAACCAGTTATCAATTCAGTCTTCGTTGTAGACATACTTAGTGGTTCAGAACCATTTTCAGATTATTCTAGTGTGATTACTTTTCCTACAGTCAGAAAATCTGAAGGTTTCAAGATATAGTCCTGTTCGGAATCTACGCTAGTAAGAGGTCGTGAGTTAACTACGGCCTCAATTTCTTTGACAATCGTAGTGAGCTGGTTATCTTTCAACATGTGTTTTCCTAGCGTTCTCTTCATGCAGTTTTTTACTATGCCGATCAATCGTTCGTAGAATCCTCCTGCCCATGGAGTTAGTGGAGTTATAAACCTCCACCGAATCTTCTTGTCTTGTATTGTTTACTACTTTATCTTCTTCATGACATGTCTTGTTTGGTATCGTCTCGCTAAGTTGACTGTATCTGAAAGACCCTGCCCCGGCGACGATTCAGAAGCGTCAAATATGGAATAGCTCGGCCATTTCTCTTTTCCTTGTAGAAGAAATTCTGGGCCGCTAAACCATAATGACTTCTTCTTTTCCCATAGGCTGGGACGTGTCGCAAGGTCAGCAGGATTAATCTCTGTGTTTATGTGTCGCAGTTCCAATCGTTTGTTTCTTCTGATTTCATCGACTCTCCTGCTAATAAAAGGCGGTAATAATTTATTTGAGTGGATCCAACTTAAAACAATGGTACTGTCTGTCCATAAATATTCTTTATTTATTGGAATACCTATCACATTCTTGATGTAGGTCATTAGTTTGCTACCTAGGTAGCAACCAAGTAGCTCGAGTCTAGGCATGCGCAAATTTTCTCTTTCTTCTTTCGGTACAACCTTTGACTTAGCCATAACAAAGGCTATCTTCTTTTTGTCTCTATTATCAGCTGTCAGATAGATTACTGTAGCATATGCTTGCTTAGACGCGTCGCTAAATCCGTGTAGCTCATATACCGTTTTTTCTGTTTTCTCAGGCAGTCCCATATAACGTGGTATTTCTATTTCTTTTATTGCTTCCAAACCATTAATAATATCTTCCCATTTACTGTGGAGTTCATCTGGTAAGACTGTGTCCCACTTTATCTTTATCTCCCATAATTGCTGCAGTAGTAACTTTGCAGGTAAGATCAATGGGGAACATAGTCCACATGGGTCATACATAGAAGCAATCATACTCAGTATCTTCCTTTTGCTCTGAGGTCCTTTTACATTTTCTTCTTTGAAAAGCTTGCTTTTAATGTTCAGTCTTAAGGTATCTTTTTTAGTATTCCATATTAAACCTAGTATTTTAGTTTCTTCTGTTTGTTCGGTTTTATGTTCTGAAGGGATAGTTTCTAGAAAATCTTCATCATTTGAAGTCCAGTCTCTAATATTCATTGTTATTTCGTTGAAAACTTTCCGAGTTGTTTCATATAGTTGTATCGCTGCTTCTGTAGAGTCTGTTCCGGTAACAAAGTTATCTACGTAGCACTTGTCCACAATCTTAGGTATCAGTTCTGGCGCATTCTGTGAAATGTGATACTTTAACGTAGCTGTCAATATAAATGGACTGGATATAATCCCAAATGGAACCCTACAAAAGCGTATATGAATGATGTTATCAATAGATAGAGGTTTTTCTGCATCCTTTATCCAAATGAATCTGACAACCTACATTTTAGTTCCACTAAGATTTCTTCACTATTCAATTGAGCCTCGCTCATTTGTGAGATTTCATCAGCTGATGGGTTAGTAGACATCCTAAAATATTCATTGAGTTCTGTGGTGAACCGCTTAATCATATTTTCCAACTTAGATGCACATATTTGTGCTTTTTGCACCGCTTCCTTGTCATCACTACATTCCTTACAATGTACTTCAGCTTCAGCTTTATAATCACTTATTCTCCTTATTATCTGATGTAATCTCAATTTGATAACATTATCTAGAGAAGTCTCTTCATTTTCAGACTCCATTGTAATCTGGAATTAATTTTAAAATATCTATAGATCACCTACACAAACACATAGTAGAAACCTATAGTGGGTTAAACCAAGAAGCAAAATTAATAAATAAACAAAATAAACCTTTGTCAAAATTAAATTATAGTTGACAATACTTTAGTACAATTATTGTTGGTGACTGTACCTAAGGTACTCTGCAACACCAGACATCAAGCTCAAACATGACTGACAGTGCTATTTTGTATATGTAGTTAAGAAGTTCCTATGGTTATTCATCTATGTTCACCATGGCTGTATCATCAGATCAGATCCATAGTGTCATATTATTATATTGTCTTTAAGATACACATATATATTTAAAATTTCAAGTCAATATGATGTCATTAAGTACTTGACATAAATAAAATGAATGTAAATTTAAACCAGTAAGATAAAAATTCAGATGAGACAAGTTACATAAATAATTTAATTTAATTCTCATATTTATACTAATCTGTCATTCAGGATACTTTACTTATTTATTGAGGATCATTTATAAGCTATGTATCTATTCCCAAAATTATTATGACTAATAATGTACTAGATACAAATCATGTAATCAAACTATTCCATTTATATTTAGATAAAACATACTAGTAAAAAGTAGTAGGTAAGTAGTAAAGTTATGCAACTGAATGTATTAACTGCTGAAATTTTAATGTTAATATTGATACCATCACCTTAGCTGTATTTTGAAAGTTACACATGTAATTTGGTAGATGAGTAGGTAATTAATTATCTACATGAGTTTATATACACGGACCGGTATGTATTTATTGTTCTATATGTATGTATCCCAAAAATACATAGACTAGGTCGAGTCTACGTCGCCCTCGTTATCGTTTCTTTTGAGAATTTACTACTTAATAGTATTAGTCTTTAGTAATAGTATTAAAAGTAGTATTTATTTACTTAATAGTATAGGCAACTCAACTTCAAAATCATGGTATCTCACAAATTTAGAATATTTTTTCAGTAAATAGGCCCCCATCTTGGCACTTTGGTAAATGTAGTTAATCTAGATATTAGCTTCCATACTATTACCTACCGGTGACGTAACAGTATCGCGGCATTTTAAAAGCCGTAAAAGACAATCGAATTTGGTCTGATACTAACTAATGGATATGACTACTTATACCATATAGCATCAAATATTTAACCACCATACACAGGATACCATTACACAAGTTTCTTATAAGATAATCTTGGTAGCCACCTTTGTAATGTGCTTAAGTACCTACCCAAATGTAAATTATATTTTCTTCGAAACTCAGCACTGTTTTCGGATATTGAGGAAAACGATAATAAATAAGAGTGTAATATACATGATACGTTTGTCCAAATTAAGTTTAAACAGGCTAAACTAAAGTAAAAACTCAACCACTTAGGTACCTAGGTCTTGAACTTTCCACGCACGTGTGCGATTTACGTAAACACAACAAACTACACGAATCTCTTAAAATATATTACTTCAACACTCACCTGAAGTAACACAACACGTCTTTTTAATATAAATACTTAGTTTTACACCTTCAACTGCACTTTTCTCACTTTTTAGCGGACCTGCTGAACTTTAGGCACAAGTAATGGCGCGGCGAATGGACGGACCGGAAGTCGCGAGTCGAGTCCAGGGAGAGCGCGCGTCCCGTCTCAACCACAGGCCGAATAGTAATGCCCACCCGGCATCCAAGCCAAAACTTAGAACAAAGAACTATATCAAATAACATTAAATACCAAGACCCACGGCCACGTTCGACAGTATTTTCTTAGAATACTACACTGTCCCGTTTCACCAAACAAAGACTTCCTCTGTGACAAACCACAAATCATACAGCTAATGCTGTTAATGTAAACATTGGGCCCGGAATGCGCGTCACCTACGCGCCTTTTCTGTGAAATTACATTCAGATATATCACTGCATACAATGGCTGTTCTTTTAATAATTTGTCTTTATCTCACAAATTTCCTTGCGAATTCAAGCTCCAAAGGAACAATGACAAAAGAACATGAGTTCAGCTACTCGGCAACAGATGGCGCTATGGATTCCAACCAATATGTAATTTTGTAAGACAACAAAATATAAATAGTCTTTGAGTGTGCTGTTCATAATTAGTATTTACCCACATATGACCTTCAATCTCCGTAGGACTCTCCGGCGAAGAGCAAAATTGCCATATACTAGCGGGTCTTCATAATCGACAGCAGATAATATAAAATCAGGTTTAAACCGAGCAGTTTTCACCATGTCGAATCGTAATAATCCCAGCATCTCCACCATGTCGGGAAGTAGTGTCTATACTATCAATATGTGGTAGTGGACTATAACCATTATATGATGTTGGAGTGGCTAGGTACATATGTGGACTAGCCAAGACATGGATAGTATAGTAGTTTCCCGAAGTAACAACTTATTTCACATACCTGAATTCAGTTCTAAAGGGGTCGCTGACTGCATATAAATCTGCTTCGCATGTAATAATGTAATGAGTTGAATAATCTCTCAGTCAGCTATCTCCATCCACCTCCTGTATATATTAAAGCCCAAATGAGTAACGCTGATCACCCATCTGACCACGGAGTGTCACTAAAAACAAGTGGCGCTCCCCGGTGTTGTACTTCTTGGTCTATAACAAACGGAACTGGTATTAGAACGGAAAGACTCAATCACAGTGTCACATTGTTACGACACTCCAACTACAAACTCCCTAAAAGTGCCAGGAGGCAGCCAGACGTCTCCGGCAGCTCCAGGCTAATACAACAGTACTTGGTCAAGTGCGCACGCCAAGATTCTAGAACCAATCCAGATCTAGTCGCCCCCATTGGGCAACTAGATATCCAACCTGGATTATATGATTCTCAAAGCAGCCCAGATCTAGCCTCCCCCTTGGAGCGACTAGATATCCAACCTGGGTGCCGATGGGAGATGTAAACAAGCCGGCTCCCGGCAATGTGATTGGTACAAACAAGATTATGCTGATGCGTAGAACACCGAAGTCACCTGGTGGTGATAAAACCAATACTGTAATACACAGTAATAAACGCTGACACTCAGTGATACTTAGACACACTCAGGGTCACTCAGGGACACTCAGGGATAATCAGAGATACTCAGAAATACTCAGCTTTGGAGGAAGGAGATCTGGTAACAGTTGGTTGGCTGGCTTGCACAAACACTACTTTGAGAACAATACAGAAATATTCACTGTGCACATTCAAACTAGCGATTCAAAGTTAATGTAAATCCATAGACTAAACGTCGTTCTATATCAAGTGTTGCCACATAAAGTTTAATCAATCCTTTCACTCACCTAAAGGTTCGTGC
Source organism: Acleris laterana (assembly GCA_963966035.1). Lineage (NCBI taxonomy): Eukaryota > Metazoa > Arthropoda > Insecta > Lepidoptera > Tortricidae > Acleris > Acleris laterana. Next base: position 6,571,178 of record OZ014440.1, read on the forward strand.
CTGCCGCGACAGAGGCGAGTCAAGTTAGTTTACCTATACGTACTCACGGGTCGAATTCACCGGCGAAATCAGAGACGAAGTTTTCATAAAGAATAAACATAAAATAGAATTTAGGTACCTACTTACCTTGATAGTTCCTTGTATAAGAGCACGGTCGCGGGCGAGGCCATGGCCATCAGAGCAAACGCGTTCGCGAACGGATGCATCACCAGGAAGCCAGTCGAGATCACTAAGAATATGCTGCAATAGAAACCGAGCGCCTTTCTGAAAGGAAAACACTTTATGTAGAAAAAAACATACGTTACGAGCCTAAAGTTACGTTACATGTATGAGTACCTAGAATATAGTAATCATCTCAATCTCAATATCGTTAAGTAAGTTAATGATAAGGAACTTGACCAACCAAAAACAGAATTGCATAAATTTTATTAGAAATTAAAAAAAATAACCTTGATTTTTTTACCGGTTCAGCGGTGTTTACTTTCAAGTTAATATGAGCTACCATATCGTCAACAATATGATAGCGATATGGATAAATTCAAATTGTAAAATGCAACAACCAGATCCTCGTCCAACGGGTCGAAATCGGAGCGTACGGAGCGGGCGACTTGTTGCTTCGTATTGATTTCTACTATATACTTACTTACACAGCTATATGCCGATCCAGTGCATGAAGTAAGTACTTACCAAAGAAATGAATACAAAGCAAAAAATCCATCCGGTCTGATTCCGACCCAGTGGACACGATTTTTTTTATTATTATTAACTAATTGAGAAAATGATCTCTTCTAAGTATATTCTAGACGAAAATAATTACGAACAATAAGGCTTGCGAGCTCATAATGTATTGCGGATCTAATTTATAATTAATCATTAGAATAGGGTTGTATTATTTTATTATTAAGACGGAAATCGTTATAATAATCTCATGACAACAATTTGTATTCATATAACGCCACCATAACCATAAAACCATAACAGTGACTACACCAATTACATCCAAGGACTGTATTATGCAAACAATAATCATATCTCAGCGAATTACCACTCCTTAATTAGCTGGTCATGATTAGAGCAGCGCTGGTACTACTTACGGTACACTCTTATTAACGCCATGTTTATAGGTGCTACACTAAACTCAATGTAGGAAAAAATATATGTATTGCCCACCCCTAAAACTATAACTATTGTAGTGGTAATCATCTTAAATTGGTTTAAGAATTTTAGAATTACACAAGTAGCTTAGGCCTGATGTAACATTTAATAGAATAAAATTTTTTTTAAGATGGTTTTAGGGGTGGGCAATGTTACCCCCTAGGGTCAAAGTAACCCGAGGTTACGGTACCCAACGAAAATGTTAAGCACATTAGTTCACTGCCATAATAAGCTTAAAACTGAACATCAAACGACAAGTATGACAATAACAATGGCAGTCACAATGACAAGGTCCTAAGTATGCTGTATACTGTACAGTCACGTCTAATAATATGGATACAGTTAAACTTTCAAAAATATGGAAACACGACTCTACTGCAAGGGAATAAAGTTGTATATATATTTCTGAAACGTTGTTAATGTATACATATTTAAGATGCTGACTGTACCAATCTACGGTCAAAGTCATAAATAGACATAAGTTTCCAAGACGCCGTTATGAGATTTGGACAAGGTTTGTGTATAGATATATTTCACGCGATACAGCTTTCACGGTTAAACTGCTGAACCGATTTCGATGAAATTTGGAATGGATTTTGGATCAAACCCGAGAAAGGGCATATGGTATTTTTTATCTCCAGCAGCAATAAACGACATCTACGTGAACGGAATCGCAGCCAACCGCTGGTGTAAGTATATTTGTTTATTAAAAAGTAATGTGTTAAGAATGTATGTTACCAACTGCTCCATGTGAAACGTTGACGCAGGTTAAAACAAATTAACTCTGAATATTCTGATAATTCATAATTAACTCCTAATTTAAGAAAAGATTATGGTCCGAGCTTGGACAAAATTTTGGGATAAGTACACGGGTAAAAATCTAAATAAATGTCCAGTTAAAGAGAGTTTTGTCACCGTAACGAAACTGTTGGTTAACGTCAAACATACGTCATTTTGTAATGAAATTGTAAGTTAGACATCATTTAAGTGACATTTAAATAGCGTCTTTATGTACATTTATATTGATTTTTACCCACACCCGTTTATAACTATGAATGAAAATTTAAAACCAATTTTGAGGAATATGCTTGTCGAATCGATTCTGTAAGTTAGATTAAAAAAAGTTTCAAAGAAAAAAAGACTAATTTGATCCCTAAAAGATCTTGAGAGACTTGATTTTGTTGTTATTTAAAGCATATTAAACCGCTACAATATATAGAAATATGATTCAACTAACATATCATTCTGCAGAAGTTTCATTTCATCGAAAGGCATTTCTCAGATCATGAGTCTTTTTTTAGTAGCCCCAAATCTAACCTTACATACGTAATTATTAATTAATGTTAAAGATATCCTGAAATCATCATGGTTTCAGCAGAAAATAGCATTTCAATGTAACAAAACTTTATGAAATGATACAATTAATGGAAGTGAAATTTGATAAAATTATGGGTTACGTCAGTACCCACATAACTATTATGGCTCTAATGCCATAAAATATAAAATTCGTGTTAATGATGTCATTACTGAAATATTGAGTAATACATTAGCTATTACAAAATACGACATGTCATATCTCGTTAATTGGGGTAATTAGAGCAAAGTATGCACAGTAATGTTTGTTAAAGATGTGAAATGATTACTAAAGTTACATGTTACAGTTACAGTCATGTCATGAGCACAGCAATAGTACATTTTTAGAGCAATAAAACTTAATTAGAGAAACGAGAAATTTCTTTATGAATCTGCAGTTATTATAAAGACTATAAAAAAAATATTAATAAAAAAAAAAAAAATGCATTTAACTGTTTATATGCTGCTGATGCTATTTTAATAAGCAGTTACAGAACTAGTTTTGAAGGCCTAAAACTTCATTCTTTCTTGTTCAGCGTTCCGTGAAATTGATAACAAACATTACAGCTTAGATAAAAAATACTCACATGCATATTCTAGTATTTGATGTAGGGTTCCAAGAAATAAAAGGAATTTGGTGAGTATTCTGTTACCTTAAAAGTTTGGGAACCCCGGCCTTAGAAAGTACCATACCACATGAATAGAAAATTAAAGAAACAGGATATTCCAATGTTTTGAATTTCAATTTGTTACCCCTGGCAACAGCTGGCATTATTTTCCACCTGTTACCACTGGTTACTAATGGGAATTTTAATTCTATTACCAGTGGGAAAAAACAAACCCAGCTATTACCAGTGGTAACAGTTAAGAATGTCCCAATAAAACTCTGTAGTGTACTGACAATTTTTACCATTGTTTCAACCCAGAAACATGAGTTTAAAAACCTCTTAAAACTTACCTATTTCCACCTAAAAAGTTTGGAAAATGTCTTCTTGGAAAAAACATTGCGAAAGCTGCAACCATTACCCATAATATGGCCATCTCATCCAACAGCTGACCTGTATGAGAGATGACTTGTATTAACTTTATGTTGTATGCATAACTTCTACTAATCAACTTCTGTTTCAACTAGGATCAGTCCTGTGACAGCCGTATTGCGTTATTTCAATCACTTACTTTACAGGCAGGAAAAAATATCCCAGTTGTCCACACCCTCAAAATTATGTGAACATTTCACACTCTTTAATTTGACTCAACTGTGTTAGTTTTTAGTTAGTTTTTATCAATGTACTTTAGTAGATATGAAACTAACACAGTTGAGTCAAATTAAAGAGTGTGAAATGTTCACATAATTTCAAGGGTGTGGATAAATGGGAATAGCCCTACTATGGGCTACTCAAATGCGAGGTTCTTAAAAATAGGCGATTAATTATTTAACTTCCTGAACGGCATCACTAGGTCTGTATTATTTACGTAAAGTTAAAGAAACAAGTGTAATACTTGTTTATATGAGCTGACAGATATCACCGTAGATGAATATAAAATGATTTAAGGAAAAATTATAGTCAGAATCTTACCAAATAAGCTCAGAGTAGCATGGAAATAAGCCGAGCTAAGGCCTACTACCATCAACATGATCCACAACAAATGAATGGCTGGGTTCACAAACTTCGCATATTCTTGAAACAAATGAATGAGGACCGGTGGAAACAAAAAAAACAAGACGTTGCTCACCTGCAAACAAACAAAATATAAAAGGGAAATAAAAAAATGGTTTTAAAAATACTTCTTCCAATCTCGGAAATACTTACTGTGTTCACGAATTCTGCTATGATAGGAGATATTGAATAATTGGATTCGCACCAATCCACAGGCGAACTACCACGCTCTAAATGAGACCACATTATCGTTTTTATTCCTTTGTTTACAAACAAAGAACTTTAAGTTAAAAGACAATTGTTTTCATTTTACTTAGTGAATTGAATTCAATCACACATGAAGTACTTAAGGATGTTTTATAAAGTTACAACGTAAAATATTAACACGAATTAATCGTAAAATCTCTAAACCAGCACAGAAAGATCGCACGAAGATCCCTTTGTTTTGCCTCTTGAGTCTTAAACAAGTGGATATGGATGAATGTGACGGCGTATTGACTTCATATCATATCTGACTCCCGCCCGACTGTCCAAAACTCGAATGACAATGACACTGACACTTGTTTTTTGTTGCAAGAATGTAATTTCAAAATATATCTATGGTTATTAATACATAGAGGGAGTATAAAAACGGCTAAATAAACATACTCTTCGCACCTGTACCAAAGGCACTACGTTAAAAAGAGTCGTCTATATATGATCGCTTTCAAAATTGTATTTTTAGTTTTCTTACTTTTGAGTGTGTCACTTTTGTCACAGCAGACAGTAGTGATGTGCAATTTGTCGATAAATTAGGTTAACTTATTAAAAGGCATACTGTGTTACTGGCATGCGGGCATTTATTAAAACTGCCGATAATCGATAATATGTTGCTTTAGCAATTGTTTGCAAGTATGATCAAATAAAAAATAATTAAAATAACTTCACAATTAATTTTCTTAGATATACTGTCCATTTTCAATGTAGTGCAAAAGTGTGGCGTGTTGTGGTACGGGGCCAAATCATAATAATCAAAGTATCCGTCGAGTCAACTATCATTTACACTTACTGGTCAAATTGCTGTGCTTTACGTTGCTGGAAATAAATTTTTTGTTCGAAAGTTAACAAAGCATAAAAATTTGTTTATTAATTAAATTTGTCATAGTTACGTTACAGATTACAGATTACATTAAATTATTTTTCACCTACGTCGGCGCACCCCTTTTTTAACCGATTTAAAAAAAGAAGGAAGTTCTATTTTCAAATTTACGTTGCACGACTTGCACAGTTGCGTCAATATAGGAAAAATTAAGTCTTCTTCTTCTTCTCTTTAATGGCAGCCACAGGGCTTGTGCCAATGTCAGTTGCGAGGGTCCCGGAAAAATTAAGTTCCTGGGGCGGGATTTCGAGCATTCTGTCGCGGATAACCGCGAATCTATGGTAAGTTCGTGTGAACGTATCCTTATAAATTTTGGTTGGTCTGAGTATAGTACCTAAAGAGAGAATGACTGACTTTGTCCATAGACTACTTTTGTACTTTGTGTGTGAGAAGCGGGAAAGTAGTGAGAGAATAAAACGAATGAACTGTTAGTAAAGTGCTAATTTCCTGAGCCTGAGAGATTATAAGAGCTAAGTATATGTATACAGTGTGTTACCGGCATGCGGGCATTTGTCGCGGATAACCGCGAATCTATGGTAAGTTCGTGTGAACGTATCCTTATGAATTTTACTTGGTAACACTATCTGAGCATAGATAGTAAAGAGAGAATAACTTTGTCCATAGACTACTTTTGTACTTTGTGAATTAGAAGCGGGAAAGTAGTGAAAGAAAGAATAAAATAGTGAACTGTTAGTAAAGTGCTAATTTCCTGAGCCTGAGAGATTATGAGCTAAGTATATAGACTAAGGCTTTATAAGCAATATGCAATATGTATCAAAGTACTTATATGATGTAACTGAGATCTCATTTACCGGTCAATACAAATTAGTATAACACCCTATTCCTTGTCGGCCTAGCCTGGCCTATACTTACTTAGTGTTTATGTTTACCTCTAAACCAACAGGAGTAGGAGCGAAAGGGACTGAGTGAAAGATCTCCATGTAATACAATAGCGAAGCAGATAGAACATTAACTTGGAACACAGGTATGATTTGGAATATGCGTTCTCTGAACCATTGTTGCGAACCCCATGTTGGGTATTATATCTATATAATAGTATAATGTTATTCCTTATAGATTCAGGATATAAGTATTAGGTGTAACTCAATGTACAACTAGGAAAGGATAGGGGCTCGCAAAGTAGGTTCAGACAACGCATATTCCAAATCATACCTGATTCGCGGTTATCCGCGACACTCCCGACGTCAAAGAAGTTGTTCTAGCAGGGCTACCAAGTGGCGTGTCCACTCGGCAATTTTCTCACGAGCGCGGAGAGCTGCAATCCTCTCAGGTCTCGTATGGGTAGTAGGGCTAATCTGTTCATTTTCTTCATCATCATCAGAATCTGTTAGAGATGTCTGGAATGGTAACTCTGGTTGGGCCTGCGGTGGCGACTCTAGGTGGATAACTACTTCTTGTAAACTGGACTCTTCGGTAAGTAACTCATTGTCAAGAACTTCTTCAGTTGCTTCTGTTCTACAATTTCTATTTGTATCTACTGTGTTTTGGAGAGACTCTGGAAATTCCATTACGTCTTGCGTCATATTTTGATCTTTGTCTAATGCAGGTGTCCTGTCTGGTAGTGTCTCACGTTTTTCTAACCCGTCTTGGGTTAGTGCTGTTGGATTGCTGTCTTGAGTCTGCGTTGTTTGTGATATATTACTATCCACCTCACTTTCCAGAGGATATAGGTGACCAATGGATCTGGTGAATTCTACATCACCAACCTTCACCTTTGCTACTCTACAGTGTCTGTCTTGACCTTTGATTAGGGTTTTTATTTTTCCCACTTTCCAGTTTATTCTTTTCTTGGAGTCATCGTGAATTTGGACTACATCTCCTACTTGCGGCACTTTGTTTGAGGTGGATCTTGGTTGTTTGGTTGAATATCTTTCCCGTAGACTTGGTAAATACTGTCTTATAAACATGTCTTTGAATTCGTCCCGAATCATAATCCCTCTTTTCCAACTAGCAATAAGGTGTATCTTTGTTACAATATTTTTTCACTACTTTCCCGCTTCTAATTCACAAAGTACAAAAGTAGTCTATGGACAAAGTTATTCTCTCTTTACTATCTATGCTCAGATAGTGTTACCAAGTAAAATTCATAAGGATACGTTCACACGAACTTACCATAGATTCGCGGTTATCCGCGACAGTCGTCCTTCTCATTACGTTTCTGTAAGGAGGGTTTAAATTAATTAAAGAGTTTTTTTATAAATATTTGACATAAGTACCTAGCAATTTAAAAAGTGATTTCGTTGGATTGTCAAATTACACATGAAAATATTATCAAAATTGATATTAGTTTTTCTGTAAAACGAATTTCGATGCACGAGAATTGTCTGATGTGCTTTTAATTTATGGCGAAACACGGGGAAATGCAGCTCATGCCTTAAGACTTTATCGCGAACGATTCCCAAATAGACAACATCCGCACAATGCTCGAGTGATAACAGCGGCTCTACAGCGAGTGCGTGAAAATAGGCCAATAGTCCCCGGTCAGCCAGAAGGGGCTATGAACAGGATCGTGCCAGTGCAAGCTGAAGAAAGGATTCTCCGGCACTTCAGGCGGGTCCCGACATCAAGTACTCGTGTTGCTGGTCGAATGTTCGGTACTAGCAACAAAACTGTGCACAAGATTTTAAAAAGAAATCGCAAACATCCTTTCAAGTTTTTAAGGGTGCAAAAATTACTCCCTAGGGATTTGCCAATAAGGCACTATTACTGCGATTGGTTTTTACAAAAATGTGAAGAGGAAAATGACTTTCAACAAAAAATAATATGGACCGACGAATCTACTTTTTCTAGAAACGGAATGTGGAACCGCAGAAATAGTCATTACTGGGATGATAAAGAAAACAATCCCCATGTGTTCCGAGAGACTGCTCATCAGTACCGGTGGACAATTAACGTGTGGGCAGCTATTCACTGCAACAGGATCATCGGGCCTATTTTTATTGATGGGACCTTGAACACGCATAGGTTCTTAGATTTGATAAATGGTTCACTTGTGGACTATTTAAATACTCTTCCAGAAGAGAACCGTCGCGAAACGTGGTATCAGCTGGACGGTGCTCCTGCACATTCAACCGTAGTTGTGCGGGAAAGGTTGAACCAGATTTTTGGCCGACGTGTTATCGGACGCTTTGGGCACACTCAATGGCCCCCGAGGAGCCCGGATCTAACGCCCTTGGTTTTTTTTTTGTGGGGTGCTGTCAAAAATGAAGTGTTTGCTACCGATAGTGAAACTGTTGACATTATGAAAGCCAAAATTACAGCCGCTTTTCGTAAACTGGAAGAAAATACTGACTTTGAAACAATTCGTAATTCATTTACAAGGGTCATTCTCAATTTTCGTGATTTTAACGTGTCCGCCTGTGAGAACGTATCTCTTTATAACTGCAGAGTTTTGAAAATATTATATGTTAAAGTACGTGCCGTAAACTTATTGTTGTATTAAAAATATTTATAATAACTAGTTATAAAATACCTGAAATAAATTACGAAACTACGAAAACTGATCAAAACAGCAGCGTCCGACACCTGCCTCTTAACTTAAAAGTAAGAATAAGTCGAGAACTATCTTATTAATTGGCAACCTTTTATGTTTTATTAACAAGACAGACATTCAACAATATTTCTTTTAAATTTCATCAATATTGATTAACAAATAAAAAAGTTATTGAAGAAAAGGTAAGCGTCCGCTACAAACATCTAACTTACTTGAATGTACCTACAACACAACCGTTACCAAAATCGAACGCCGTTTGCAAGCGCGCATTTCCCCCCACCTGTAGCAGTCAGTTGTCGGCAACCATCAAAGAGGACGGAAGTGCGCAAGCGGCGTTGTGTTCCCTGCCACATCGATTCTCCGGCCCATCAAAAAACTTCGCCCACGCAGTATCTAATCTACTTGCAGGTATTTACTCCTTGTACGTAACAAGTAAAGAAAGTTAATATTCTTCAAGACATGCGTATTGAGTCTAGTTTGAATGTAATATAGTAAGTTACTTGAGTTGATTTCAGTTTCGGTGATAAATAAATAAACAACGTGTTTTCTAACTTACCTGGATCTAATTTACTTTGACTTTTTGGCATTTGGCGTCCAGGTAGATTAGATTTGCCCAAGTTACGTCCAGGTAGGTTAGAAAATGCCCAAGTAAATTATACATTTTGCTATAATTAATTTAAATGTGACTTCATTTTACACACATGTATGTATGTATGTATGTAGACACTCAGAAACAGTGATTTTGATGATTTTTATGTTTTGGCTTTTACACAATTGTATTGTTTGATATCAGAAACATTTGGTGTGGCGCCAAATAAAAAACCGGCCAAGTGCGAGTCGGACCCGCACTGTAAGGGTTCCGTACCACCGTACAAAAAATCACGTGTCTTGTCTTTAGACCCCCCTTTAATTTTCAACTTAATTTTATTTTTATTATTTGTTGTTATAGAGGCAACAGAAATACATCATCTGTGAAAATTTCAACTAACTATCACGGTTCATGAGAAACAGCCTGTTTAGCCTAAGCAACGAAGACCAAAAACTGCCCGTCTGGGGAAATAACTCGTGTATTAGCAAATTTTGGCATATTTGTAGGGAATGGTGTTTCAAACAACATACTAAAAGTACTGACGGGTGGGGGTGGAGCTAACAGGTGGAGGGGGGTGTAAAGGTCAATATTAAATCAAAAAGTACATAACAGAAAAAAATAAAAATATAGTTTTGAAATTTGCAAAGTAAGCCCTTTTATATGACACCCTATTTGCTAACTACTTTTATTTTTCAACCTCCCATTCAAAACCCCTTTTTAATTATTTATGAGATGGATTTCATTTTTTTTTACTAAAACAGATGCGGGCCAGCAAGTACTATGCCAAATTTTAAGTTGATAGCATTTGTAGTTGCTGAGAAAACCTGCTGTGACATATATACAGACAGACAGACAACGAAGTCTCACCATAAGGGTTCCTTTTGAACCATTTTGGTACGGAACCCTAAAAACGTAAAATTCAGTCTTACTTGGACATCAAATAATTCACTTGGACACCTACCTGGCGTTTTCATAATTTACCTGGACTGTTTTTAGCCTACCTGGCATTGAAATAATTTACCTGGTCACTTTTTTTTAAAAAGCTTAATAACTTCTTTATTTCTCATCCGATCTGTGGCAAATATACATGTTTAAAGAGTGTAAGATAACCATTATTATAATAATTAGTTCAGTTACTTAAAATATGACAAAAAAATGAGTCAAGTAGGTTAGATAAATTTACTCGTATTTTGAGAATGACCCACAAGACGTTATGATTATGAATTGTGCCGTAGTCAGGGTGGCCGACATATTGAACACAGAGTTTAACTGAATTTTTAAAATGCGGGGTTTGTATTTAAGTTTTATTTAGTTTGTAGGTAATAAAGTTTTTATCAAATGTGACAAGTGTTTTTACCTTGCCTTTGTTATCTTAAGTGCAGTGATACTAGTATCGTTAGCTCTTAAATTAGGTACTCTTGAAGTATCATAACATAATAAACAAAGTATCCGTCGACTGTCATTTACACTTGTCAAATTGCTTTACATTGCTGGCAATAAAAAAATTGTTAGAAAGTCAACAAAGCCTAAAACTTCGTTTATTAATTAAATTAAGGGCATGGTTACGTTACAGGTATACGTTATTTTAACCTCCTTTAAAAAAAGCCCGGGTGCTGGTAACACACTGTAGACTAAGGCTTAATACATTTACCGGTCAATACAATAGTACATTGTGCATCAAGGGTAGTAAGAAGGGAATTACTAACGAGAGTGTTAGAAGCCCGACGCCGAAGGCGGAGGACTTTTAATGACTCGAGTTAGTAATCCCCTTACTGCCTGTGATACACACAATGGTTTTCATCACATTTGCGAGGAAAAAACACTTTAACTCTGCAAAATATAAAGAAATAACTTTTGACGAACGGGAACGTAAATGGAAACGATATTTTTTTTGTGACCTCTACCACAGATAATAACTGCGTTTAGTTTCGACCTGGATTCGAGCCAGATTTAGCCAATTTGATAAAAATGTATAATTACTAAAATTAATGATAAATGTTGATATAAACTTGAAATAGGTATAAAAATAATGAAGTTTAATGAAGCGTATAGGTTTTGTGTAATGTAAGTTAGTCTATAGCTAATTTTTAAAGATGAAATTAGAAACCGATTTAATTTTTGGCTGAAAATTAAACCTCCTTAGTCAGAAATGATGTACGAAAGAGTTGCAAATTTTAAAAAGAAAGTCATTACTCCCTAGGGATGACAAACTCGCCATAATTCCCGGGGGAACAATTTAGGCCATTGTCCTTCTGTATACAGGCATGGAATAACACCATTTACGAGCAAGTTTGATGAAAATTAGTATAATGTCCCTATTCCCTGTTGGCCTAGCCTGGCCTATAGGTACTTACTTAGTGTTTATGTTTACCTTTAAACCAACAGGAGTAGGAGCGTAAGGGATTGAGTGAAAGACCTTCTTGTAATATAATAGCGAAGCAGATAGAACATTAACTTGGAACTCAGGTATGATTTGGTATATAATATCTTTTCCTAGTTATACATTGAGTTACACCTAATACAATTATATCCTGAATCTATAAGCAACAACATTATACCATTATATAGATATAATATCTATCATGGGGTTCTCTATGAATAACACTTCGACACTATTGTAGATAGCCTAGAAATCCATACTAGTAATAATAAATGCGAACGTAATTTTCTGTTTGTCTCTTACTTTTTCACGCCCAAACCGCTGAATACCTTTTTAAGAAATTTGGTTTGGTGAGCTTGAACTCTGAGGAGGGACATGGGATACTTTTAGCCCACATTTTGTTTATTGTTCGAGAGGAAATAACGACGACACCAGTTCCATAGAAAGCCCGGTCACTGCCAGTTTCTGAGCTAATTTCACTGCCCGTGACACTTCTAATCACCGTGTATGTTGATCAATAGTTAAAAGACTATGAGCATTTAAACTGTCGGTAGTTGTCCCTATCGCCAATAATAAGGTGAAATAAGGTAATACGGTTACAGTGATACAGTTTTGAATTTGAATGTATTTTGTTAGCTTCGATACGTCATCGAGTTTGAACTGAATCCTAATATTCCTAATAAACATACATATTACCTATACACACACGATTGTTTTATTTTAAGCTTAATACTTGCAACTTGGTTTTAAGGTTTACGTAAACGTTACTATAGGATTTCAGACCCTAACTGTCGTTAATATCATAATGTGACCATAAAAATAACTCGTACTATATACAGATTTCATACAGGTCATTGATGCCATACGGATTTTTATCCAGATTAAGAAATATTTCACAACGGATTTTGAGGTTCAGCATATGGCAACACTGGCTGGGTGGGCGCCATGAAGCTAATGAACCATTTTGTATTGTTATTATAATATTTATTATAATTTCCGTTCAATTTAAAAAAAAAACCATAGTGCTTGGTAATAAATTTGAATTATAAAAAATATATTTGAACATGCGTATAATTATTGATGATGAAGATACTTATCAAATGATTACAATTGGAATTAGGTATTTGTTACGTTCGGCAGGTTCATAGATTAGGTTGTTTGATTCAAAAATATTTTGTCAGTGTCACTTTGTGTTTCCATAATTTTTTCTTCAGAATTTGATTCTCAAAATTAAATAGTGTGTTTGTTATGTCGTGTTAACTTATAATTATGGAACGAGTTTCAGAAAATTCTTCATTCGTAGCAGTAACTTCATATCCCAGTTCCGGTAATCTTGCACATATTGAGTAAAATAAGTCTCTCACTTTCATAAGTATGTAGTTACTAATTTCTAACCTATCCAAAGTAAGTGCTCAACGATAATAAATTCAACGTCTTCATGAATGTTATAGGTTCGTTAATACGCGGGCATTTCTACCTACGTATTTATCATGTGGTCTTCCGATTACGATCCGTGGCACCACAATAAATTGAGTCTTCGATACGGTTCATTTGAACTGACCGTCAGTGTCCTTCAAGGTTTCGTTATAACACCCGAGCACTGATTACGGGAAGAGAACTGAGGATACGTATAAACTTGATACAAACTATATTACTTATATGAATATTTCTAGGTGTAGAATGCAGAGGAGAACTTGAAATAGCCAACCAATGGCTGGAAAAACGCATTGAAAAAGAGATCCAGAAAGGTACAAAACTGCGGGAAGAGAAGTTACATAGACTGCTATCGGCAAAGTCCTCGCACACCGGGTCTGCAAAGGGGATTAAACTTGCCGGTGACAGTAATAGGTAGGTTACATGTATGTAACCGACACCACGGTGTGTTAGGACACCTTACATAAAAAGATAGCTAGCTAAGTCACAATTCTTGGGATGAACTTAGCGACTCAAACTCGAAATCTCGTAGCGTACTTAATCAAAAACTGCTGCTCATTGTGGTGGATAGAACTTGATAATTTTGTAGACCCACTTGTCACCACTACCTAGTCACTCTTTTTTTACCAAGCAATATTTTAAAATCGAATTTCACGTTTGGGCCGTTTTTGGTGTTGCATTCATTAAATCGGTGTGTTGAATGTAGGCTACCCTCGGGTTCAGCAAAAGATATGGAACTTGAGATGCGACAACGAGCGCGATCTATTTCTCCCCTCCAAAAGAAGTTGCATTCGCGCGACACGCACGCACACGCACGCTCTGCAAGCGGCGCGCGCGCAGGCCGCCACGTGCCTGTGTGCTCCATGCGCATAAGCGAGCTGGCGGCTCCATCCAAGCGGCAGGTCATCGACACGTGGCGGAACAAGTCTGCTGTGCTCCCTGAATTCATGGTAGGTAACTCTCCTCTCAACACTTTATTACCTCTCTCCGAAAATCAATACATTGTTATCCATTAATCCCTTTTAATTAGGTAAATTAAGGCTGGCCAAACATTACGAGAACTTTCTAAAAATAAATTTACACGCGCCGGTTGCGAATCCACGTTTTTGTCTCGAGAGTCTAGAGGCCCTTCTACTATACATTTTGTACAAGACGATCGGAAATTCAGATCAGAAAAGGTGTCATTTCGCATCCGACCGCACGCAGCAGACAGCAGCAGCATGCGTCTGCGGGATAAGATTTCATAGAAATAGGTTCATAGAAACCAGTAGTGACGCCTGCCGTTGCCGTCTGCCTGCTGCTTCCGTCTGCGGTTGGTGTCACTACTCGGCCTGCGGTCTGGTGTCAGCGAAACGTGCGTTTGCGGTCGAGCGGCAGGGGTCGTGATGCTCGTTACGCCTGCGGTTGCGATCTGCCTTTACTGCTTGCGGTCGGCTGCGGATATACATATTAAGAGGTCGCGCAACAATATTGCTATGCGTGCGTAAAAGACAAGAAGTGTGTAGCGCGATTAGCCCACGTCCAACGACAAATTTTAGTCGAAATAAAATGCGTGATGTGGTCGTTCGGCGCGCGCGCGAAAATTGTTGTATTAGATTTTTCTCGTAATGTTCGGCCTGCCTAAAAGTTTCCGTAATAATGCGATTAATGAGTCTTTATTGAAAGGCATAGTCATTGTTTGTCCTAATGTTTGATCAAGTTTTTACAATTTACACTGTGTTTTTTAATTTTTTATTAAAATCTAACTTAACTAACTAAACTACACAATAGATGTTTATTAAATTCTGTAATTTCAGTCTATAAAGTTGACGAATATTTAATGGGCCCTCTACACTAATGGCGAGTACAGATGAGTAGGTACGGGCGAGCACGATAGTGGTAGAGACGAGAGTGCATAGGTACTCGGCTGTATTCGCTGATGATCGTCTATGATTGCCGATATTCGCCTGCGACCTGTGTTAGTCGGTTTTTCGGGCACGTATCAAAGGGAATTGCCGAGTTGTTCGTTGAGCTGCCACACTATCGCCGATCATCGATTCCCCGGTGGGTAATTAACTAATCTCCTTTTCCTCCATTTATTAAATAATAAAACAGCTACACAATTCACGTCCATCTCGTACGTTTGCCATTCGAAAACTACTACGGGCGATAGTGTGGACGCTTGCACGATCATCATGCCGAGTATAGACGATCAGACTATCAACGATCATTGCCGCCGATAGTGCAGAGGGCCCATAAGATCAAACAATACATTAGGACAAACAAACGTTTGCATTTCATAGGGATACCTACCTTTTATAATAATCTAATTCAAGAAAGTAGGTACAGTCACCAGCAATAATATCTGAGCAAACATTGGGAGGAAAAATCTCAGATATTTTTGCACTCGGTCAAGTTAACGAAACAATTTTATTCCCGGTAGTTTTGTAAAAGGACTTAATGTAGCATGGAGTGGAGCTTAGGAGAACTGGGAATAAAAAACCGGTCAAGTGCGAGTCGAAGTACACAAAACAAAAACCGGTACCGGTATTTTTTTCAAAGTTCAGTCAAAGTTAAAAACAGATATCCGCATCAAGTTGCACAAATATACTCATCGATTTTAAATCTTTTTTCGTCGTGTAGCGTTATTTTACTTTTTTTGAAAATGTTTCTGTACTTAATAGAATTATGTACTTATTATAAATTATTTTGTGTATTTTAAATTAAGTTTAAGAATTTGCTGATTCGATTTATGTTTAAAATCTTAGTGAATCTTGTTACAAATCAAAGTATTTTTATTAAATTCGGGATCCGTTATTATATGAAAAAATCCGAATATCCGGAACCGTCACGTGCCAAAATCCGAATTATCCCGATCCGTAAAATTCATGTAGGTACTTTTAAACCTACCCTCAATAACCTTTTTTAATAAATAATTTTAATAAAATTAAATTCGTAACACATTTTGATTAATATTAAACATGGTTTAATAACGTAGATTTAATGGATTTAGTTTTTGATTTCTAGGTTTATCGATTGAAGCAGCAAGTTTTCGATCTAAAACCCATTGTGCAAGTCACTGATGCAGTGAACTGTTTTAAAAATGAGCGAAAGTCGCCAACGAGAAGGTAGGGTATTCTTTGATTTCTTTGGTTACATCGAATGTAGAATTTTATAGTTTATGTTGGTGAATTACCCATACCTATTATAAAAAATAGGAGAATGCCCACCCTGAGAGAGAAAAAGGTACAAACCCGCAGGCCCTTTTTAATTTCATGCATTAGGCAAAATTGCAGGCATCTTTGCAAAGTTCGTCATGGTTGCAAGGCCACTCCAGGGTTCGGTCCAGAAACAGCCACCAAAAATACGAAGAATAATATGTTTATAAAAAAAAGCTTGTTTTCTCCACTATTTTTCCAGGGCTTCTATTCTAGGCAGTAAAAACCATATCGGCTTTCACCCGTTATTGTTATGATATTGTTATTAACTCGTCCGCCATTAGTGTCAGGTTATGTAAACGTTGACAATACAATAGGTCAAAGACAATCATCATATCAGCTTTGTATTTAAATATCATTAACGAAGTACCTAGGTATTGCACAAGTTTTCACGTTGCCTCATGAGACAAGATGCAATTTCACCGCCAAAAATACCGCCATTTCCTGTCAAACAAATAAAAAACAAAATAAATACTTACGCCACACAAAATAATTTTCGTTTCATCTCTATTCGTTTGTGCACTTTATCCAGGGATACAATGTATAATAGCACGCCCAATAGCACGAGTACTGAATTTTTCATTGGTCCAGGATAGTTAGCCCCGAATAACTTAAGAAGTGAAAATCGTGAGAGAGCGTCTCCGCGGGAAAAAACACCGTTCGGTTCGAAAAGTAGCTGCAGACTTAAAGATTTCAAGAGGGTACACAACATCACGAGAGCAGACCTTGGGTGTCACGCTTACAAAAAAAAGAAAATTACACGGCATTCACGAAGCTATAAAGAAGAAAATATTAAGTTCGATCAAACCCTATGCTTTCCTGGCTCGCGGGGGATTAATTCGTTTTTGCGGACGAAAAACTTTTCGAATTAGAGCAATCTCACAATGCTCAAAATGATCGTTTGTAGGCAGCAAACATCCAAGATGTTCCAGATAATCAGAGGAATGTGTCAAGATGATGGTTTGGGCAGCAGTTTGAAAGCGGGGTAAACTTGCTTTGGTATTTATCGACAAAGGGCTAAAGATCAATGCCGAATACTATAGGTAAAACAGAAGTCTTGGAAAAAATGTTGCACCAAATTTAAAATGTTGTTTGGAAACGACTACTATTGTTTCCAACAAGACGGCTCTACCCACACGGCAAACTCAGTTCAAGCATGGCGTTAGGCCAATTTACCGGATTTCTTGCCATAAAATGAATGGCCCCCAAGTTCACCAGATTTAAACGAACTGGATTTTTTTGTATGATCGTACCAAACTTAGTAACAAAAACATATCGTACAACTTTGGGACGAAATGCCGATGGAGGCAGTGCGTGCCGCGTGCGACGGATTCGAAAAACGTTTGAAGCTAGTGTTGAAGGTGTGGAGTTATCCCAAAACATTTTACATGAAATATAAGGATATCTTTCTTGAAATATAGTTTTTATTGTATTTGTTATTAGGACTTTGTTTTAATGATATTTTGAAACTGTATGCAAACTTATTGGACACAGTGTAGAGTAAGAAGTATTCTGTAGATAATAACTATAACTGGTTACCTATTACGCTTAAAAAAATACAGCCCCGTAAACGTACAACGCAGCCCCTATTAAGGTGACGTTTTAATCCGCGCTGGCTGCTCTGGGTCTCGTGCCACAATACGGCGTTGAATGCTGGCTATAGATATATTATAGGTCGTTCGTTAAAATAGTGTCAATTGCAAACATGGACTTGTTGAAATCATTGATTGCAACCCTTTGAACGAGTCGCGATGTCGCTGCCGACGCTTTGTGCGCACCGCGGCGCCTTCTTTGTACCAATTGTGGCGGCACATCAAAGCATGCAAACTATTTGAACGAACGAACTATACACTCTTCGAGATACCCTTAGATAAGCCAAGAGTGATTATGTATATACTGCCCTCATCTTGTCTCGCTCGCTCTCGTCTCGTCTCGCCATGTCCGGGTCGGTCTTGTCGGTTTCGGCCCTAGACTCTCAGCGAGCGAGAGGCTCTCGAAGAGTGTGTACGGCCGGCATATATTCAATATCTCAGAAACTAATCGAACAAACTAAACGTATCGAAATGTTCATTTTTGTTTTTAATACAGAATACAGTAAGCCAAAGTCCTAAACTTGTTCACTTTCTTTATTTAGGAAAACTTCAAATTAAGCATTTTTTGGACACCAAGCAGTGTCTGTATTTTAAAAGGCCATCAAAAAGAACCCTAGGGACGATTTTTCTTAATACTTACATCGAATGCTGCAGTGTATTGATGTAAACGGGCGGTAAGTATTTAAAAAAAATCTCTGTTTTTGATTTTAAAGAACTTTAATGCCGCCCTCGTATGTGGCAAGAAATCCTAAATGAATGCGTGTTCGACATTCACTTGGCCGGTTTAATGTTTGTTTAACATTTATTCATTACGAACATAACGAGAAAACAGTGTAATTGGTCGAACCGTTCTCAAGTGATGCTCTGTCATACACACAGAATAGAAAAAACAGTGGAAGTGCCATGAACTTCGCTAACTGTCAGACCTGTTGTCGCCAATAATCACAGTATCATATAATATAAACAACCACAAAAAAATCTTGAAAATGATTGTTTGAAGGATTTTATATTATAAAATAGCACAATAATGGCATGGACGGCTATGGAGTAAGGAATTTGTTTAATTTATTTTGTTATCTTATTGAAGACGATATGTGTTGGTTGTGGTATCATTAGAAAGGTGAAATTGTAAAAAAATATTATGTTATAAATTAACCAGCTTCCCTCCAGCGGCTTCGCTCTCCTGCAAATTTCCAACCGTCCCGTTAGTTTTATTTTTCTTACATATAAAACTTCTCCTAACTATAACGAACACAGCAAAAAAGAAATCAGCCAAATCAGTTCAGTCGTTCTCGAGTTTTAAGCTTAGCAACACATTTAGTGATTCATTTTTATTTGTATAGATATATACATTATTGTTATTAAATGTAAACTTAATCTGACGTGTAATCTGACATTATCAATAAAAAAGTATCTGAGTATCTAATATAATACACAATGGCTTTCACGTGGCGCTGCTCGTGGCAAAGTTAAAACATCCTAGATACCACGTGATTTATCTTGACAGTAACAAACACAGCAAATTATGGTGGAAACGCAGCCTTAAAGGGATACGTTCGCCTTTGTACATTATTTTTATATTAATTGTATTGTTCTGATTTTTCTTTTGTACAATAAAGTGTTTACATACATACATTCATTATCCTGTGACCGTATCATAAACACGTGTCAGTACCATAATGTGGGCGTGTTTTTGTTACGCGAATAATTGTCACACGCTGCAGTAAGGTTCAATCCATTCCGAACACTGGAAGAAACTGCTGAACACAGCATAAACGACAGGACAATGTATGGAGTTAAGATCTACTTGCCGGGCCCCGTGCGGACGCTGGTCTGTGTACTGTGACGCATCGAAGTCACGTGTTACGAGCCGATCCATCGAGTCTGATTTTTTGAAGAATGTTCGCTATTTTCCGCGTGACCTGGAGACGTCCTCACTTGCATTTATGACACGCCTCAAAGTACGCCAGATGACACAGATACAGACACGGGGTAGGAGTGGATCACGTCGAGACTTGTCGTGTCCCGGTCGCGGTTCGTCCCCCGCCCGCACCTCGCCGCCTCTTGTAGCGATGCGATGCCATGCCACGCAGTCTTGTTCAACACCATACGTCTACACTTGTAACATTGCATCGTACACGGTTTGTGATCGTATCAGCACAACCTAGATTGTCCACATTTTGCGTAACATTTCCTGTACGATGCCACGTAGTCCGGTCCGTCGTTATGTCACAAGTGTGGACCCCGCTTAATATTATTCGCACAACTAAGTATCACGAACAAAAGCGACCGCGGCAAACTGACTGGGCTAGGTTGCGCGGAGGCGGAACTCCATATAAACATGCCACACGTGACACGCCCACTTCACACTACTGTTTTTTCTGTTCTGTGGTCATACATGTGACAATTTATTTTTATATAATATATACGGATGTTTGTTATTAGGAGATGGCGCGGAATAATGCTATGAAAACTAGCCCAGGCAAAGGGGTTGACTGTAATGAAAATAAATTTGATACGTGCGAAGGCCTAGTAGTAGATGAAAAACATCGAAAACCTCTGTTCGGGTCACGCTCAACTCAAGTGGAAAATAATTATACAGTGGGTGAACCATCCGCTATTATAACCGCTACTAGAAAAAAGAAATATCATTTTAAAAGAGAATCAAATGAATTTAAATCCGGGGAAATTGAAGATTTAATACATAAAAAGGAAATATTAACAGTAGAAATTTTGCAAAAAGAAAGCAAACTAAAAGCATTACAAATATTTAATATGGAACGAGATAATTACCTAAAAGAGTTGCAATGTCTGGAGTTAGAGATGCGGTACGGACTTGCAAGATCACAATACACAAAAAAAATTGATATGTTCACAGTACACCCAGATAATACAATTAAAAAAAAATAGAAAAAAATGGGGGCGTCCATTAATTACGTAAGGCGTTTTTGGCGATTTTCGGAACCCTCCCCCTTGGTGAGATGTCGTAAGATTTGGCACAACCCCATTCACAAATGTCACGTGAGATATTAAAAAAATTATAGCTTACTATAAATTGTTATTTAACGTTTTAATTCATGTAATGAAAGAACACGTTATACCTTATTTAACCCAATTTTTTCGCAAGTCCGAGAACCCCCTCCCCAAAGTAAGATTAGATGAGATTCGCCTCGACATCGACATCCGCCCCCCCCTGAACGCCTTACGTAATAAATGGATGCCCCCTTAACAATTAGAATTTTAGTGGAACTCCGGGAGACTTCTCATGTAGAACTTTGAGCCCTCAAATTTTTCAATTTAAAACTTTCGCTCCGGGCGTGATCATCAATTGATACCGTAAAATGGGGTCGAATAGACATTTTTTTATTACTTTGGTAACACCCGACAGCCGTGAAATTAGTCACAAACAAAGATTTGGCCAAGTTGAAGACGCTGGTAGAGTCTGGCCAATGAAAGATGAGAATGAAAAAATGGCGGCAAATTAAAAAATCAAGGTGCGGTATCCCTGACGTATAGTGCTAAAAATAGTTTTGATACTTGTGATACATATTATGTAATCAATATTATATTTAAAGGCTTTTATTAGGTCCACCTGTAATTATTTTACTACGAAACTCTACCTGTATTATGAAATAAATAAAATCGGTAAGTAGTGTAACTATCACTGTTTTATGGATAAGTGATAAGTAAATTAGTTACATAATATTCTACATAGCAGTACTTTACTTCTGAAAATAATAAATAGGAAAGAACGTAATGGTTTTAAATCGCGAAAAATGGTGCTTTCGCATAAAAAGAATACAAAAAGAAATATTTTCGTACTTTAATAGACTTTTTAGGTTAGTATTAGTACTCCGTGATCACTTTTTTTTTTAAATATTTGTTTCAATAACAATGAGCATGCGAGTTATTTGTCTTTTATATTCGTTAACATTCTTCAGTCTCGAGGCGAATCAATCGCGTCTGACTTGGGCTGACAATCGGCTTTTTTGTTGCCATGTAAAAAGTTCTTAAGAAATCTCATTCTCATCTTTCATTGGCCAGACTCTAAAAGCTTTTTCACTGACGCTTATGTACGGATGATTTTGCCTGTTTTGTTAGTGATTTTAAATATTTAATCAATAGTATTCCAAATTTTGCATATAAAAACTAGGTGCTAAGTTGAATATTAACGTATAAAATTCACTACAAATTGATCTTACTACTTTTTACTCATTTTTGAGGTGAATACGAGACGATATGAAGGATGATTAGAGTCGCTATTCACCGAGTCGCTTAGTTTGAGGTACTTATGGTGGGTCCATATTGACTCACATAAAATTCTTATTCCTATTTTTAGATTTCCTACCGATTTGTATTCATAATAATCACTCTTCATAATTTTTTTCGCCATACTTTTTTATTCATAATTTTTAAGTCATAATTATCGCAATTCATAATGCATTTTTTTTAAGAAACTGTTACTTTTTATGATTTTTTATAAATCTAACCTAACCTAACCTAACCTTATTACACGTAAGATATTTAAGAAATTGTGAAAAGTGTACGGCTTCATTAATATTGGCGTTATGAATTCTGATGATTATGAGTTCCGATCGTTAGCACTATATTATTAATGAAGAGTATGAAGAGTGATCATTATGATGTAAAATGGTATGAGAAACATTTTCGGACTTCCGATAATAGGACTTAAAAAGTTATGTGAGTAGATACGCACCCACTTATGGTTCTATTAGAAACGCCATGCTGGTAAAACGGGACTATTGTCGGGTCATTCAAAATTTAAACGATAGGGTTGTCAAATTAGAGAAGTAACGTTTTTTTGTGGGAAGGTATTTAAATGTTTTAATATAAAAGATACTTAAGTTTCTTTTTTCAAATAGGTATTCAAAATATCGCGTAGTTATGTCCTAGGTGGAAAAAAAGATACAAAAAATACGATTCGGCTATACTTAATAAAAGAAGCAGTGAGTAAGTATTTATTGAATGAGGGTTCACGTTCACTGAGATTACAGGAAAATACAAATTGCACAAATCTGTACTTCATATGTCTATCAATTTGACTATAGGACCTACCTAAGTACCTACTATTAGAAAGACCAAAAATATATTTAACAACCCTTGCCACATTTCTTATTTACTCCATAATGTCGTCGAACCTCGAATTAAATTGTAGAACGCATTGATTGTATCATAACCGAAAATTTGCATTGACGTTTAATTTCGTGTCTATTCACCCCATTTTACGTTAGCACCTTGCTCTCCGGACTAGGCCCAAAACCGGAAAACACGTCTCTATACCATGCAAGCGGCAAATAATGTAACAGTTGGGGTGACAAAGTTATCAGAGGGTTTTGACACTGCAGAATGCAGATCTGCCTGACGCCATTCGAAAATTTAATCCGGAGCTACGGTATACCGGAAAAAGTGCCAGTACAAAAAAAATTTGTACAATATTGCAGAACCATGAAAAGCACTAAAATGGACTTTAACTATAGTAACGGTATAAAATCGAAAAATGTGACAGTTTTTCCAAAATGGCGGTGAAACATATAGAGCTGGAGGAACGAAAAATTTGGGTTACCATGACTGTGTAATCATTAGCAACATATCAAAAAAAAAACCCAATACAACGATTTACTAAATGTACGGCGAAAAGTTTTGTATGGGCTGCAACTTTTCCGGTATACCGTACTTCCGGTTCAAATTTCGGAATGGCGACAGGCAGATCCGTATTCTGCAGGGTCAAAACCCTCTGATAAAAAATCTAACTAAACTTTATGTTACTTTGAGTAAAATCAGGTTTTAACTCTCCCGGACTCCTACTTAATATGAAAAAATATTAATTTATTATGTTTTTACTATCAATAAATGATTACTTATACTAGAAATTGAATTATTTTTTGCCGTGTCATTGATCTACACTAGATTGTAATTTCACCCCAATACCCTTAATTGTAAAAAAAAAATGAATCTTCAAGGTGATCGAAGTATTCAGTCACACCTTATTGTACGACAATATCCGTCGAAAATTTCCATCCGCCAAGTGTTTTTTTTTGGTTTGGGAAATGATGATAATAAGAGGGGGCCAAGTCCGGCGAATAGGGTGGATGCGGCAACAATTCAAACCCACCGTTATGTACTTTCGTTTTAATTTCGTCACGCAGACGTTGTAAGAGGGTGCAACAGTATAATCAGTATTTTATGGTTTTACCCTTTTCGAGATAATCAACAATGATGCATGGACCCCTTTGCAATCACAAAAAACTGAAGCCGTTGCCTTCTTCGCTGATAAAATGGCCATAATTTTTTTAGGAGGTGGAGACCCTGTGTAGACTTGACTCCGGTGTATTGTGGTGGACCCAAGTCTTGTCCATAGTTATGAAAGGACCAAGAAAATCTTGTGGGTCGCATTGAAACGGGTGCGTACCTATTTACTCACATAACTTTTTAAGTCCTATTATCGGAAGTCCGAAAATGTTTCTCATACCATTTTACATCATAATGTACTGTTCATACTCTTCATAAAAAAAATTAGTACTAACGATCGAAACTCATAATCATCTTAACTCATAACGCCAATCAATATTAATGAAGCCGTACACTTGTCACAATTTCCTAAATAGCATACGTGTAATAAGGTTTAGTTAGATTTATAAAAATTTATAAAAGTACGTTTCTTACATAAAATGCATTATGAATTGCGATAATTATGACTTGAAAAGTATGAACAAAAAAGTATGAGGAAAAAAAATATGAAGAGTCATTATTATGAATACAAATCGGTAGGAAAACAAAAAATAGGAATAAGAATTTTATTTGAGTCAATATGGACCCCATCGAAACAGATCTAACAAGCCTGTGGCACTGTATGGCGGATGCGTTTATTTTCAGCTCTTACCAGTCTGGGTGGGTACCTAGCAGAGACCTTAGAAAATCCAAGATCCTTGGTGATTGTTTTGTACTCGCTCATAGGAAATGCGAATTTTCTCCGTTATTTCTTGCAACTTTCAAACGCCTGTCATTCATAACCATATCTAATATTTTATTGACATTTTCGTCTGTAGAAGCCGTTATTCGTCTACCAAACCTAGGATTATCTTCAACTGCTTCTGTCCCGTTTAAAATCTGCCATCGTTTTACAGTAGCATATTATTATGATGGAGGGAGCGGATTCTCCTAGTCTGGTACATAATATCTCCAAATAATTGTTTTGGCGTTAAGCCTCTTTTTTGTAAGTATACTTTATGACAGAACGGTGCTCAATTTTATCCATTCTAAAGAAAACCGCGAACCTTGTTTAGTAATTCGATTACAAAATTTGCAATTCTGACAAAAGATAACCAAAGAAAACCTGTTCAATTCACCACCCTGGTAATTTGAGCGGAGCTTGCCGTTTGGCAAAAATATGTTTGCCAAATATATCGTTTCCCAACTTTTTCATTTGCCAACCCAATTTTATAAAAAATCTTGAATTTTTTACGGTCACAGAAAACAAAGCGGGTTGGCAAATGAATCGTTCATCGAACAACGAAAAACATCGAAACTTTTTATGTGGTTATCTTGCACCGTCATAGGTAAGTTTGTTTTTATTTTTTATTCTTATTGTTAATATTTATTAGCTTTTGTAAAAACTCAGAATTCTGCACATTTTATTTTTTATGTTATTAAATGCATTGTTTTATATAATGCTAGGTTAAGTATTGTAATAAGCAATACTTAGAAAATGACTAACCGTTGCGTTTCTTGCGGCGTTTCTTCTCAGCAGTGGTCTCTTGCGAAGTGCTGGTAGATTTTTGACGCGTAAAAGTGCGGTCTACTTACTGAATAAACATCTTTTAGCTTTTTCTACTGACTGTACAAACAAAATTTCATAAGAATCGGTCAAGCTGTTTCGGAGGAGTTTTGTTACAAACACTTTGACACGAGAATTTTATATAGAAGAAGAGATTACTTGTCTACATAAGTCCTAATAAAAAATGTTTTTGATTATGAAATATTTACTAAATGGCGTCGATCTAAAACAGCTTGGTCAACCATTAAAAGGGCTAATTAATACCGTCAGCTATACTTATACAAATACTCACACGTAGACCAGAGAAAATACTTTTGATGAGCTTACTGCAATGCCATGACATCGTCTGTAAAGTGGTTTTCTACGTGTTTATACCAGACTTTATGAAAACTGAAATAGTCAATCCTTAAACGCAATTTTGCTCATTACAATAACACACGTATTCACATAAGTACGCATTACAGTATCTCACATGTATTTGATTAAAGAACTTTTGCATTTAGAACAGTACTCAGGTGATTTTTATGAATGCAAGCATTATAATTGTTCAAGTTTATGCTATTATGCAGCATGAGGAATTTTCTTACTACTTAAAAATGCTATTGTTGATCCAAAGGCACTAAAACAGCTAAAAGCTGTACAGCGGCGGTGCGATGCACAGATAATTAAACACTGCACTAAAAGTGGTGTTGCAATGGCATTTTGTTATGCTATTATCAATCGGTTATACAGTATTATAATGGTTTTAACATGACTATATAGAGCGTTAGAAAGTTATGAGTACTTACTAGCCATGGGCAATGGGCATTCTCCTAACAAGTAACGTAGTTAATCTCTATAAAATAAACTGACGATTAAAGACCCAGCTATACATGCTTATTCTAGGCCGCCGAGAAAAATTAACAAAGAGGGAATGATGAAAAGGACAATGACGGAAAATCAATGCATAAGCACAATTTTCGGGCATAAAATAGCTCAAAAATTGATTACACCTATGAACATTAAACTGGATAATCCTTAGTAAGCTGAAGTTTAGTTATTTTAGTAAGGGCGGATTCGACCAAACGAGAATAAGGTCTTATACCTAGATTAAACTCTCAATTTGTATAGACTAATCTCGGAGTCTTATTCCAGTTTGGTTAAATGCGGCCTAAATGCGTAAGAGTATAGTCGATTTATTATGATTAAATTTTATTTTAGTTTTAAAAATATATCCACGATTGTCGCCGATGATATATATACACTTGTAAAAGATAGACGAGGGTTAAGAACAGATGATACTACCCACGCGCGCATGATACATGAAGTAGCCGATAAGGTAACGAGAGTTTTTAGTGTAAGTAAGCAACTAACTAAATTACTATAATACCAAAATTACTGCAACTTTTCAGTCGGCTTAGATTCCATCGATTAACTTATTGAGAAAGCAAGACGAATACGAACTCACCTGACAAAGTATAGTTTGTTTTAGTTTAGATGACGAAAGGTACAGTCACGAGATTAAATTTGGTACCCACCTAAGGGCCAAAGTCAAACTGACATTCTACAACAATAAGTTTGAGTTTCCTAAAAGCTACAAATGACTTGACATCTCTAATGACATTGACGACTTCAAGCATATTTTTCTTGAAATGGGTCCCAAATTAACTCTTGTGACCGTACTTAAAACTAACCAATACCAACATATATTGTTTAATTATTATCTTCAAGTAGGGTTGTAGAACATTTATGTAGGTTTGTCGGTAGGCCCAAACTATACTGTGAAAAAACCATAGGTACCTATTGATAGTTTTGATGTTGTTTGTCGGTATTACACTGTTTGTATGACAATTAAAATTACATATTATATTGAATGTTAACCATTGGAATATAATTGTTGATAACGATAATTTCAATTATATTTAATGTTAACTAAAATAATACCTATGTAATATGTATAAGGGTTGATTGATTATACAGGGTGAAATCTAAGTCGTGAATCGAATGATCACCTCTGTGTTCTACCCACGAATATGAACAACTACAGAGTACAGAGGTGATCATTTGATTCACGACTTAGATTACACCCTGTATACTACTAACGACATTTTAAATGATATTAATTGTTATTATAAGCCATAACAATATCTACTATGTTTTTTTTTATCCTTTTTGCATTACAATATAGACTGCTTAAACAAAATCTTTAATTTTAAAGATTAAGAAGGGTTGAGCTACTGCAGTACACGTGTCACATTTCGGTCAGTTTTATTACGTATCTTTGTTATCTTATTCTTTCACATTTAGCAACAGAACAAGTTGTAAAATCCCACGTTAAGTGCATTTTCGTCATTTTAACTAAAACAAACTATACGATATCCCACCATTTTATCGAATTTCACTTCATCGATTGTATTATTTCATCGAACCCCATTTTTTCTATATTTTTTATTAAATCTCTTGTAATAATAATAATATTAATAACACATGAAACCCGCTATCGATTACGGTTAAGATACAGCTCTTTAAAGTTAGGACGGACAGCATAGGCATATTAATAGGGTCCCGTTCCGTATCCGAAAGGAGCTTCGTGTACGGAACCCTAAAAATAACGAGAGAAATGCCTTTCGATGAAATGAAAGTTCTGCGTAAGTGATACGTTCGTTATTTCGATAAAATGGTAGGTACCGACCTACCCCTAAACAATACATCAGGGGCCCTATTCTACTCTGTCTCAACACCTATTGCTATCATATTGATTTTAACTCAGCCGTCATTACCGTCAATAATGTTGACAATACGATAATATATTATGTCAAAAGTAATTGGGTTTAATCCGAGTAGAATAGAGCCCTAGCGCTTACATAGATTCGCAGATTTTAAAATTATCGTTTAACCTGGAATCATTATTTAATTTTATTAAAATATCATCAGGTCACGGTATGGATAGCCAATATTCTTGAAGATACTTCTGAGAAACTACTGGAGGAAGATTTAAGAGGTTGTTAGCGATTAACTTATTTCATGTACCTATTCGTTTTCCGGTAGGCGTTTGTGAACATATTTTTTTAATATTTTTTATTTTAGTTAAAAAAATGCGTGAAAGAACTTCGGCAAACGAGGCAGAACTGATAACACTTATCGGAAGAATGGCGTGCAAGGAAGCAGGTTCACGTAATTTTAGTTTACTGGTTGCTTGTTTTTTTTGTGTTTGTAATGTAGCTGTTCTACTACTAAGTGTTTACATACATACATATGACGTACAATACTACTTATAGTTTAAAACAAACGTTCGCCTAAAAAAAAACATAGTGGAGTGATTTCAATGTTTTGGTATATAAAAACTTTATTAGAATATCTTCAATCACTCGTTATTTTTCTGGAGAGGTATCCTTGTAAACATTATGATTTGCAGAGCTTGAGGAAGAAGAGGGACCAGTTCTTGATTTACTTGATGATTTAGTGGACAATGTGGTGGTAAGTTTATGATCTTATGATTTGGAGATATGGCTATATATATTGTAAGCAATTTCTTAATCAGGAAATTGTATTTTAGGATTCATTTAAACGAGAATCGGAATCATCCTATTCACACTTGAGTTCTTACGACGTAGCTAAAGAAGATGATGGAAAAGATAAAATTGACACGTTAACACCGGATTACATAAGTGCCGCTTCTCGGAGTGATGAAGACACAGAATTTAACGATACGTTGCGGGAAGAAACTGAAGCTTCGCCTATACCAGGGTCTTTAGATAGTATATTCGTGGAGATAAAAGAAAGTAAAAGCGATTATAACTTGAATAGATATTTTAAAGACCAAATAAACGAAATAATAGCTAGTAACGCATTTGGTGCACAAAGCTTAAACGAAGAACGATCAGAGTCAGGCCTATCGGCGAAGACCGCTACGAGTCAGCCAGATGTCGATGATAATAATGCCATCTCTAAAGATCAGACTTCCAGTATTATCGACTCTTTAGCGTCAATATCTTCGCTAAAAAGTAAACATGACGAAAATTTGGAAACTGATGATAATATCGATCCTGTGATTACTGAAAATCAGGACAGCTCTAACGTGAGTGACGCACTTGACATTTTAGACGAAGATTATGAAGAAAGGAACAAAAAAGTTCAGTTTTCACAAGCTGACCTTGGTAACTTTTTTTTATATTTTTTTATTATTATCAGTGAAGTAAAAAAAAATGCATAAAAAAATGAGTCTTGGTTACATATTTATACTCTTGTTTCTTTTTAGGAGCTTTGATGGAAATGGACCAATCTGGATCTATAAGCAGGTGATGTGCCTAATAATTACACAGGTTTTACTCATACTTTTTGCAACGAAGGCTCTAGACAGCACATTTCTTATTTAAGTTTCAGAAAGCAAGAGCCGAATTCACTTACAAGTGAAGACTTACCATTAGATACCGTGAAGAAAATAACTTACGCTCCACCAAATGAACACGTATTAAGCAAGTTTCATCAATTAATTAGTAGGTAATTACATACAAAATTTACGTATTTCAAAATATATTATTATACAATTCAAGGTGACGCTGACGATTTGTGGCCGAATAATATATCACCGTTCGCTGTTAGACCCAGTGCAAGTGTAAGTAAGTCAATTACTTCGATGGGAAGAATATTAGAATCAGATGAAAAAAACATACGTACACCAGAAGAAGAACAATCCCCAGATCTATTGACGCAACCCCAGGGAAGTGTCGAATTGCAAGACATAGAAATCAAAGAAGATCTTATACTAGAAGCACCACAGCCACTAGAAAGACCATCCCAAGATCTATTGCCGCAACCCCAGGAACGTCTAAAACTGCAAGACATAGAAATCAAAAAAGACCTTATAACAGAGGCGCCGCAACCACTAGAAAGACAATCCCAAGATCTATTGCCTCAACTCCAGGAAAATCTAAAACTGCAAGACATAGAAATCAAAGAAGACCTTATATTAGAGGCGCCACAGCCACTAGAAAGACAATCCCAAGATCTATTGCCGCAACCCCAGGAAAGTTTAAAACGGCAAGACATAGAAATCAAAGGAGACCTTATACCAGAGGCGCCACAGCCACTAGAAAGACAATCCCAAGATCTATTGCCGCAACCCCAGGAAAGTCTAAAACTGCAAGACATAGAAATCAAAGACCTTATACCAGAGGCGCCACAGCCACTAGAAAGACTATCCCAAGATCTATTGCCGCAACCCCAGGAAAGTCTAAAACTGCAAGATATAGAAATGAAAGACCTTATACCAGAGGCGCCACAGCCACTAGAAAGTACAGACATGCAAGACATTTTCGATCCCATTTATAAGAATAACGAATCAGACGCACT
Organism: Acleris laterana; assembly: GCA_963966035.1. Lineage (NCBI taxonomy): Eukaryota > Metazoa > Arthropoda > Insecta > Lepidoptera > Tortricidae > Acleris > Acleris laterana. Next base: position 6,602,314 of record OZ014440.1, read on the forward strand.
ACATTCGAATTTATGTGATGGTTTAACCCGAAACGAATTGACAAGCGATATAAGAAAACCAAAACAAGATTTGGAAGAATTTCTAGAAATTTTAGGTAAAACTGACGGAGACCATGAGTTAAATGATGTCATGGATGATCTTGTCTCAACTAATAAAGAACAATCTTTCCATAGTTTCCATCAAGAAAAAGATAAAAATTCCATAGGAAGTTCGGAGTACTTAGATTTAGACTTTGATTTTGATCTAGATGATAAAAATGCATCTACATTAATGCCTGATATACGCAATAAAAAAGACTCTTCTCAAGAAAGGTTTGCTTCGTTAGTGGTAGGAGAGTCGAAAAAATATGGTGATGTTTTGCAAGGTATCATTACTGATCGAGAACAAGCTAAACCTGATAGTATGTTAGTAGTACATAGTCCTCAATTGGAACGTTCAAAAAGTGTCGAAAATATCAAGCGCAGCCCAACTAGCAGTAAAACACATCAAAGATATTTGAGCGCCGATGTAAGGCATACTAACAAGTTTGACTATCGTGAGTACCGGTATTGCTTGGGATAGAACAGTAAATAAAGCGATTATTGAAGCTGACATTTTCATAATAAACTTTTATTGTTTTAAGGTGTTCATCAAAAAACTGCTCCTGCTTGGATAAGACGTGGACAAGGTGAACCTAGCGGCGGCTGTCACAAACGTTGCGGTTGTCAGATAGGTACCTAGGGTTTCTTACGATGACGTGAATGAGCTACAGCCAGGTTTGTTGAGTTTACAAAGTGACAATTTTCTGTCCCAAACATTGCTGCGTCGCCTAAATGTTCGATGGGCCTAAACAGCAATATCTTTTTCGCAGATGTGCCAAAGTCTGTCGGAGTAAAGACGCTTGGCACAAAATGGCGTTGTCCTGACCCACCAGGTATGATAAAACATTATCCTCTTTATTAGCCATTGTACATCCTGGTCGGCAAAATATGTTCAAGAGCTACTTATTTGCTTACTGCCGTCCCGTATTATTTATTTTACCAGGTGCTAAGACAATGCAACAACGTGAGTACGAAATTAGAAAATGGTGCAGAGACTTGGATAACATCCTCCTGAATCTGAGTAAATGGAAGAACTGGTTGGATTATATAACGGGGTACATAAATACCCTGAAACAAAAAGCAGGCATGGGCGTAAACTAAAATATTCAATTTGTTAGCTTCGGTAGACGCATACTTACATAAGTTTTTTCTTCAGAATATAATAAATTGATCAAGCCAAATGGTAAAATGCATCCCGCAGCGAGCTCATCCAATTGGTCGAAAAGTGCGAACAAAGACGCGTGGACGAAATTAAATCAACGTGCTAAGGGAGGTTTAAAACTGTATAACCTCGATGATTTCGATGATACTATCAAATTTAAGGTCAATATTAATCTCAATTACTTTAAGCTATCGTTGTTTGCCTGCATACACATTACCATCTAAAATGATTACAGATTTCACGCTCACCGGTGCCAGCAAAATATTGCGTAAAGTGCGGTAAAAGACAGGCAAAGCGGTTATCACGGAGCCCATCAAGGAAATAATGATACTGTAAGGTGCAAGAGCTTTGCAAGAATCTGTATTTGAACGTGTTCCAATATTTTTTTCAGGAATTAATTTTTGAATTTATGCGAATGGCTATCGAATGCCATTCTATACTAACTTTGTGAAACATTCCTTTTTTGTAGTTGTAAAAAATAAACATTATTTCGCATTTCTTGATTATTTAATTAGTTGGAGTTTTTCAAAAATAGACCTGTTCTTGCCTCTCTCCTGTATAGGCCAAAAGAGGAAACGACGACGTGGTTATCAGGCCCAGTCTTGGCGAAACCTACTTAAATTCGAGTTGGGCAATCCCAGTTTTTAAACTTGATTTTGTTTTGTTTTTTTAAACGCAATGTTGTCACGTCACTTATACGTTTTTTTGGAATTTAGTGTACTAGATTTATTGTGAGATATTATTGAAAGTTCGGTGAAGTTATATTATGTGGAATGGCAACAAATTCAATCCAACTGAATGTCAGAAAAGTCAGTCAGTCTGTCAATAAAATCAACAATTGATAGTATAAACAATCGGAAAATACTATATTTTTTGTTTAACAATTCGTTCGACACTCTTAAATTTGTCCGACACGTTCGATTAACGCCCACGCGATTGGGCCGCCGATACAGTCACGAGATTTTATTTGGTACCAACCTTAGGTTCAAAGTCAATCTGTCATTCTACAACATTTAGGTTGAGTTCCCTAAAAGTTACAAATGACTTGACATCTATATAGTCTATACTTTTAGGCATTTAAAAAATGTAAACAAAACAACCACGTGATATAGTTCGTCAGCCAATAGAAGTAGACAGTGTTCTGCTTCTATTGGCTGCGGTCAAAGTCGTCGTACGTCAAAGCTCGATAAAACAGTTTTGATTGGTTGTTTAACAAAGTCACGTGATTTGGAATGTTTAGATTTTTTTTAAATACTTACCTAAAAGTATAGACTATAATGACATTGACGACTTCAAGCATATTTTTCTTGAAATGTGTCGTAAATTAACGCTCGTGACCGTACCAGTACCAGCGCTATGCTATGACCGTAATTTTCCTTTAAAAAATATACTTTTACAAATGACCGGAAATGTGTTTCACTATCTCCTGGTCTATAATTCATCATTTCCAATAAAGTTTTGTGCTGCAACACTGGGAACTGGGAATAATTAAAGTGGTTATACCCTAGATTTCTAATCAATAAAAAAAGCTGATCATTGTTGATGGAATTTCAATTGAAGTTGTACCAGTGGTGGTTCAAAAGGGCGCGCGCCTGGTGGGCCAGTGGCGGCCCCAGAAAGAGTACCAGAGAGCCGAGCCCCCTTCTAAAACGAAAAAGTATGCTGCCAATAAGTGGATTTGTAACTATTTCACCAGGACAAGAATACAACGTAAAGTAAATGATTGAACAGATTTATCTATTACAAAATTTGTTTCATTATGTAAAAGCATTACACCTCTTTGTTGAACAGTTGTGTAAACTTAACTCTATTAACACGAATTATTATTTTAATTGAGAATTAAACTTACATTACGAACATAATGTGATTACTTTCAAAACTAATAATGTGCTGAATAATGACGTTCAAAAGCGTAATATCATTTAAAATGTACAACCACTTGGTTGAAATCATATTTTCTCACATGACAATCCCTGCAGGCTGCAAATACCCATTTTCCATTGAAGGCTAAGTCTCGGATACCATCACAATCTGAGCCAGTCAGTTGTACTCTAATAGTGCTGTGGGCCTCTTGCAGGGATATTACAGTACACGTGCCGTCTTGCCTTCCAACAACAAACATTTGATTGGGCAATGCTGCCAGGCTGAATATGGGACTTGCTGCCTCATGAAGTACCTTGATTATTTCACCTGTTTGAAGATCAAGAACTACGATCTGCAACAAACAGAGCAATGAGATGTAATCTATTGGCTGGCCAACCCATTTGAGGGCATATCTGGTGAAGCCATTGTTGATTGGTTGAATGGTTGATAAACAGTGGGAGTCATTTTATAAAATCCTGCATCAGGTCAGATCTTGTTTCTTTTATTGAAAGCCGTTTCTGCAAAAGTTGAGAACTATAGAAACCTGTCAAAATGTAGACCAGGGTCATGCAGGTTAAATAATAAATAAATAAATAAATATGTCCCACCATTTGGCCTAGTCCAAAACTAAGCTCTAGGCTTGTACATACTATGGGTAGTAGACAACAATATAAATACTTATATAGAGAAATATATAAGTACTCAAAGACATAGAAATCATCCATGACTGAGAAACAATTATTCACAGTCATCACATCACAAAAATATTTGCCTTATCGGGATTTGAGCCCAAGACCACCAGCTTCGTAGGCAGGGTCACTACCACCTAAGCCAACACCAATACTGTCAATGTTCATGGTCTATGCAATTTATGTCAATTCCATATACTTTGATTTCTGCATTTGTTAACATTCGCAGAATACAACTTGTCTAGTTCTACTAATAGTTTATTAGTTTATGTATTTGACATCAGTGTGTGGTTGGTTGGACCAAATAATGAAAGATAATGTTTTTTTTGTTCTCCAGATACACCTAAACAATCAATTCAGCTAAACAAAATAATTCCAACCATATACAGAACCCCAAAGAGAATGATGAACACCTTAGTGCCTTGTCATAATAAACTTATAACTAAACAGAATAATAAGTAAGGACTTGACAGAAGCGCGTGGAGCTAACCCCATGTGCTTCTGTTTAGTCCATCAGAGAAAATACTCTTTTACCGAACAATTGTCTTCGCGTGTGATATCTATGGACTTATTTCTCTAATAAGTTCATGGGAGTGTCTATAAATAACTCGACATTGGCGAAATACAACCTTAACAGGAGTGAAAGCCATTAATTAAAATTAGAATTAGAGAATAATAAGTAAGTATGATTAAGTTTACAATGGCAAGGCTGTATCTAACATAATATAACATACAAGGCTATTTGGAAACTAAGTACAAATTATATTAAAATTAATAAATATACTGTATACTTAATGAAGATCATTTACCTTTCCATTTTCACATCCCATAATTATATTTTGATCTACAGCAATACATGCATTGCAAGGAGAGTCCAGTTTTTTCTGGAAAAGTTCCTGTCTTTTGCCAACATGAGTACAGACCACAAGACCACTTTCACAGCCCACCACAAGCAGTTTGTTGCCTGTTCCTACCTAAAATTTAAATAAAATACAACTTAGACATATTTAGGCAAGTTATTTTCCTTCAAAATATCACAAAATAGATTTGAAAGAGTTTAAATTTTTACCTCTCTCTCATCTTCAACAGTGGCAACATCAGATGTTATTGCTAAAGCACAACAATTTATTTGACCATAATCTTCTATAATGTTATTAATACATCTTGATTGGCCAATATCCCAAAGTTTCGCTGAACCATCCCTGAAATTACCAAAAAAAATTTTTCAAGTTGTACCTAATTGTTGTAACCTTGTAACATACATAACACAAAAGAAACAAAGACAAAACATTTGTATAAAGACAAACTTATCCCTTTAGCAAATAAAAAACATATCATAACAGAGTAGAATGATATCTTACTTGCTGACAGAAATTGCATTCCTACCCACATCAATAATGCTTATATCAGTAATGGCCATTTTATGTCCAATAAGAGTTACTGGGTTGAGCCCGGTCTCTGCAGACCAAACCCGGCAAGATCCATCTGCTCCAGCTGATATTACAACTACACCAGAACTGAAGAACCGGCACTTGTAGACTGGACCACCATGGCCTTTAAGATCAAGCAGTATGTCACCTGAAATCCAATATATTATGAAGTTAAAATACAATTCTCCGGTATCCATAAAATGCAATGTTCTACAAGTCGGGTGCATTTACAAAACCTACTTTCAAAAAGTACAATACAATATAATACAAATACCTACTCTTTATTAAACACCAAAAAAAAACTTGGAACAATAGGTACATTTAAGTTAAAGCTGTACATTAAAGTTACGCACCTGTTCTGCTGTCCCATATTACCAGTTTGTCACTATCACTGGAAGACACTGCTAATGCATTCTCTGACGTAGATGCTGATACAGACAGGACTCCTTTTTTATGGACATGGTAAGCTTTAGTGGGTGCAACAAAAGCTACTTTCAAACCAGAACTTGTATGTTTCACCACAAGGTTTAGATTCCCATGGGATATGTATTGGTAATTACCAGTAAAATCTATTTTTATTTTCGCATCACTATTAAGACTTGTTTTAAGTTTATCATGAACACTTTGTTCATTTAAATATTTTGAGGATATCCAAGCTTCAGTTTTGGGTAGCCTGTAAAAAATCAAAGAAGTATTCCCTGACTCAGTTTTAGGACTTACTAATTTCACCATAAGATGTTAAATTTAATCAATATTAATCAACTGTTCGTTCATACATTTCAACAGCCTGTTAACGCTCTAATCATCTGTTAAGTGGTTTGGTGACAAACATCGTTTGGTGAAATTGGTACTAAAACTCACAATATGATATTATGTTAAGTTAAATTTTTGATACAACTTATTTGCAAAAATATTGACTGTAAGATAAGTGATTGTTGTCATAAGGCATATCCGGAAAAAGAGGCTTATCCACTGATGCAATGAGGTTGAATGTTGTGAGAATCATTATATAAATAAATAATATCAGGCGACAATCTCGCACAAATACACCCATTTGAACATAAAGTCACCGTCAATAGAACTTGGGAACGATGTAAACAAATTAGTACTGTTTGACACATAACCCCAAATATTCACCAAGCGTTATTTTGTTAACAATAACATATAATGAATAGTTATTTCATCTTAAACTTAAGATGAAAATAATGATCTAGACTTCACTTGATCTTTTAAAGTATGTGAATTGGTTTGTTTGATTTTGTTTACACATTTTGCAAGTCCTATTGACGGCGACTTTACTTAGACTGGACCCTGAACGTAATATATGATTCATGAATGCAGTTTATCTGATCCAACAACGAACAAAATCCACTTTTGTATGGGGAGCACTGTTAAAGAGGAGAGTTATAGAACCACCTTAAAAATGCCAGATTTAATAATTCTAGTTTATTAAAAAGCCGAAAGGGGTCTGTAATTTAAATGCGATTGTATCGAATGATTCAATAAGAAGATATAAAGTAGATAGTACCTTACGACTTCATTCCAATCACATTGTATTGTAACGACCGGCAGTTTTGTCGACATGTTTACAATTGACTATAAATAACGATGCACATTTACTTATAAGTAACCAACTTTAAGGACCACCTAAATAATAAAATGGATTTAGCCGAATGTATGCTTTTCTTTTAACTTTTCGTGTACATAAATGCGAAGAGAGAGTGAAGTTAGTTCAATTTTATTGGTATTCATCAAAACTTTTGACCAAAACAAAACAAATGATTTGCTAAAATTTCAAAATTTGACATGACAGACAATAGAAAAATGACATGGCGGTGTATTGACAGGTGACAACTAATGGTCTTCCGTACTGTTCGAGCACATAATATGTCTGCGCATATTGTTATGCTGTAAATACAAGAAAAACAAATAAGTTATAGAATAATCCCGTTGGCATCTCATTGACTCTTATTTTAAAGAAAGAGACACTCATGTGAATCTTCTCCTAATCTCATGTGGCTCTATGGTGGCCCCAGCATTTTTGTACCTAAAGGCACAGAGTATCTGTGCTTTAACGTGTTTAAAAAAATGAAGTTTGAAGTTACGTTAGCTCCGTCCTTGTCACTCGTCATTCGAGACTTATCGAGAGAAAGAGATGGAGCTAACGTAACTTCGATTATCAAAGTAGGGCCTCTGGTATGACAATAATACAGTGGATTTTAAAATACACGAATATCTCTCCTGAAATTGTGTTACGCATCAATATTTCTGTGATACGTATATCGCAATATGGACGTATCTCGTGATAATAATATTGATATTGTAATTCAACCCATTCATCATCATCACTTTTGATATTATGTGCAAGCCACAGTGCAAGCCATGTGCAAGCAATCCTTGTAATCTGTGGCAAGCAAGATATAAACGTACAGTGTTGTCACATCTACCAACTTATTGGTAGATCTACCTAATTTGCCTCCTGTCTACCTATCTACCACCCTCGGCCTCAAAGCTACCTAATTTTGATATTTTTCCAAAATGTGATGATTGTAAACATTTTTCCATACGTGTAGTGTAACGAAAAGTTACTTGCTATCTAATTTAGCCTGTCTTGTAGTTTCAGCAATTAAAACGGAGCGCGTAACGTTAAGTGTAAAAAAAAATTAGTAGCTGTCTGTGAGAAGAAAATTAGTAGCTGACACTGACAGATAGCAAAGTATTTCGCGGCATTTTAAGTAAGTTTGGTGTTAATTTTGAACATTTTATACGCATTTTTAATCATTAAAAACAGGGTGGTAGATCTACCTAATTTTCATTTCAAATTCTACCAATTTCTACTAATTTTTGGATCCTGTTCTACCAATTTGACAAAATTAGATGTGACAACACTAAACGTATATCTGTGATATATACTTTTATTGTGTGTGCTTATATTATAATCTGTGGACAAGATTGGGACGATAAGCGAAAGTGGGCGAATATTTGTTTATTTTTATTGTAGAAGTAGATAAAGTTAGTGTAGGAGGTGCCTGTATTTAAAAACAGTTGTAAAGTTATGTCCTATTATAGATTTAGTTGCAAAAATGCATTTTTCTATTCCTGATCTGCAGCAGTTCCAAGATGATAGCGGAGTTTCATACACGGTAAGATGTTTCAATGAACATTGGACAATGTTCCATCTGTTTACTTGGTTGCCATTTATTTACATATTTATTTAAATACATCGCTTTTTATTGTTAGTTAACGCAGGATATTATATGATGTGCTTGATGTACTTAAGTATTTTGTCAATTTGTAGGGATATAATATATACATCGACGGATTTTTCCACTGCACAACACGATACAAACAGCTGCTCTGCCTCCACGAACAACTGCAGGCACAAAATCCGTACTTTAAGCTACCACAATTCCCGCCTAAAAAATTGTTCCTAACTAGTTCTCAGCTTGAGGAGAGGAGAGTCTTATTGGAAAAATATATCCAAATTGGTGAGTGAAATCAAGCTATAATAATATGTACAATAAATATATTTGTAGTTTTCTCCTAATGCCATAACTGCCATAAGAGACATCTCTTTTATTACAGACAGTCAATAATTAGTGTAATAATACATTTCAGAACATTCTTTGTCATCGAAGTTGAGATAACAACCATACTTATTTGACAATAACAAGACATTTGTATTTTTATAATTTTGATAATTACCTTGTACCCATCATACTTGTTGTTTTACTCAGTAATGTGTAAATTTGTATGACATGCACGTGACTTATCTATTAGTTTCATTTGATATTGCTATAAAAAAAAAAAACTGTGAGGAAAATGTTATTTGTTACAGTGGGGCAAAATCCGTTATTGGCAAATTCAGAACTTCTAATAACATTCCTGTTTTCGGCACAGCAAGAGACACATAGTGTGAGAATGCATGAGGTGGACATCGAGATCTCTCTAATGAATGGCTACCGAATACCTCTCTCTGTTTCCTCAACAGACTCATCAAGCACATTACTGGATATTGCCTGTAATTATATCAATTTGCCAAAAGAATTGTCTAAATACTTTTCCCTTTATCTCTTTAATTGGAGCTGTGCTAAAGACAGTCAGCCTTCATTGAAAAAATTAGAAGATTACGAATCTCCATACATATCTCAAAAATATGTTAGGCCTGAAGATAAAATTATTTTAAGGAAAAGGTAAGAATATATTTTTGTTGGATTTGCTGTGTCTAGACATCTTAAAATAGAATTTACCTTAGTTTTCTTGTTTGTTTTCAGTTACTGGGACCTGTGCTATGATCTTGATTTAATGATAGATAGAGTGTCACTCGACCTTTTATACTTGCAAACAATAGAGGAGCTGGATCTAGGCTGGGTAACGGCGGAATCACATATCAAAGACATTCTCAAGTCATATGAGGAAAAGAAACAGAAGAGGGAGGTAAGAACAAGTACTTATCATATTTTTCACTAATGATGAATGTCTCATCTAAGAAAAGCTTAGTAATAACTGATAACAGCTATCAAACATGTTATCTTGTGTGTAATAAAGGATCCTATCACATAAGCTCTCTCAATGATGAGTATACATACCATTAATTATAGATCATGGTCTTCTTTATTGAGTAGGCCACAATAGTGATCTTTTTATTGACTGTTAAAATAAATATTGTTTTGTTACTTGTAAATATTTGTCAACTGTGTTTATAACAATTGTGATCTTGTCTGTAAGTGGTAATTTTGTCAATAGTGCACCTTAATTAATGCAGAAACTACCAGATACCACGCTACAGACAATGTAAAGAGATTGTCACCAGATGACATAATATGTTTTGTTACTCCAAAAATAATTGGTACAATATTAGTAGTACTTAATCTAATTTAAAATTAAAACTAAAGCAAAGGCTTCAGAAGGCTCTGATTTTTCATCCTAAGACAATTTAATTTGGCTCAAATCTCTTGCATAAATTGTCCGTGCGAGCTTGTGTAAACATGCCTGATGCACTGCTGCGTGGCAATAGCCTCAGCAGTGGCCAGCAGCATCCTAAAGTCATTATTGTATTGCACTTGCAGGGTACTCTGGTCTTAAAAGATTAAACTGGTCCTAAGGCTGTTCCCAAGTAACACAAAACACCATTATAAAAAACATACAACAGCACGAACTGACGCGCAAAGCATTATATGCAAATCCTATATCAGCTGTATTTACTTTTCTACAGCTTTTTTAAGAGCAATTTGGGCCCCAAATTATACAGCATTGAGCTTTATAAAGGCTGCTTAGTAGCATTACAATGATTGCACAAAGTTATTATTGAAGTCGGTAAAGAACAAATCACTAGACTTAAAGCATTTATTGCGACCACAGTACAGCCAATATACACCTTATTAATATACAATCTCTAAAACGGAACATATTCAAATGCTAATTGTTTTATTTCCTTTGTAGAAAAGAATTCCTCAATAGATTTTAAAAAAGTTATGTTACATTTAGTATTTATTGCGAGCTTTTGGTGCAGGAGCAGTGAAGATTCGCGAGTATTGTAAATAATTGTGAAAAATAATATTGAATGGCAAGTGAAATTCAGCTGCGGATGTCAGTTTACTGAGAAAACATGTTACGTTTTGTGGTAATATTTCCACGCGCCCTCGTGACAATGCTTTTTATCACAAAAAATATAGAAAATTATAATCGACTCTTAATATGTTTTGTAAAATTATAAGCTCTTAGCTTAATTTTAATGAATAGAGTTGATTTTATAGGCACCGCGCATAAAGTAAAATTATAGAAAGTGCTCTTTTAATCAGAATTTAGTCACTTTTAATCATTTTAATTGATTCCGTAACAAGGGGAAACAGAAAGCAAATGGCGTCAGATAATATAAATGCTTTACGCATTCAACGAAAGTATAATAATGCTGTTAATCTTAATATAGCTAACCAAAATACTTTGGGCCTGTTTACCAAAGTATAAGACACTCAATAATAGTATTCAGGTATATTGCAACACTTCATAAGAACATTATAATGTTTGCTGCCATTATACACTATAGTGATTAGTTTCTATCGTGTTTATTAGGGTATCGCAAATCATTTGGTAAAACTTTATTAGCATTATTAGTTTTTTTCCAATCGTTTTTATCCATGGCGACAAAATATAACACGCACGCACACAAACACGATTATAGGTATGTTACTAAAATAACCACTCGCAAAATTGAATTACGATGTAATTATTCCTTGCAATAATAAAAATACATTTCTTTATATCAATATACGACTAAAAGCTTTATTGAAGAAACAGATTATGAAGAAAACGGAGTTAAGATTTTATCAACTGTTTAGTGAATGTTACTATAGGACTAGCATTAAATGAACACAAACACAGATCATTAAAAAGTTTTTGATCTTAAAAAATTGCCACTACAGCTCTGTGCAGGATAAAATATTTCGTTAATGCTTATTTAATGTATTGGGCTTTTCAAATTACTATTATAAGAGTTTAACCTTTGTGGAAGTGTAAAAGCTATTTAAGTTGCTGTATATTATAAATACCTGATGCTTTGGTAGGAGTTTAATCTTTATTTAAGAGTATAGTATAGCTTTAAGCATTTCGAAACGAACCAAATGCTATTAAAAACTATTTTATCTTTGCCGATGCCAATTAAAAGTGTTATTCAGACTTTTGGACATAAATCCATATCCACTTTGGTTAATATATAGGTTACGTGTTACTTGGGTTGTTTTAACTTATTCACTGCAGTACCCATACTTTCGAACCAGCATATTACACCTGACTGCCATTGCCCTATGCTTGCACTACGCTTGCACTATGCTCGATATTGATATGGTCTTTAAGGATCGGCAATATATTGGCCGAGCTATATGGCACAAGCGCTCTAGACTAACATTATTTATTATTTACATAGTGATAATTAAGGGACGGCTTAATTAAGTTTCGGTTTTTTTGGATGTCATTTTTCAACAAGTTCAAAAACAAAATTAAACCTTGTTAAAAAGTAAACAGTTTTTAATATGTTAAATAAAAGTGACATAGGGGCTCTGGTGCCTCTGGTGAGTGTTGGAAGTGATAGTTGAACACTTGATATTGCAGTACTTAGAGCTGGCGCGGTCTCTGGCGCACTACGGGCGGATCCCGGCGGGCGAGGCTAGCACGGACGGCGGCAGCGTGGGCGGGGCGGCGGGCGCGGCGCGCGTGGCCGTGGCGCTGTGCGGCCGCGAGCTGCTGCTGAGCGGCCGCACAGCGCCGGCGCAAGAGCAACGCTACAAGGTCACGCGCATGCGCTGCTGGAGAATCACCACACTGCATGGGGTATGTTAGTAGTTTATGTGGCTGTTACATAATAAAAGGCATTAAACAAGCCGACGGGCGAGTTTATCTACATGCATATCATAAGTTTTATACAGTATGTGAAAAACGTGTTTCTGTAGTTGCCCTGTATCTTAATGTTCACATTAAAGTATAGGTCACCGATGCTTTAAATGAACAATATCTATGTTATACTTAAATGTAAAGATACAGGTACAGGTTTCTTAATATAGGTCATTTGCTTATCTTTTCTGAACATATTATAGGGAAGTTATGGATGTAGATAAACATTTTTATGGCAATCTTGCACCAAGGGCACCCTATAAGCGGGCTCTGAGGGCCATAGACATCACCGGCCTACAATCCCATAACAGCAAATGCGTGAATCTTCGTACTTTCCAGATCATTCTGGTGGTGCAAAGATAACGGATTCAGATTCAGATATTTATTGGTAAAAACACTTTTGGACAAGTCATTATTATAGGTACATTATTTATGTCTATTACTTAATATCGCTGTAATTTCTATCATTCTGTATTTCGCGGCAATCAGGAATATATTTTAAGTTCAAACAAAATCAGTAAGCAAAAGGCACTTGAAATTTGGAAGGGACGTAGCTTAGGTACCGTAGAGGTGCACTAAGAAAGGAATTCCCGAAATTCCCACGGGAACGGGAATTAGCGGGAAAATTATTAACTCAAAAAAAATGTTTTGCCCAACGAAGTGGACACGGGAACAGCTAGTATTATTTATTGGTCTGAAACCAAAAAAAAACTTATTGATTTTATTGATTAGACTTCTGTACGACTTTTTTCTTTTTAATTTAAACAACTTTTTACTATTCTAACATACCTACATGCGTCAAAATATTACAAGAAAATAAAATAGGCATAGTTAACGAAAGTTGTATTCAAAGAATGAATAATTAATAATTATTTTATGTGATTAAGTTTCTGCGTCTGCGATGTTTGCCTTTTTTTTGTGTTGATATAGACTGGCCTAATATGCAAACCGGTAAATTCCGCAACTGGCCATTTTCATAGAAAAAATATGAATAACTCTGACATCATTACATTAGTAGGTATTTATTTTCAATATTATCACCACGGGCCAAATATGAAACCTTATATTACGCATTGATTGGCGATGTGATGTTAATGATCTCATTATTTTCAATTTGGCCTATGAGTCACTATGACTTTCAAAGGACAGATTGTCTAGCAGGCTATAATATGTCGATATAATTTGCTAATGCTTTAAGTATACATTGGGTGTACCCAACATTACATTTTTAAATTCCAGACAATTTAGTCAGAATAATACTTCAATTAGAAAAATGTTTTAATCATTTTAACAAAACAGGAAATTAAGACTGACACCTGTATTTATAGTCAAGAAAAGTAATTACTTGAGTAAAAGTAATAATAATAATAATAAGGCCGCAGGGCAGCTAGTGGCGAGCTGTTGGTGAGTGGCGACACCACGTACCTGATTGCTCCCGAGGGTAGGTCCTGTTCCTCACCTCACGCTTGCCTTCACCGGCCGGCTGCGGTGTACAATGACGAGGAACAGACCCTCACCTCTGGCTTGCCTTTATTGGCCGGTCAGAGTGGAGTCGCAAGAGCTATATGCTCGAAGGGTGGATGTGTTGCATAAGTAGCGAGTGGGCACCTTATGGTCGTTTAAAGTCCAGAAGCACCTCTCCACCCTTAGCCCCTCTGGAACTGTTGCCTCCCTGCTGCTATATATATGCGGCTATTTCGGGAGGCCCATTCCATTGAGTTGGCGAGTCACCGCCTGCCATTTCAACCAAAGTAATTAGCATTGGCCAGGCAGGCGCCGTAGTTTCATCAATAGCCTAGGTCACCAATCCATATCAGTTCATTCATAGAACTTATTATTAATGTTCCCATCCTTCTTAAATAGTCTCTTATACTAACCGGTGGTTGTCCGTGGGAGCATACCTCTATAGTTTGAACTCAGGGACAATCGCCGGTTGGTATCCCATCACTTTACTAAATTAAACTTGTCTAGAGGGCCTCTGCGTGTTGGCTTCGGCTCCATGTACGCCTTCCAAAGGTCCGGGACTCCCATAGTTCCGTGATTGGTAAAGACATACAAATAATAATAATAATAATTTATTTATTCAGACAACTAGATCCACATTTTGTTAGTATGACAAAACGATAACGATGAAGAAACGATATGTTGAAGTAACGATTTTTATATGACTTTTGACACTACTAATACTCAAGTAATTACTCTTCTTGACTATAAATACGGGTGTGAGTCCTGAGTGAAATGAGGGTCCCAAGCGTGGTTAAGACGTAAACAATTTTATCCCCGAGGAGTAGGCAGTGCGCCGTGCGGACACTACGATTATAGTTGTTCTATTTCACGAAATTAAACTTTGAGGACATAATAAGAATTATGAGAAGGGAAAATCACATGGTTAACTACCGGGTTGTTATGAAATTAATTACAACATTACGACCCAGCTAACGCCAAGGGCTAAAATTATTTTCTTTAAATGTTACCAAATTATGAAAACGTGTATACGATAGCGCCTGATCGGCGAACACAACTTACCCGCGACCTTTTTGTCGCTCAGTATCTGCCGAGTCCATAAAGTAAGAGAGAGAGTAAGTTATGGCTGCGTCTATATCGAGTGTCAAATGTGGATAAAGTATCCGTCACTCCCATACTTATTTACGTGTCAGAAGGTGACGGAAGCCCTATCCAAACATTGTCACGCGATAAACGCAGCCATATTAGGGCCCTTGAACGAAAAGCTTAATAAATAACATTAATTAAATGGATTCAATTAGAACCCCCGATATAATAAAGTAGGGGTCGTTATTATATTGTGGGTTTTAATTTAATCCATTTAATTAATGTTATTTATATCCCCTACTCAGAGCTAATAACTCTTTAAAATAAGGCAACAAGCCTATCATCTGTATTTAAATGTTTAGATATAAAGTAATCTTATCTTACTAATCCTACTAACTTTATAAATGCATAAGTTTGTGCAATGGCTGGACTGATTTGGATCAACTTAGGTTACTGTTCATCCCGGAAAGTTTAAACGTTCCCAAGGAAATAACGATAATTGAAATCTATGGACGAAGTCACGGGCAGAAGCTAGTATGATATACATCAGAATGACGAAATGTATATTTATTCTGTAAGAATGCACAATGCTTGCTAATTGTAGATATTTGTATGCCTAACGTCAAAGCACTGATTCTAATTAATCTGCTATTACATCTTTGTTTTACATCTATCTGTTTTACAGATAAATTAAAAACCCACCCGATTTTCATCAAATCTACCTAAGATAAGAACCACCCAGAATAAAGAAACTTTCTATTTAAAAAAACGCGTCCTAATCGATATATCCGTTTGGGAACTACAATGCCACAGACAGATTCTCACGTTAAACAACACCCCTTTGTTTGTGTCAGGTCATATTGTGATAACAACACTGGCATTACGCTCAAACTCAAGATAGCTGCAGTGGAGACGAATAGGGTAAATTTAAAACATGCATTATATTTCTATTCCAGGTGGATCAACCGTTGTCAAACGGTCACAGACCTTCCATTGAAGAGGCAACAAAAAACTTCGAGCTGTCGTTTGAATATCTCATCAGTAAAGACAACTTGAAATGGATAACCTTGAGGACGGAACACGCCACCTTCATAAGTGTTTGTTTACAGGTATGTTTTGAGTTATTCGCTTGTTGTTGACCTTACATTTCGAGCTTTCATTTTGATTTTACCCCTGACGTTCCAGAAAAACAGAAAATCTTTGAGTTTTAAATCAACCATTCTCGCGGGTTTAATATATTATTAAGGTATTTAGATGCCTGGGACATTCAAATCTACGCCATAAAAGCGTTACAACTCTCGCTTTTAGTTCATTTCCATTTCAGCTTTTTAGCACTTATAGTTACTAAGAAACTACCTATGAAAATTAATTCAAACACCTTGCTATGGGTTGCAGTTTCGGTGGTCCTCTATCTATCTATCAGATCTTTCACCAAGGTAGCCTTATGAACGTCATAGAAAACAATTTATATGTCGTGTGCTTATAATATTTAGGAGCAATGTCGATTTCTCATAGGTATCATCATCAGACCTTGCTACCTCTACTTTCTCTCTCTCTCTACCTATCAGGGGTCATATACCGCTTATTATTGAATATATTAGTTCTTTCATGAATTTATACAATAGTATAGTAGTATTACCTTAATTACAGTTGAAAATATCAGTGAAATGTTGCAAACTTTGTAAGATATTTTAATTTGAATAAATACCGGTATCAACTCCTGCTACCGATTCAATAAAAAAAACATATTTGTCAAGGTACAGTCACCACACGGGATTGTTGAGCCACTTGCCACTGTTCGTAAATTGGCCGTGTTATGCAAATCGGGTTTAGTCGGTTATACTCGCACGGCTCGCGCCCAAAGTCACCCAATTGCACGTCTAGCAACGGTAACCTAGCGACAATTGTTAAGCGTAGCGATAAATTTATTTTATGATTTGTCACTTTGACTTCGGAAAAACTCGGAAAACCCGATTTTCTTCTTCTTCTTCTATTTATTTATGGCCTCTGTGACTGATTGCCAGCACAATTCTGCCAATGTCAAGATCCGAGCTTTGCACGCGTTAGAAATTTAAATTAAAATAAGAAAATACAATATACAATAGAACGCTAAACCTGAAGAAAAGGACAAACACAAAGCAACCATCACCGATATATTGATTGTTAAGAAAAAAGAATAGCAAAAAGTTTAAGAAACGGACACAATTATGTTAGAGTTTAATATTATTTTTGTCAATAAATTTACAAATTATAGCAACAATTTTTTTACTGTCAATGTGACATAGGAGAGACGATATATTAGTAGGAAGGGGGATAGAAGCTTTAGATAGAAGGTAATACAAATCACATGTGCTGTTATAAATGGGACAATTGAAGAATATATGGTCCACTGTTCCTATTTCATTTCCACAGTCACAAAGGGGAGAGACTCTAATTTTAAATCTATGGAGCTGTTCCGGCGAGCAAACACGTCCAAGCCGAAGCCTTATTATAACACTAGTATGTCTTTTAGAAATTGATCGATTTTTGAAGAACCAAGGCCTAGATGGAATCATGGGTTGAATATAAGAGTAATAAGTTTTTTTAGAGGAAGACCATCGAGCAGACCATTTTTTAATTAGGGAATTCGCAGGAATATGGCTTAGATCTGGAGAGAAAATTTTAAAAGAGGAATCATCTCCATGAATTACTGCTACCTTAGCTGCCTGATCTGCAGCTTCATTACCAGAGATATTGCAGTGACTAGGGACCCACACAAAAGAAACCTCCAAGTTAGACGAGTGGCACAAGAAGATACATTGTTTTAATTGACAAACAATGAAGTGACGAGCACAATTTTTAAGAGGATGGAGGGAAATGGCTTGAAGAGCACTAAGGCAGTCCGTGAAAATGACTGATCTAGGGATCTTATTGGCGAAAATGTGTTCCACAGCTTTCCACAGGGCAAGACATTCACCTGAGAAGACTGATGACTCTGGGGGAAGTTTAAACATGGCTGAATACTTAATCATAGGACAAACTACAGCACACCCGACACAGCCTAAATCTGAGAGTTTAGAAGCATCTGTGAAAAAAATTAAGTGGGAAGGGAAATGAGTTTTAACATATTTATTGAAGATAGAATTAGCAGTAGAAGAGTTTTTTGAAATACCGCAGTTATAGAAGACATTAGGAGGGTGAACTATTGCCTCAAATGGAATGGAGAAAAGAGGTAAGGCGAGGCTTCTCTGGACAGGAGCTCTCAGCGTTAAGACTTTTTCAAAGCTGATAACCAGTCTAGGTTTGTTTTTTTTCCGCCAGTACGGTTTGGAAGAGCAATATTGTTGAAGCAGTTTGAGTTTCGGGGTTAGAGGATGGGATGAAGAGGAAAAAACGTTGAACAAATAACGGTCCGATAAAAATTGCCTTCTGAGGTCAAGTGGAGGGTCCACACATTCAACAAGAATAGCTCTATTAGGGGAACATAACATGGCACCAGTGACCACACGGAGTGCTTTCATCTGAACTGATTCCAATGCTTTAAGAGCACCTTTGCTGCATGGCTCAAAAATAAAAGTGCCAAAATCGAGGTGGCTTCGGACCAAAGCGTTATACAAGAGTTTTTGGGAATAGGGATGCGCTCCCCACCAAACCCCAGAAAGGGCACGCAGAAGATTGATGTTTTTCTCGCACTTTTTTACAACATAGGAGAGGTGAGAGATTCCCGTCATACGCCTATCGAAAACTACTCCAAGAAATTTGATCGAATCAGAAATAGGAATTTCGACATTATTAAACTTAATAGGACACTGGGGGGAAAGACGGCTTCTAGAAAAAATAATAGAAGAGCTCTTAGAAGGAGACAGAGAAAGACCATGATAATCCAACCAGAGCTGTAGGGAGTTTAAGGCGACATTAAGGTTTTCTGAGGCTACAAGAGGACTTTTATCGTTGCTGTAAATGACTACATCGTCCGCATATTGCAG
Organism: Acleris laterana; assembly: GCA_963966035.1. Taxonomy (NCBI): domain Eukaryota; kingdom Metazoa; phylum Arthropoda; class Insecta; order Lepidoptera; family Tortricidae; genus Acleris; species Acleris laterana. Next base: position 6,621,440 of record OZ014440.1, read on the forward strand.
CAATCTGCAAGACATATTAACAGATTTGTCTAGATCAAGTGTGTACAAGTTATATAGAAGTGGGCTAAGGACAGAGCCCTGAGGAAGGCCCTTCCAAATGGATCTTTCCCCATTTATACTACCCTGCCATCTAACTCTTATAGTTCTTGACGTGAGAAGGCAGGAGACAAAGTTAACTACCTTCAGGGGGATGCTCAGCTTAGACATTTTGTCCCTGAGCACCGAAAGCAGGACATTGTCGTACGCCGCCGACACATCAAGAAACGCGGCCGCTATAGATTCTCCTCGAGAGAATGCAAGACGAATATCCACTGATAGAATGCAGTGACTGTCTGAGACGCTCTTGCCCTTTCGAAACCCAAATTGCATACGAGAGAGGATATTTTCACTTTCAATGAACCAGTCCAAGCGATTTTTAAGTAAGTGCTCAGCAACTTTACACAAGGCAGACGAAAGCGCAATTGGACGATAAGATGAAGCCAGACTCGAATCCTTCCCGGGTTTGAGAATGGGAATTACAAACTGCTCCTTCCAAGATTCCGGAACGCAGCCCCCATCAAACATAAAATTCACAAGGTTCAGATAGTATAGGAGAGTTTCAGAATTCGTTTTTGCCAAGAATGAGTACACAATACCGTCTGGGCCTGGAGCGGAATCAGTAAGAGTCTCCAGCACACACCGAAGCTCAGATAATTGGAATGCAGAGCTCAAAAAGTTATCATTTAACGGAGGAAAAGAAGATTCAGATGTAGATAATTCTGACAAATCAGGAACATAAGGAGGGGCCAATTTATCTAAAAAAGAATCCATCCACGAGGGAGTAGAAGAAAATGAGGAAGTAGTAGGAGAAGCGTCACGAGAAGACCGAAAAATTTTCAATTTACGCCACACGATTGAGGGGGGCGTAGATGGCGATATGGATTCACAAAATAAACTCCATCCTTTCTTTTTTTTTATATGAAGAATTTTTTTTGCTCTTGCCTGAGCACGCTTATATATTATAAATTTTGGCATTGACATGTCAGAACAAAAGGATAATTCTGCCTCTTTCCGCTCATTCACTATGGACGTGCAGTCCGAGTCCCACCAAGGAAGGGAAGGACGACGATTAACACAAGCATTTTTTAAAGGGATTGATTCCTCTGCAGATGATAAAAGACAATTAGAGAAAAGAGAATAAAGTTCTAAGTAATTATCAGAAGAAACAGGAGGGAGAGCACTTACTTTGCTGTCGACAAGGGCAACGTACGAAGGCCAGTCAGCTTTCAGTAATCTAAACCTTTGTAAAGGGGGACACGGGGGAGGAACAGAAAAATCAGTAACATAAGAAATAAAAATCGGGAAATGATCGCTTCCATAGCTAGTGTGACAAATGTCCCAAGTACAAAGAGATGCTAGGGAAGGTGAACACAAGGATATATCCACCGCTGAAGGATTTTGTGAGGGGGAAACACGTCGCGTAGGCCTACCGTCATTCAGAATGCACAGATTTTGAGAGTCCAAAGAGTCCACGAGTCTACGACCAGCAGAATCAAGACAGTGGGAGCCCCAAAGAGGACTGTGACAGTTGAAATCCCCAAGGATAAGTAGGGGACCAGGAACAGAAGCAACATGCCTCCAAAAATCTGAAATAATACCAGGGTTGGGGTGTGGGATGTAAACAGACATGACAGATATATTCAAAACTCTACAGGCAACAACGTTAAAAGAAGGATGAGAGGGTAAATCGAACCGAGAAAAACTAAGACCATTTTTTATTAAGAGGGCACAACCATCATACCCATTAGGGTTATCTTGTCTAAGGCAAACAAAACCAGGAAATCTAAAATTATTACAAGGCTTTAACCACGTTTCAGCTAAAGCAATGATGGCCGCGTTACAATCATTATTAATTGAGAGGAGGTCAGCCTTGTTACGGCTGATACTCCTACTGTTCCATTGAACGATATTGAGAGCCATTATGAGACCGGCCAACAGGCTCAGATCCCTTAGGTAAAAGTGAATACAATAATCTCAAGAAATCGGCAGCGTTGGACGGTAAAGTAAAAGAGTTGTTAGCAAACATTTCAATGACTGAGGACACAATTGACAGAAGAGCAGAAACGAAATCAGAACGGGTATTGGGCAAGTCAGGGTTTTGGAAAACGCCATGATGATTGCCTTCGGGGGCCTTTGAGAATGCCACACCATTGCCAGGTAGAGATTGATTGAAGCCTTCTATTACGGCATTATGGGCTTGTTGGTCATACCCATGAGACGAGGCAGGAGCGCGTTGCTTTCTCTGACTAAATACGGTTTTTTTGTAGGAGTTTTGCTGACTAACAACTTCATTGAAAGGACGCTTAGAGGTTGGGTGTTTTTTTTCAGCATCCGCATAAGAAATTCCCTCACCAGACATAGTCAGCTTGATAGAATGCTGTCTCACAAATTCGGGGCAATTTTTGTCGGTAGCTTTGTGCCGCCCGGAGCAATGAAGGCAACTCACATTGTGATCAGGAACACGACATTCATTAGCATCGTGAGGTTGGGCGCATTTAGCACAGCGCGGCTGAGACCGGCACTGAGCTTTAACGTGTCCAAATCTACAGCATTTAAAACATTGGACTGTTGGAAAATTATATATAGACACCTCTAGTGAACAGTTAAAAAGGAAAACTCTCTGAGGAAGAGACTGACCATCGAAGGTCAATACCACAGTTTCCGAAGGGGCCCACTGAGGGACACCACCGCTAAGATCTCTGACTTTATAATTCAGGCGCCTGGCCTTTATAACCTTTCCGAACCCATGAGGAGTTACCATTAGATCTGGGAGCTCCTCATTAGAAAAGTCCTTAGGGACACCCCTAACTATCCCAGTTCGCGAGACATTAAAAGAGGGGATGAACGACCTGTATTTTGCAGTTTCGATAACTGGATTTATGAGGAAGTCATTAGCTTTAACCGCGCTAATGAATTCCACACCCATCCTGTTCCTACCAATTTTTTTTATACCGCCTTCCTTAATACCTGAAACCTTTTTGGCAAACAAGAATTGACCAAACTTTATATGGTTTATATGGACACCCGAGTCCGGCTCCGCAACTTCGCGAACAACGTGAACCACAAAAGGCCCGCTATCCGATAAAATGTAAGCATTTCGGTGGGGCGACGGCGAATTTGTTGGGCTCTGCGAGTGACGCTGCGACTGATTAGGCGCAGATTGAGCAAGAGGAATTATGTTTTGTGAGTCATGCTGAGGCACGGAGACTGACTCAGAACGTAACATTTTCGGCGGCTCTGTAGGCTCGGGGGAACTTGACTCATTGGCGATAGCCGAATGATCTCTTTTCCTAACAGGAACTGACTCTTCAATGTCCAAATAGCACGAAGGGGACGGAGGGTCCTCAATAATCTCCATTGAGTGTTCCGGAGAAGATAACCCCGACACCGGGTCAGTGATCCCGGGGTCAAAGTTACCACCAGACGCCATGATGCGACGCGGAACAGCCGGCAACAATCTCACATTAGAGATACTGCCGGCTCCTCCGGCAACAATCACTTACCCGTATATTATAATATACAAACCAACACCAACCAAACACCCACAACAAAACTACACACAAAAAACTACAGGTTTAACGCGTAAAAAATCCACAAGAACTTGAGAGCTCAAATCCGACAACGTGCGCCACTCAAATCCGAAGGTAGAATCCTCAACCCGATTTTATCCGAACGCTGTTGACGTGTAATAGTCATCGTAATGAATCGCCGATTTCCCGCCATTGATTTTATAATCTCTGTTATGTCAAATTTCAATTGGCTTCAACGTATCAACAGCATTCGGATGGGTCGGGAATGACAAGAGATTTCTAGAGCCAAAACCTCTACTATATTGTTATATTTTAAGGTCTACTTAAATTGATTATTCGAATATCAAGCATGTTCATAAAAAAGAAAAATATATCATGATATACGAGGGCTGCCTTTTAAGTTCTGTCGTTTGCAAACTTCCCGTGATTCCATAAAAAAGAACTAGTGTCATCTTAAAATATTTGAATTTAGAATTCGAAAACAAAAGAATGACTCGAAATCGGCCCAACCGTTTTAGTACAGCGTTCGTTCAAAGTTGACAAGTCAGTTGTGAAAATGGAAATTTCGAAGGAAAATTTACGTGCGATAATTTTTTACAACTTCAAAAGGGGCTTAACGCGACTTCAGTGCTTCGAAGAGTTGACTACGGTTTCCAATGATAAAGCACCATGCCTCCGGACTGTGGAACGCTGGTATTTAGAATTTCAACGTGGTTGCTCTAGTCTTGGTGATAGACATCGTGAAGGTCGACCAAAAACAGCCGTAACCCAGGAGAACATTGATGCTGTACGGCAACTGATCGTCGAAGATCGCCATGCGACATACCGTGAGATAGAAGCTTCCTTAAGTATTTCAGGGACCAGTGTTCACAGTATTTTGCATGATCACTTAGGCGTAAAACAGTTGATCTCACGCTGGATACCACATTTACTCAGTGAAGACCAAAAAACGGCTCGCGTTCGATGGTGTCGCAAAACTCTGCGGCAATTCAACCGAGGAAACTCGAAACATGTTTACGACATTATCAGTGGTGACGAATCTTGGATATATGCCTACGATCCCGATTCTAAACAGCAGTCGACTGTTTGGGTGTTCCAAGATGAGCCAAAACCGACCAAAGTAATACGCTCACGGAGCACTTCGAAAAAAATGGTCGCCACGTTTGTGGCGAAAAGTGGCCACGTTGCCACTATCGTGCTCGAGGATCGTAAAACGTTTAATGCTGACTGGTATACCACTGTCTGTTTACCAGAAGTCATCGGCGAGTTTCAAAAAAATAGCCCAAGACGTCGTAAAAGACTGCACCACGATAATGCGTGCTCGCACACCACCCGGCAAACAATTGCGTTTTTAAAAGAGCAAAACGTCGAAATTCTGGAACACCCGCCGTACAGTCCAGACTTAAGCCCTAACGATTTTTTTACTTTTCCAAAAATTAAGCAACGACTTCGTGGTCAACAGTACCAGACGCCTGAAGAAGCCGTTGAGGCATACAAAACGGCCATTTTGGAGACCCCGACTTCGGACTGGAATAAGTGTTTCGAAAACTGGTTCGATCGAATGAAAAAGTGTATTACATATCACGGTGATTACTTTGAAAAGCAATAAATACCATTTAACACTTAAATTGTCTTTAGTTTTTCCAAACGACACAACTTAAAAGGCAGCCCTCGTATATGACTATTTATTTATTTTATTTTATTTTAGAAAACTTAACTAGTGTGGGTAAAGCTAGTAGCATATATATGCTCCATGGGAGTCTATTATAGATTGGAGACGCGAAGGCATAGATTCGACCAACTGAGCACAATAACCACTTCCTCGCAAGTCTTCCCATACTTCATGACAATGACTTTCAACGGCCTCTCTCGTTCGCTCATTCCGGTTTTCCCTTCTCTGAACCATTAAACCCCATGTTTTCGGATGGTATTGGGGTGACAATTGAAACGGTCTGCGAAATAATTGGTGGATATAAAGCCATTATTTTCGTAGTTCTGTCGCATCTCATCGCGTTGCTCAGCCGAGAGTATCGAAAGACCATGGTTGCCTTCACGGTGATCATTTATAGCTCCTTCTTCAGTATACCTATTCACCCACAAACTGACAGTATTTCGCTGCACATTTAAAGCGGTTGCTATTGCACGTATGCTTAAGCCTTGCTGATGCAAAATTACAATTTGTTGTCTGGTTTCGTTGCTAATCGAAGGTGGCATCGCGGAAGGCGGAAGAAAATTGTCAATTTACATGTAATTTACATTGACAATCCCATTGTAAATTTTTTGTTTTAAGTTATATTTTCCGTACGGAAGTATGAAGTATTTAACTAACTTTTCCTTGTAGGTAATAGCTGACAGATCGAAGGATTATCTGAAGTAAATAGAATTGACGCCAAAGTTTATCTATGGCACACAAAAAGGTTACACCTTGAACTCATTTAGTAATATTTTCATTTCTCTTTATCTTATATTTCTATCTTTATCATTACGAGTTTGTGTGTCATTTATGAATCACTTGATTTAAAAAAATAAATTTTCATGCAATTTTGGTGTTTTCTACTATCAGGATTTCATAAAATGCCCCGTTTAAGTGAGTTCACGCACAGAGATCTCGCCGACATCAACTCACTTAAACGGGGCATTTTATGAAACCCTGATAGTAGAAGTAGTTGTAACTGAGAATAAGTAACGACGAATGATTCGAAGTAACTGATGAACTAAACCTTATCTTATCACTATTTATGCTAATCCTAACATGTATTCCCCGCCCCACCCCAAATAAAATTCAATAAAGAGTAAGGACAATAATCTACCTGGGCGACAACCTAATTAAGCGTAATCATTATGTCATTGTTTGGCCACTCATTAATAATCTTATAATTGTGCAAGAAACCCAAAATGTAATCCTAATCCTCCATTAAGGGTTTCAACCTGAGCGGCTACCTAATTAAGTGTAAACGCAATGTCTTTGTTTGGCCGCTCATTAAGGATCTTGTAATTGTGCGAGACACTTGGTTATTTTTTTAAATAAAAGGCAATGAGATACACAACCATTACTGGTAAAAATAACATGAGGTAAGATGGGCATAATTTTGAGTAAATCGAGTAAATACTAAAAATTCGAGAAAAAAAAACACAAAATTCATAGGAAAAGTCATTATTTTTAGGGTTTATGTCATTTTTTCTCATTTTTTTCTATTTTCATTGACACAAATAAACTTTTGTGATTATAATTCCGTTTGTTTCAAATCAATAGAGCCCACAGGAGCCAAAATATCTTGATTTGTTCCGATGAGGTCCTCTGCGTACTATGACTTTTTTTTAAAAATCATAAAAAAATAAATAAAGGTGGTAATTTTTTTTTATTATTTTTTTTGTCAATAAAATTGTGTCTAGTTTCATCCCTATTCGTTTGTGCACTTTATCCAGGGACACACTGTATATGTACAATAATAATAATGAATAAATTAATGTAAAGCAAGGTTTAAAAACCCGTCCCGTCGATTGTTTTTATTCAAATTTTAACAGGTATCCTTTGTCACCTGGAATGGTGAAATGATTCTAACGATACCACACACATATAAATTGGCTCAGGTGTTCAAAGTTATGTTGGAATAAAGAATTATACATACATACATAAATGAACCATTAAAACATTACACTTTACTCCAGACAAGACAAGATCTTATCCTATCATACCAACCTAGCCTAACCGGTTACGTATCATAATATGTACATAAAGTTCAAAATACAAAATGGGTCATAAGTCATAATTTGTGTGCACAAAATAAATTCCTAAAAATCATGAAAACATTATAATTTTAGCTAGAAACGTTTATAAATAAATAGAACTTAAGTAAAATAAGACATTCCATCCGTTTTATTTGTTTTTTTTGTTATTATTTTTGTAGTTTTTCACCACACATTTTGTCATGATTGACAACTGCCACTGTCTGTGGTCGGAACAAGACTAATAGCAAAACTACTGCCCAAGTCGATTCGGCAGTAGTTTTGACTTGCCATTTTTTCGTGCTGATTGTGTATCTAGTATATACTAAATCAATGGTTCTGTCAGATTATTTTTGACAGTTGATTTGATAGAAATACCGAATGACAAAGATAGACATATTTTTCTCTTTCTGTTACACGAATATACGAGAAGAAAGACATGTCATCATTCGTTATCAGTCGTTCACGACGATGTCACACGAGTATGCCCGATTTGCCTACACGGCTAAATTATGAACTGTGGCAAGTGGCTCAACAATCCCGTGTGGCGACTGTACAAGTAGGTACCAGAGCATATGTAACATATTGCTAAAGATTTTAGACGTCGGTGTCTCTATATTTGTTTGTCTCGTTTGCGTCCCTTTCTTCGATGACGAAAACTAGTGTCGCACGGACGCGAAAAATGTCGAGATATTGATTAGTGCGATCGCCCTTGTGTATGCAGTCGATAGTGGACGAGCTGATGCGGCAGAAGGGCGCCCGCCCGCCCGCGCGCCGCGCCGCGCCCACGCCCTCCTCCTCCAGCGACACGCTCAGCGACGCCGTGAGTACCCGCGCCAAACATCTCCGACAGGAATACACGGCGATAGCTCTCAGGTGCTTCGGGTTTGGACTTCTCTCTAACTCGCTGTCATATGCTCTTATTAAGAGCGAGAGAAAAGTACAAACACGAAGCTTCTTCTGAGTGCTCACAGACTGTACGTTTTTGTTACCGACTCTACTTTTTATTACATAGTCATTTGCTTATCGAGACTAAACTATACCTCGGACGACGTTAGCATCTGGACCTCTGGCGCTATAAAAACCCTTTTTCGCACATCTCGCTCGCTTTTGGGAGGTTGTTCCTTGTTCAGTAATAAGTGTATGGCCCCAGGGCTCAGATGATAACGTCGAGGTATAGATGAGTCTACGTTAAGTACAGCGGAGATCCTGTTCTAATGCACTGCCAACAAACTGTTATGCAGTTTCGCAGTATACTGTCATATTTAATTATAAATGTGTCTTTCATGAATAAATGATTAATAATAATAATGTTCCCACCTTCTGACTCCATCTTGAAATCAGCTGAAAGACACCATTGTTATCGGGTTTACATATGTATTCAAAGTATAAGCCCGTTCCAATAACCGTAAATGGTTCAAAGTTTAATTGCAATAATGTGACCCAAAAATACTATTACATACTACAATACAAATAAAGTTAAATAAAACTTGTAAAAATACGACATAACTTTAGCATAACATTCATGATTCTGCTGTTTTCTTTCTGGCAGCGTTGAAAATGAGTTTTATTTTTTTTGTAATAATATCTTCCGCCGCTCTTAACCTTCCACCTTTATTTCAAGATAGCGTCTAACGCCTCCCCCCAAGGTCGAAAACTTGTATTTTTATTAAGACCCAAATGTAGATAATAAGAACTATACCCACCCCACCTTTCGTAAAGCAAACACCGCTATTGACTGGACTATACCGCAGATTCCCTTTATTCTGGTTAACTTAACAATGTATGTGTATATAAACCTTACTGCATTTCAGAACGGAGACTCTTACAACTCTGGCAGCTCGAGAGAAATATTTTCGGTCCAAAAATTAACGGAGAAATTCGCCTCAGTCGCTTTTAAATCCGGTAAGGACTGTGTTGAGAACAACGCATTCGAGGCGATCGGCGACGAAGAGCTGTAAACCTTACCGCCCCCAAATATATATTATTAACAATAACTATATCAAACTCTCTGAAAACATTCTCCAAAGAGCACCATGTAATTGAGAAAATTAGTTGCCAATCTGTAAAGATAGATGTTAAATTATACATAATTAATTGTAATAACTCCATTATATTATAACCTAGTTATTGTACAGCTATTAATGTAAGCCATACTGTTATACTTGTATTATATTTAGGGTAGGACTATGAATCTGTAATATTAATGAGTCTATTTGTACCAAATTCTCGTTTAATCCAAATCACGTAATATCAATTCTAATTGTAATTAAATCAGTGTTGTTAGTTAGATCTCGTGTCGATCGTCAAATAACTTAGCCTTTGATGCCTATTGTTTTTTTTCATGGCATTACCTATCTTTGGATACAAAATATTTGAGTTGAAATCAATGTGCCAGGCTTTTGACGCTATTCGTAGAATTGCCATATATTTGCCATTGTCATATTTGATATCTTAAAAATAATTTGATTACGTTTTGTATATAATATAATCATTGCAAAAATTCAAGGTAATGAAAGCATTCTTAAAAAAATGAAAGTTTGCTGAGCTTTAATTTTAATATCTTGTTGTGCCTGTGACAGATTGAAATTTTACATTTCACGCGGACTTTCTTCCAGCCAATTGAGCAGTCAAAAATACATATATAAAGGAAATTCGTTTCAAAAAACAATAATTATTGCTTTACGCATTTAAAAAAACGTATTATTGTTAACTATATGTACATATTTTATGGAACTATAAACAAAATAATTAAACTAATTTTACTACCTGTATGCGAAACGGACCTTTAAACAGTGTTTGACAATAACGTTCTTCGAACAAATCGATTCGCCGATACGACTTTAATCATTTAATAGCATTGCGTTTTATTTTAACACATAAAAACACCTATCTAGACTAAAAGTAATGCGATGGCAATATTTCTAGCGTGATGTTAAACGATTTATCTAACCTTATTTATAGTAGGTAGGTAAATTAAATGAAGTTAACAAATTTATAGCAGAATACGAATCGATTACAGTTCCTTTTTATTAGCAGCATCAATAAATTAGGCAAATGACATCTGTCACCTGCACAATAAGATGTGAAAAGTATTATAGTCGCCTCTTGAGAATAGTGTAGTGCCACTTGCCGCCATGTCAAACTCTTCAATGTTTTATTTAGGCTTTTTTTGTTGTGTAATCATGACAGAGTGCAATCGCGTGACTCCGTTTAAAATCACATGTTTTTTTATTAATTTTAGAAATTATACTCGTTTCGTTCTAAAACGCCTACTTTAACAGCTGTAAACGCTGTACAAAATTTGTATATATCTATAGTAAACTGGGTAGCTATTATTTTATCAAAAGACCTTTTAAAAATCGTATTATTACATGGAATTTTCGTTCAATTGAAAGGCATGACTCGCTTTTTTTTTGGTACTCACGGGTCTATCCTAACTTATACGTAATGAATGTTTAAGATAACCTGAAAATACCATGAATTCAGCAGAAAATAGCGTTCGATGCATCGATACAAACGATGAAGTGAAATTCGATAAAATTATGGGTTATCATGTAAACTCTATCGATACAGTAAACGTACATAGGCGACCTATCCCAAATGATATATCTTACAATTAATTAACCTTGGAGTAGAAAACGCCAACATGCCTCGAACATATTTTATATTGGTTTGACAGCATCAAAACGGGTCTTTTAGAGCGACGGGAGTATAACGTTTATGTTTACATCGAATATTACCTAGTCGATATAATCTCTATTACTTTTAAATATACACGGTGGAAAACAGGGGATAGACTAACTTATTTATGTATGGTTTTAGCGTAGTTGTGGTATTCAAAGGGTTAAATTTTATTTACAATTAAAAAAATATGCACTTTATTTTGCACTTGTCTTGCCCGCAGTCTACATTTCGTTCAAACTTTCTACGATTTTAATTTTTCCTTTGAAGAACTATTGTTTTTTAGGCATTCTTGATAACTAGGCTACGCTTAGAAAATATTTCTTGATGTTCATGTAAGTAATGCCGTTTTAAATCTCATTCATTGATAAATTTAAAAATATTATTTAGACTGATCTAAAATTATGTTGTATTGGAAGTTTATTATTGTTATCAATCAAATAACTTGTTATTTACATTTCAAGATTATTTAAAAGGGACCATTTGTTATTTAAAACATAATTATTATCAATTGCCCCAATACAAATGGCCATAATAAGTGCATTATTTCGCCATAATATTTCTACTATTCTAATTTTGTATAAAATTTATTATTATAATAAAATGATTTTATCGATCTAGGCTTGTTTATTTTATTCCCCACCCCACATTCTATTACCACATTTTGCACAAACGGGCTACGATAATTACCAGCGTACTAGTGACAGGTTGCAAGCCCATCGCCTAACAATGCTACAAGCCTCTATTCCCTTAGTCGCCTCTTACGACTTCACGGGAAGACATGGAGTGGTACTATTCTAAGCCGGCAACCACACGGAAATATGTATGTGTATGACAATTGGCTACTAATCAGTTCTTCAGCATACTAAAGGTTTAAGGACAAGATAAAACGGTAACACGGGCCCGCACCCCCTTGTACATTTTCTACGGCTTGTGAAAGTTCGAGACCGATTTAAAAGAATACGTTAAAATTGAACATTGATAAATTGGAACCTGTGCTGTGCTGGGGAAACGAGCTACTTCTGAGAATAATAAACTACATATAAAATTCCCTAATTTATTTAAATTAAATATTAAACAACATTGATGAACACAGCACTACGCGAGTTAGTAATCGGCGTCCCAGGCCTCGCGCTCCTTGCGCTCCCTCGCGACCGCGTCGACGGTGGGCGAGAGGTATGGCTCGTCTTCCTCGAGCTTGGTCCACTCTTCCTTGGGCAGGATCGACTTGCTGAGCGAGAGCTGCATAGCGCGCACGATGCGGAAGTTGCGCTCGTCCACCACATGCTCGGGGATACGGCGCAGCGCCTCCTTCACGTCCGGAGTCTCGTGCAGGACATCGTCGCGCATCAGTCCTACGAACGTACATAGGTTACATGGACTGCACAACATAAAGCTAGTCCCCTATTTCATCATCCTGACAATGATAGGTGGCTTTAACAATTCCGCTGTGGGAACACCTTTCCCATGTCAACATAACCTACTCCATTTGGCCAAATGTAGCGTTTCCCAAAAAGTTGTTTCCCGTCGTAGTTGATTTATTTTTTATGTTGTCACAAGTTTAACCTAACCGTATAGCAATAGTATAGGTATATTTCTTGAATACGTAGCAAGCGGTTTCCATATGTACTTACCGGATATAAAACCAAAATAATACAAAATGGTTTTCAGGAAATTAAAATTTCGGAAATTACATATTTGACGAAAAATACTTTGGCCAAACGGCAGGATCCCAACCTATGTTTACCACTAGGCTTCAACATTAGGATCGACGAAGATCTAGAGTAACAAACCTTTTGCTGCTCATTTTACTGGCTACTTATAAAGGAAATAGGTATGTCAATTTGACATTTTATTTATAAACTGAAATTTAGGTCGCAGTGACACACAGTTTTGAATTGTTCTATTACCTATATTAATTTATAACGTAATAAAATGTTAATGTCTAAATCATCATCGCATCTCACGCAACTCGAGTTCCGTTCCTATTGTTTTAAAGTTATTCGAAAAGTACCTAACAACTCTCCATAGCATATTCTCATGATCTCTAGACGGAAATTGATCAAACACGAAAAAGCTCAAGGCAGCTAATAGCCCTTCATTACTGCGGTACCATCGATGGTACTAGAGACACGGTTATGCATCGTTAATAGGTCAGGTTCGTTTGTTTTATATGACTAGTAGTTAGTTAATGGCTACTTAATTCCTCTTTACTTAGGCATGCTAAAATTTCAGATGTATGTACAGATGTAGTGAATAATCCTTTCCTATCGTTTTTGGTCGGATAAAGTCGTATTTTTCATGCTTTCTCAGTTGGCTTATTGATGGGTACTGAAGCTAATTGAGAAAGTTAGATAACTACGAACTTATCCGACTAAAATCGATGGGAAAGAATATTCACTACATCTGTAAAATTTTGTATTTTTTTGGGTTATAATCTTGTACTAAGTATATCATGATCAGAAAAGACTAAAAACTTAGTATTATCTGAACTGCATAAGGGGTTACATCTTTTAACAAAAAGCTGGACACAACTGTGTGTGAGACACTTAAAAACACCATAATACTCGTAGGTATAATTTAGACTATAAGTTTGAAGAGTTTTAACCTACATAAGTAGTAGTAATAAAAAAATGGATCATACAATAGGGTTGAAAACATAGCATTTGCGGAAACAGTTTTAATTGAGAATTACTTATTTTGATGCATGTTTAAAAATATTCAATTAACATTTTATACACTAACCAACTTTTTGTATTGCATAGGTGAAAAGGCTTACCGAAATGGTTTTTCTTGTACTTAACTAAATGGAAGCTAAAAGCAATGTGACATAGTTTTTCAACCAGTAGACGGAGAACACTGATACATCAAAGCTTAACAAAACAGTTTTGTCATAGGGAGAACAAATATCATACATATTGTGCACTCTCTTATCAAACTAGCAAAGTAGTTTCATCATTAACCCATTGTTAGCGGGCGGTGATGAAATACCAAGTTCTGGTATCATCAGGTTATGTATAAATCCAAATAAACTAGTCTAAAATTTAGAGCATGGATCGCTATTTCGGCATTAGAGGGGTTGAAAATGTACTAAAATTAGGGGTCAGCCCAACCAATATAAAAAAAGGTTCAATACTGTGTACAGGATACCTCTCAGTCATTCAGTCAGTCATCAGAACAGGGCTTTCAAAAACTTCAGTTCTTAGGATTTTTCATGAACATCTGAACATGAATAAAGTTAGTGCGAGGTGGGCGACCACACTTCTTTCTTGCTAGTAGAGAATGGAGTTATTCGGAGTAAATTTTTGGTGGACAAATTTATGGTTTTGTACAATGATCCTCTCTCCAAAAGGGAATCCACGCAGTGGCTTGTCCTGGTAAAAAGATGCCTAGGAAGGCCAACATAAAAGATAAATGGCTACAGTATTCTGGGATTGTCACTAAAGGAAGGAATACCACAGCAAATGGTAGCTGCTATGCCACCCTTATTGAGCAGTACTGAGACGACCGAACAGAAGTGTTGTGAAAAACTTAGCAGAGGTTCAGCTTCTCTACGACAATGAGCCTGTTAACCTTATAGTCCTGACCTGGCCTGAGTGACTATTATTTGCTCTCGAAAGTTAAGGCAGACTTAAGCAAAAAAAGATTTTATTTGGATGATGAAGTCTACCCGTTCGGTTCTGGAGTATTTTTATAAGGGGATAGAAATGCTTATTAAGATATCTGAAGTGCATTGAAATAGAATAGAGGGACACAATATTGAGAAATAAAGAAGTTTTGTTCTTTACTTTGTTAACCCGGAAACTTTTGGACCGCACTTCGTATAAACACTAGGTAACTTACCGTATTTATTAAATCCTGAAGCGTTATAGGCCCATTGCCTGAAACTGGCTGGAAAAAAATGAGGATGAATTATATAACGAAGAAAACAAGGGTTAGATTCGGGAATTCTACAGTTTTAATTTTAAACTAACTAAATTCACTTACAGAGACGAACCGCGGTAGTTCTGAGAGCCATTTTTTGGTAAATGTACTCCTGTGGATAACTTAATTTCTATTGCACTTGCTCGAACCTCAACCAACCAAGTGGATTTTAATGTAGTAAATGTCAAAAGTCTTCACCACCTAGAATAAGACGAGGGGTACTATTTCCATTCTGCCAAGTTAGTTTGACAGTCGCCATTTCTCGTCCAAACTCAGCTGATAAGCCAGCTGCTAAACTATCTAGATTGTTATTGTTAACTTTTTTTGGCGGGTAATAAAATATAACAATAATGTATATTATATTATACACGTACTGCAATAATGGAAAAAGGAATTTATAGTTAGTACCAATTTGGACATAACATGTAAGGTTGGAATGGAACGTCTGGAAAAAAA
The DNA here is from genome assembly GCA_963966035.1 of Acleris laterana. Classification (NCBI taxonomy): domain Eukaryota; kingdom Metazoa; phylum Arthropoda; class Insecta; order Lepidoptera; family Tortricidae; genus Acleris; species Acleris laterana. The sequence continues at coordinate 6,636,799 of OZ014440.1, forward strand.
ACGTACTATCACATGTTCTAGGGATGGTCATGCATGAATATATCGATAGTATTACAGTTGTTTTATCTTACTAAAGTTGGTGGACACAAGAATGTTCCACCCGCATTGGTGAGATCAAACGACTGTAACAAATTATTGCCTACTTGTTCGCGGTGCATTCCTTTCCTTCTGATTTTATGCGATAGTCGCCGAACAGATGATCTTCTTAGCTTCTATTCAACATTGTCTTTTGTTATCACTTTGTTAACGAAATTACAGTTTTTATTTACTCGACAGTAAAGACGGCCAAGTCGTAACGTAAACAATACCACGTGAGGATTACACTAGGGGATTTCTTAGAAAAACAAATTAGAAGGAATACAAAGAAGATAAAGAGATGGACCTCTTTTTTTCGAGTAGGATCTTTGTAAGGTACTCGGTTCATTAAAGGGAACCATGTTATGTATGTGAGATTAGCCCAGTGTACTGGATAGACCTACCAAATTCCTTAGAGGCAATGACCGAAACCTCTATGTACCTATATTTTTATCCCTCCATTCCATTAGATCCAACAAATAACTAAAACTTTTGGAATAGATCCATGGTTTTTACTTATTAAACTTGAGTTCTTCCAAGTATTGTATTGAGTTAGCTCTCTAGACTAAAATGTATTTGTCGGCCATTAACACTCAATCGAACTGTCAGCTCGTGGCCAAGTAGAGTTGTCCACTATAATTTTTATAAGTTGATGGAATAAGGTGAAAAAATGTAGTCATATTTTTGACTTCAACCGTACGTATTACTTCTATGTGCCAAGGTCTACATTAACAACGTCAAATCTATAACTCTCTTCCGTCACCTTTCCTACGGATGTACTTTGATTAGATATATCGATAACCCGGCCTCACCAATTATCATGATAATAGATGGGTTAGCGGGAGGCCACTGGCGGAGGTAGTCTGATAGGTCTATCACAGGGGTTCCCAAACTTTTAAGGTAATGGAGCAATCACCAAGCTCCTTTTATTTTATGGAACCCTACATCAAATAATTAGTGTACATTTATCGATAGCAACTATGATGACATTGATGACTGAACTGTCTTAAGGCACAACACTACGTTGAAAGATTTTCTGAAAATCATTAGCTTATTTATTGCATTTGCCCATGCTTTGCTTATGTATATAATAATAAGCATGTAACATAAGTAAATACATTCATTATTCTCAAGTTTGTTTAATTAAAAGAAAATAAAGGAATAAAACATGTCGTTAAATAGCTAATAGGTAACTCGTAAGTACTAAATGATTACTGTAAAATAATTCATGACGTTATCTGTGTTATCAATATCATTATCAACCTGATCTCTTTTCGAAGCGAATGCGATAAGGATTGGCTGCGCGTGGCTCCTTCGTGCTTCTTATCGAGTTGTTTGCTCGTCTAGAAGTGAACTTCGTTCGTATGCCCTCGCGCGACCTCACAGTTCCTCGGCCCGCTTATCAGTACATAAAATGAGACGACGGAAGGTAATGGATTCATTTCATATCGTCGCGCGGTCTCGCTCAGTTCATTACTGAAACGCATTTCGCTTGAGTACTTGCCCGCTGTTACAGAGTCAATACAGTTGTGCTTCCATTGTTCTTAGTTTCGCCTGCGCAAACTAATCTGTAATTTTTCCTTTGAACCTGCATCCAAGAGGAGGAATGCCAAGTGACTGTCGGGACTGTCTGGGAATTCGATTTCGAATTAGCACCCTTCACCAAACCTGGAAGTGGCTGCACCAGACCATCGCCCTCCACGAGTATCTCATCTCCCTCTCAGCGTCTGCTGCTGATGCTCGCTGTGTGGCCCATTAAGTGATTCAATTGGACTTTTTGTGTACAATTTTAGTGTTTAGCTACTAAAAGACTTTAAATCTACGCTTATAAACTGCCCCTTTCATTTTCATACAAAAAAGTGTCTGTTTGTGAACAGTTAAATTAAAATACAAAGAAAAAATGGCCCAAACAATGATGAAGAAGATTGCCAGCAGCGCATGTGTGGTGATTGGCCTTACCAGGAGGACCAGCTCTCGCAGCTTGATTACTGGAACCAAGGCACTGGTGGCCAAGAAAGAGACAGAGCTACCTGCTGAGGGGGAGGTCACTAAGTCAGTGTTCATGTCCCAGTCCACTGACATCTACACCAATTTGGCTCTTGAGGACTGGATGTACCGAAACATGGACTTCTCTCGCCACCATGTTATGATGGTGTGGCGCAATGAGCCCTGTGTTGTTATTGGCAGACACCAAAACCCATGGCTAGAGTCTAACGTTCCTCTCCTCTCGGAGAAGGATATTGCACTTGCCCGTCGCAACAGTGGTGGTGGTACCGTCTACCATGACCGAGGCAACCTGAATGTTACCTTCTTCACTCCCCGGGAAAGATATAACAGGAAATACAACCTAGAGCTTATCAAAAGAGCTCTTTTTAGAGGATTCGGTGTCAAAGCAGTTATCAACGAGCGCCAAGACGTCATTGTTAGAGATAAATACAAAGTATCCTTTTAAATTAATATTTTAAGTCAACCTATATGTCCAACAATTGTACCTATACGTCTTTGTAGCCAATTGTAAACTGACACACTTGTCACTGAGTAAATACTGGCTCTTTTCTTTGTTTGTAACAGATGTTATGTTGTAAAACTGTGCCATTTCCTATGGATCATACCTACTTACCATTTTTATTTTTTATTGTTAGATTCAATTTTACAGTTTTTAGTGCCAGTACAATTCTTTAAAGGAATCTAATGTAATTATTATTATTTCAAATATTGACTGCAATAGTTTTCTTAACAGTATTTGCTAGATATCTGGAACTGCTGCCAAAGTGGGCCGCTTGACCGCGTACCACCACTGCACTCTTCTAGTCGACGCCAACAAGGCTGATCTCAGCAAGGCCCTGGCTAAGCGGGAGGTGAGTCAAAGTCCAACAATGACGGGACCTTTATTCTAATTTCTGTTTGACCCTTTGTTCAAGGACCACTTTATTTCTAAACAACTAACTAATACTTATTGCTGTGTGTTCTTTGCTATTTGAATATTTTGTATCTAAATGCCACACAAATAGTTTTATTCTTTCATTTCTTTAGTTGTTAGGGTGTGTATTCAATGCACTCTATATGCAATTGAAATGAACTTTCACTGAATATTAATGGTGAATAGAGTTGACTTCTGCCCTCTACTGGGTACTTTTGGAAATCAAAAGCATACATTATAAGTTTATTTGTTACGTAGCATAGGCTAGTAGTGTTTAAATTGAATTTTAACAGAACCCTCTGTGGTTTGTTATGTGAGAGCCTGCTGACTTAACATATTCAGTAATGTCACAATGTCAGTGTGTCCGCGGCGCGCTCGGGCATGATTCACGCGCACTGCATAAAGGAATGTAAATCGATTTCAATTGTTTGTTTAGTGCATTCTTAAACACACAAGCGAATAATTTCGAAACTAATGAGTAAACCAGATTTTTTCCTCGAACTTCCATCCTGTTTTTCCTAGTTAACACTCACTAACTCACTAACAATAACCTTCCTTTCCCGAATATACTAGTCAAAGGGCGTTTAATTCTATGTAGCATGGCATACAGACGAACGCGACGGCGTCCACGCCGTCTCCGGTGGCTAACCTGGCGGAGGTGAACAACCGCGTGACGGTGGACGCGCTGCAGACAGCCCTGGGCTACGAGTACATGCGCACGCCGGCGGTCTCCCTGCTCGACGGGGGCCAGGACATGATCTCCAAGCAGCGCGGTTTCCAGTTCGTCAACCCTTCCGAGGACTGGTTCCCAGGTCAGTTGGATTCCTTTGTTTCAAATGTTATACTTTAAATTTAAACTGTTCAATGCTATATCAAAACAAAAGTCGTCGCTCACACGCCAATTGACAGCTAAACACCAGAGCTATTGTCAACCTTACCTCATAGACACTCGGGTCCTTTTACGCTGTCAACTATGACGTCCGTCGTTGGCGTTGAACCCGTGGTCCGGGTATATCCGTCAATGGCGTGGAAAAGGTTAAGATAAGAACGAGTCAAGTGAGTCTTCGTGCTTCACGTTGCCCTCTCAGCGTTATTAGGTTTACTATAAAATATGTTGATATGTTATACTCTTAAAGAAAAATAGTGGTTCTCATTTCGTCGATTAACTTGAGTTTAAATACAATACTAAAGTTTAGAAAAGACGATCTCGTGATGTGATGACGACGCTATTGGACGCATGGGACGCTCTTAAGCAAAATTAGGCTGAATGTTTTGTTATTCTACTATTCGGATTAAAGATGCGACTAATCGGTTTAAAGCCAAGTGCAAAAATATGTGTATACCTTCTTCCCTTATTTCATGATCGCGTAGCAAAATCTTTTACATAATTTTGTAGGTACTCAGTACCAGCTCGGTTATTTATTATTTTCGATATGTTGAGAAAAATACTTTTGTTATTTTAACCACAAGTAGACAACTCGGTAAATATTATTATCTCGACACCTAATTAGTTCGCCACAGTAAATACATTTATCTCTCGAGCAATAATTCGAGTTTTCAAAGCGATGATAACGAGTACGTAAATACTTAAATGTACCTACACTTATTTTGGTGTCAGTTCCGTTACTTAAGATAACATGTTTGTCCAGGTCTGTCGGAGATAAGGAACGAGTTGCAGAGTTGGGACTGGTGCTTCGGGCGCACGCCCCTGTTCACCGTGAGCCGCTCGTTCCCGGTGCCCGAGGAGTTGCTGGCTCCGTCCAGCCTGTACTCGGCCACGCAGGAGCTCTCGATCAACATGAAGGTGGAGAAGGGTCTCATCAGCGACGTGACGCTGAACATCGCGCCCGGCCTGGTGGAGTCAGGGTTCCACGGGGAGGCGTCGGTGGTGACGCACCTGGTGGGCAAGCGCTTCACGTCCGAGGCGCTCGCGGCGCTGCAGGACGCCATGCTCACGCGCCGCCCGGCCGGCGCGCGCGCGCTCGACGACCGGGAGCAGTTCGTCGCCAAATGCTTCGACCAGGTCGTCAATACCGTCTAAATACAACGTGTGCCTGACAAATCTAATGGAACCTTAGAGCTGCTAGCGGTGACGCTGTTATTGACATTACAATTATATTATTGATGATTTGGATCCGTTCAGAATACTACCAACATCTTATCCTTTCACCTACCAGCAGTGTTCGCACTGTTGTGTTTCGGTGGTAAAATTACTTGAGGCTTCTCGCCTTAGTCTTCTAAGTTGGCACTGCATTTGTACTCTTAGGATTGAAGTCTTGAGAATGCAAATGTGTGTGTCTCAGACCCCACACATGCACATGCCTGTAAGCACGTTTGCCTTCTTGTTAACATAAAAAAAAATGGCAGCAATTATTTGATCGGAGTAAGCGTCCGACAGCCGCTTTAGGGTTCCTTTTTATTCGAACGGCGACATGAAAGCGATTCGTTTGACTTATCTTGTGCCCGTGTTTTGTATAAATAGACAGATGTATTAATAGTAGTCATACGTTTATGTAAATATAGAAGGTTTCAAGATTTGATAAGACTTCTTTGTAGATACTACGTGATATAAAGTTTAAAATGTGCTTTAATCGTCATGTAACATTGCTTCTTTTCTTCGATTTGGTTAGTCCTATTGTTTAACTGTCCTTAGAACTTGTACAGCAAAAGTTTTTTGTATTTATTATTTTTTCTGCTTATTTTAATTGCCTTATACATTGAATTAAAACTATTTTTCGGATCGCGCGTAATAAGAGAGCCCTTAGCGGCTCTCAATGTCGTGGGTCGCTCTTGGATCCGGGAAATAGTTCATCTCAGCATAATAAGCCTCATAATTTGTTACGTGTTTAATATAGTTTAATGTAATACTTTTAACAAGCAACATGCACTTTCGTGCATTGCGCTGCAACAAGAATGCATCATATCATTTGTTTTAATTTAAATAATATTTTTTGTAACCTTGTTTACTTATATTCGAGTATTCCTCGTTTGTATGTTTAATGTTACTTTAGCATATGTTTCTGTCTCATTATTTTATCGCATGTAAACGTTAACACATGTCTTATTGAACTCCTGACAACCATTTCATTGCCTTCTTTACATAGGGTGTTGCAAGATCTGCCCGGATGGGGACTTTTTTGTATGAAATGGGTTTATTTTAATTAGATTTATATTAGTTTTAACGCTTGTTATGCATCTCAGAATCATAGCCGATTATATTAGTACATGACATTTCTTTTGTTTTATTTATGATATTCATAGTGTTCAGTCGCGGTATAAATAGATTAGTTACTTTACAATTCTATTTCAATGCTGTTAAGGTCCAAAAGCGACGAACCTCTTCACACCGCGACTACGCCGCCGTCGTGAGCGGTACGGAGGTCAGCCAGCAAGATTATTTACTTATTCGGTAGCAGCGATAAGTGATAAGGTTACAGGTCAAAGGTGTCGTCGTTGCTACAATAAGTTATTGATTATAGAATAGCTGCGTAATAACAAGGGCTCTCGTTTTCGGAGGTTCGCCGCGGGCTATGCGCGTACAAATCTCGGATTAACGGCCATATGCGTTGTCCTCGCACAATGCAAACTGGCTTGGAGGCTGCTCTTCCTCTCGCCGCGGCGAGGCGGCGCCCGCGCCAGTCCGCGCTTGTACACTGGCGCACGCGCAGCGCGCACCGAGCGCCATATTGAATTGTGACGCGTTGTCATGACAACCACGTAAACAGATCTTTGCCGCCACCGCGAGATATTTGACCCGTTCGTTTCTGATTGAAGGGTAGTGCTGTGATTTAGTATTTGTATGCGATCGGGAGGCAGATATTGACTATTTTAATGTGAGTTGATTGGTTAAAAACTAATACAATATTAAATTGCATTTAGAAATTATACTGACGGACGCAATTCGTTTCAATTTGAGATGCAGCTTATTTGTCCATGAGTAGTATAATATTTGGCTTACAGCGTTCGTTGATCCGTGTGTGGAATGTGTGGATACGCTACTGAAATGTATTTGATTTTGAAATGATTTTGTTAATTTAGTAATAATTACAAAAGTATCCCAAATATTATTTATTGGTGCGCTTTATAGATAACTTGCTACCTGTGTATACTGCACGCTAACTGCTAACCAACGCAAATACCCAATACATTAATAATTAAATAATGTTCCTAGTCCGAAACTAAGCTCTAGGCTTGTACTATGGGTACTGGACAACGATATAAATACTTACTTACATAGATAAATAAATACTTACATTCATCTAGAATACATGACCGCTAGCTTCGGCAGGGTCACTACCAACTAGGCTCACGCTTCGTAATGTATAAAATTTGTCCGTTAGTTTCAGGTGAAAATATCATATTTTGCACAAAAATATCAATTTCTTAAATTGGAATTTTTACGAACTGTGTGTAGGTATGTTTGTAAACATTATTGCGTGAAACAGGTAGATATTATAGGGTTGAAAAAGGTTTTAGTACCAAGGCGAGCGTATTCCTTTGAGGGATCCATGTAGGTAATACAAGTAAGTAAGGACTAAAGGGGATTTCATCATATAAAATATTCCTTGCTCGTGACCAAAATTGCAAGTTAAAATTAACAATTAAACTACAATATACTATAGTTTTCCCTTCTCATGCTCTTAAAATGTAAATTTAGTCTCTGCGCATCGGGACTAAAACTCTTTATTAATCTCTAGGGACTAAAGTAATATTGTTTTAATTTATTCTGGAAACTCCTAAACAGCTAATCAAGGTGTTTGTGAATGGAGGATTGTCACTATTTTCAGTGATTGTGTATGGATCATTTTTTGAGCGTTGAAATAACCTCAAAATGATAACTGTGCAAAAATATAAAAAACAACGATTTAATTGCGTGAAACACGATTAATGATTATGAACATGATTCTATTTAATTATGTTAAGGATAATTCATTTTATTGTGCATGGTCCAATTAGTTATAAAATAGTTTTCAAGTTTGAATCTGTTGGCTAAATATGCAAGCATTTAAAGCGTCACTTTACAACAACAAAAAAACCGTGGAACAATTTTGTAAGAAGCTTTGTTATAATCAATATTGTAATTTTGTATATGTAGAACGACGTTTTTTTCCTCGCATTCAAAGTGAAAAGTAGAGTGTTTAACGCGAGACTAAACAACCATAATGACAATCGAACTATAGCCAAGCAGAAACATCTCGTGTCATTATGGCTTGTTTTAGCCAATCTACCATTTTAACACAGTGTACCCTACCCTACAAAGTGCATAACTAATTAAAGACAATTACCTGCTGACCTCTGTTATAATAATACTTATAAGTAGTACCTAAGTAACAGACATAGACAGGTGTTTAATTGGCAATAAATCAGTATCCAATCGCATATCTTCGCACAGTTACCGAGTGGGGATTAAATTAGACAGATTTGACTGTAAATAACTTATTGAACATCAAATTAAACAACGATGGCGGTAACTCACCCGCAGCTATCGATGCTACTTACTCGATACCTAGCAGCCGTTGGACACGTTAGGCAAGAAAGCCGATTCAGTAATATTGCTAGTTAACACTGGACATCTTAGACGCTATTGAGTTTCTATACGCGTCTGGTTTCAACACACCGACGAACAGAGAAAATCTGCACTAGGCAATGTCCTCTCGTTAAAAACTAAACGTTGCATAGGTATTAGTAAATCATGTTGTTATTTTCTGATATACAGGTAAGTACATAAAAAAAATATGATAAAATGTTTATTATATTTCTTTCTTACATAGTTACAAACAAGGCTGAGGTCTCCTTTTAAGTATAACAAATACCTGTGTCAGGAGACCCCGCTCTCCCATGATTAGCGTAACAACATTTTAGAAACTAAAATAAAATTTAAGAGTATATGTATAAATACATTGTTTTAAATGACTTAAAACCGGTAGCAAACAAAATAGTCAACTACTATAGGTACACATCGCATAAATAGTAATGTTTTAACCCTTAATGAAACAACAAAGTTTTTAGGAAATCTATAAAATTAAGTGGGAAACAGTTTCCAAATATTTGATTAACGGTTAACTTCGGTAATTTTCTACTATACGTAATTATTGCTATTGCAGAAATTAGTTTAATTAGTCTTACGCGTTGGGTGGAGCTCGTAAACGCATTTTCTATGTAGATACATAATGTATAATAATATGTATACTTATAGGAAGGTACGAAGCTGCAACGCTTCACTACAGGCCACAGGTGAAATGAGCTTATCTTGTATTTAACTACGTACTAAATACTGTAGTAAGTAATGGATTTAATTATTTGGTCGAGGGTTAAAAGTACGTATGGACGCAATACCTATTGTAAACGACTGACCACGTAAACCCCTTTATATGATTAAGTTTTACGAGGCAGGTAAATCTTTACGTTTCTTAGATTCTGATCTCAACATTCTTAACCCTCATTACGTTACATTTGCGTCTGCGGTTACCATCTTAATAGATGTGTTCCATAAAGTAGGTAAGCTACGAAATTAATAGTTGGTACAGTGTGTAAGTAAATTCATTATATACTTTCGTATAGTGTCTAACTGGATGTAACTTTGACTTTGATTCCGCGGTCGTTAGCACGTTGTTTCCCGCCGTTCCGCCCGGCGTAGAAATCGCGTGTCCGTCCGAGCGCCGCCGGCGCCGGCCGTTGCGAAATAGGTACAACAATTACACGCGTTATCCTCGTATCAATATCGGTTAAAAAGCCTTAATTTACTTAATTATCCTTTTCCACCACGCCTTTTGTTATCAACAATCCGAGGTTACGCCTTGGTTTAACAATTTCGTTTATGTTTACGAGTACCAGACAGACGTTCAAGAAACCAGTCTTAAATTCTGTAGCATTATTAAATCTTCCAATACCTAGCTAATTTAATTGGTACCTGTATCGAAATGTAAGCAATCCGTTCTTAGGTAATACTCGTAACTCCGACTGCTTCGGTGCATCGCGACAGACGATTGCACCCAAAGATGATTCAGGAAACTTACACAATTATTATTTCAGTAATCGTCGCTTCAAAGAGCCGCATGACAATGTCGCCTTTGGCAATAATGTTGTCAGATACAATATCATGTTCAGTAACCGCGAACTTGACGGGTGGATTAGGCCACTGGCCGTCCGTCCGTGCGTCCGTCTTCGTTGCACAATGATCCGTAACATTAACATCGCATTATGTAACGGCGGTGCAACGCGACGTGCAGCAGATGCCTGAGATCGATCGTAAGATATCAAAGATCGTAAGGTATTATGTACGGTAAGACGAGCCGCGATAGATTAATGAGGGGTGTCGGATTCGAACCCGATTGTTCCGCCGCACTTAACATGTCATGTTTTGGCCCGATTTTCATCTAGGGCATAAGTACTCGTATTGTAACTTTGTTAGACACCGAAATGATCCGGCAGCGCTTTTATTTGAAAGGCTTATGTAAGTATCTCTGCATTATAATTACGATAGGTTATACCTACGTGTTAAGAGGTTGTAACCTAAAAGTTGGCGTGAAAGATAATTTTAAAAGGTCATAGGTAGACAAGTTACAGTCCAGTTTTAAAATTATTTTTACAAACGTACCTAATTAAGAATTATTCATTAATAACATACACTGGCCCGCAAAACTAAGTGTCATACTTTCAATTAAATTTCATTAAAAGTGTGATACTTTTGCGGGCCAGTATAGTTCTTGAAACATGAAACTTCAAAAAGTATTAATTGTTTGTATTTTTGAAACGCGCTTCCTCGGATTGTTCAGTTTACGCGAGTTTTTCTTTATTTTAACCTCAGTCGTAAATATACCTATTTCGATCATCAACACAACATTCCTCGTTAAAATTAAGTAATTTACTTATATCGAAATTAGCTTTGCTGTTTTTGTGAAGTGTCCTTTTCAAAGTAAATAATGTAGTGTGCGCATTACTCGTAAGACGTAAGTGCGTTGGAAACCGACTGATTTAGCGACCGTAGACATTTTGAATGTACTGTAGTGAAATAAGGCCGTAACATGTAAATAGACCGTATTGCACTTTTCCTTTATATGATGTTTGTTTTTAAATATTTAAATTTAAAAATAAACTGTTTAATGGAACAGCGACTGCTTTGTTTTATATAATAGCTGCAGTCGCTCCTAGGCCTGCGGGCCGAGCGCATCAAATGTTACATACTTTCAACTACTTATGCAGAAGTGCTAAATAAAAGAAGTCATGAAGATACTGTATTTACGTCTGCTACCGTTATCTACGATGCCACATTTCTCCACAATACCTACTCTGTTTAAGGCTCAGTTTCGTTGGTGGATAGTCGGCATTCTTTTCGTGATAAATACATTGCACCGCTGTAATAGCTTCCGAGTCTTCCGACTCAATAATGTAAAACAACGCTTCAATGAATTGATACAATCATGCGAGTTATTGATCAATGAAATTTAGCTTTTAAAGAGTACCTAGCAATACTGTAGCGCAGGATCGGTGGTTCCTTGTGACGATAATCGGGGAGATATATGTGTAATACCTTGGACAACCTATAATTTTATACAACAACGTGCTCTAACTCTTCCTCCCCGTTCATATTACTTTCACTACCTAGACATTAACTCATCTAATATACAATCTAAGGAGGAAGCTTATGGCGTTTGTACCTTCATAGCCACGTAAGTGTTGTCTTCCTAGATCCAGACTAGACTCACATAAACACCAATAACCAGATAATATTTATGTAAATGCAATTGAAAAGCTGAGTAAATAGATAAAAAGTGACTTATTTAATAACGGTAATACCAAACTGGTGTACTTAGAAAGTATGTCGTACGCAAGTCTAGTTTCAGGGCAACACCTGCTCCTGAAAGTAGCTCGCTTTAATCAGTTTGCAATAGCGTTAAGAAACGGCCGATTTTGCGTAAGTGTAACAGGTATCAGGCCACTGCTAGTTTTGCATTTTAATATGTGTGAGCAATTAGGAAATCGCATGCGTGCGATACTATTGGCCTGTTGTTTGCTACACGTAATCGTGTCGTGGGACTCGTGGGAGTCGGCGCGCTCTCGCAGTAACGCACACCGCTAATTACCGACGATTAAGCTCGCCGTGGGCAGAATAGCTCCATTATTTGATACCAGCGTTGATAAATAATACCCCCTTTAATTATGCACGCCTGTCAATACTCTGTAAACGAACTGTCTTTTCAGTTTTGCAATAGATCGATTAACTTGCAAAATGCGATGATACTTTGATTCAAAGAACTGACGGCACCACTGGGACGCTCCTTCTAATAGTCTTGGCATTTAATGACATTAGATTGATTGCTGATAAGCTATTCCTGCAACTAGGACAATGATTGTCAAGACGATCTTAGCTGGGGTAGTCTAGACTAAAATGATTCGTTCTATTAATCCGTAACCCCAAAACATAAGCATTTACCACATTCAAATTTGTGGCAATGCGTGGCACCTATTGCCGTGGCAAGTAAGAATGCTAATTACTTGACGGATAACGAGAAACTAATGAACTTTTATGATCGCAATGATCACCTATTTCCTAATTCCAACTTTAACGGGACTCGCCTAAAAAAGCTTTGTTCAGCGTTTCACAAGTTTAGTGTGTTCCTTTGACAAATATTTAAAATACCGTTGCACAGAAACAAAAACTAAATGATCGTTCTATTTTTTTTAACAGAAGTTCTACAACAAAGAAGCCGACAGCGAGAATAAAGATGGAGAAGGACAAGATAGTATTTAAGGTAAGATAAATTTGTCACTACTATTTAATACCTTGCAATTTAACAATTAACAGTATATTTAAGTCATCAGGTGCATTTCGGTACGAATCGTAAAACGTATTTTATGCCTACACATATCTCCACAAGCATTTCACAATGCAAATTTATTGGTTGATGCCGCACCCGCTATCAGTTGCTTGTCTTAATTAAATTCAATGGTTTATTGGAGGTGTAAAACCAACAGACAAAATTGATAACCGAGTAGCATTGTAAAGTGTCACGTCTCAGCGTAGAAAGGGTTCTACATTAACAGTGACATATAGACCTTGCATATTGATTATTTAGCTTATATTTATCTTGGCGATATGTTTGTTATTGTGAATGCAGGAACAACTGGGTGTTTACTTCTAATATGATGGACGCACGGGTAATAAACACAATGTCAGCTGTTGCAATACGTTTAGTGGACGGGTTAGGTTGCACAGTCACAGTTCAGAGGACAATTCAATTAGCATAACCAAGTACTGACCATTACTCGAAACGCAAACAACTCGACCGCGACATTATTTGACAATGGCTAGAGACATTACCATAGAGATGTAACAGTGTCCATTGCTGGCTAATTACGGTGTTTAGCAGACATCCGCTTCGATTTGTTTAAGTTAGGTAAGGATCCTTAAGCGTAGTGTGCCCCAGTTGTCTTAATTAAATGAACAGTATTAGAGGTTAAAAGTAAGTCTTCGAGGATCTCTTCAAGGCTTCATTACATCTGAACAACCCAAGAACTTTATTAACAATGACTTTAACCTATGATAAAGATCCTACCGATCTAAGAATATAGATTGCACTCTGATGAGATGAGACACTAAAAGTATTGGAAGTTGTAAGAATGCTAAGGAATTAGAAGCGGTGTGAATTGTCGAGGATGACGTCGCCCTAGCGTGTGGGCAAGGCATGCTGCGTCGTGCGCCCGATGCATTCCTCCCATGCCTTACTCATTACATGCTTCAAGGCCTGCGTTCACCACGGAGGTTAGGTCATGTCGCCGGGCAATGCTGACCACTCACAAAATAAACCAATTAGATGGGCTTATAGATAAAATAAAAACTATGGTTTGAGATTGATTTTCAAATAATTAATAATATCGAATTTTTTCGGTACGTAAGTCTGTTAAAGAAAATAACTCTAAATATATGAGATATTTTTCCTCATCTGTGATAATTGGTGTCCATAATTAAGTTAAATGCACTGCGAGTAGGCAACCTTACGAGTCGTTGCACTCAGAACAGGAATGATTAATGCTCCAGCCCTTTGAAAAGCTATTTGGAACCGGCTCATCAGGTTAGAGTTATGCTAGACTGTTGTAACACTGATAGACGACAGTGCGGTCAAACTCAAGGGAAAAACCAGTGATGCTTTTTTATAAATCGTGGTTGAGCTGACGAGAAACGGGTTCGGTATCGCGTTGACCGTCGCGGGTCACACGCGTTAAGGCGAATGACATTCCTCTCCAGTCTTTTGTTTTTTGTGCGCGGCAAGTGGAAAACACCTTGAATTAAAAACTTTACAATGATGTCACTTCACGAGAGGATCTGAATGTAGATAGCAGCATATGAAGTAAAAAGGTAAACTGCGGGTAGACTAGGCTTAAATAAAAGCAGGTACCTACATATTTCACAGGAACAAACTTTACAAACCTTTTTTACATCGTCTTTTTTTTTTGCAAAATTTTCAATCGGTCGAAGAAAACAAACACGTAAATCTGTGGAAAGCTTATCTATGGTTATACGGTATAAATTTGTTACAGCCACTAACTTATTTTTATTGATTCTATAGCAACAGTTAACAATTTCTTCCCATCCAGATCATGAGCATGACACTTTGAGAATGAGCGAGATCAATTAAACATGAGACGTTAATAAAATAACACGTTATCGTTCCTGAGTGTAATAAATCACTTATAGACAGAAAAAAACCTAGTTGAATTGCTAACCGGGTAACTAGGTAACTAAGTAGGTATGACCACGTTCGCTGGAGCGAGGAGAACTCTTCCGGCAGGACGTTTTTGTCGATGGCGAAGCATTAGTGTTATATTAGAGGTGCGGTAACCGACGCGTGAAGTTATATTATGAGTCTTATTAGCCGTTAAGTCAGAGCTATCCGGCAACAAGCTGTATTCGTCACGAGTATACAATCACGACTCGGTAGCTGCATTTTTCAAATACGTGAACCGCAAGTCAAGCTAATTGCTAACATTACGAGGGCTTGTTGGTGGCGAGTTAATTGGGCTGTCGAGGCGCCCTAAGGTCCAAACAATCAAGCATTATATGACGAAAATATACTGATATTGTACGTCTATTTAATACTGATTCTATCCACGCAATAACAGTTTTAAGACAACAGTTCATGTCTTGTTTTAATTTCTGCTCCATAGACGATCTCCACAGACTTGCAGGGACTTTATTTTACTTAAACCAAGTCATTATAATGTTGTTAATGATATGGTAGCACTTTTTACCTTATGGTAAAGGGTTCAGAAAGAATCAAATAAGACTTAATTTTTATACATGATTATACTAAATTTTTCTATTGCACATGTGACGCATTTGGTTCAGATAGAGCAATTGGGGTTCACCAGAATTTTACAAATTATGACAATACGAAAGGCATTTGGAGAATTAGTCTCCGGGATAAATTGTAACTATTTATAAAATACACGATGAACAAAACAAGTTACTCAAAAAAACTATTGAATCAAATGCAAAATTAACGAAACTATTAACTAAAAATTGTCTAGTCTTTAAGTAATAAAACATCAGGTTTTCTCAGTTGCTTACGGTTTTTGAAAATAAAAAACTCCACCAAAAAACCGCCTCGAAATCACTTAGTTTAAAATTTAAATTATTTAAAAACCAAGTAACATTAATTACAGCGGTAGCATTGAGCCGTCGATCAAGCCTTTACCAAATGTGAACATATTTATATTTATTAAAGTCAAAGTTGCATCGCGTGATGGTTCATAACTTAAGACCTATTTAACCTACTTACTTAATTTCACGAAGTCCTTAAATTACGAGATGTCCTTGGTCTTAACATGGTTTTATATATTATTATGGACAAATATGAATTTTATTGAACAGTACCTTTGTACGTTAATCAATCATC
Source organism: Acleris laterana (assembly GCA_963966035.1). Classification (NCBI taxonomy): domain Eukaryota; kingdom Metazoa; phylum Arthropoda; class Insecta; order Lepidoptera; family Tortricidae; genus Acleris; species Acleris laterana. Next base: position 6,652,690 of record OZ014440.1, read on the forward strand.
ATATAAATAACTCGTTTGTCACTAAGCGTAAGATATAATAACCAATTTGCATACATTTATTAATCAACATAGCCTTTTATGAGTAGTCGTGCCTAAAATAAAGTAGATATTTAATAAATTAGTTGTGTTTTTTGTTCGATAGATGATTCGGAATGCAGCAGTTTTGCCCACTGAACTAGTTATATAGGTAGTTATTGTATGAGTAGAGGGAAGCAATGAGAATTCCTCTTAAACAGCACCTCTTAAACGAAAAAAACATATACTATTCAACACTATTCAATATTATATTTTAAGTCAGTCACGAGAAGAGTCTCAAATATGAATGTGAAGGGCTATAATGGAAGGGAGACCAAGGAAGGGATGGATGGTATGTCTGAAGAGCGATATAAAAAACCAGGGAAACAATAATGAGATGACGGCTGAGATGTTCGGAAAAAAACGTGCTGTACCAACCCCAAATGTATGTATGTACCTATGTATGTATATAAACACTTTAATCAAATACTATACATATAGGTACAAAAAAATATTTTGATAGTGGCAGATTATGATGACCATTCAAAATATGCAATGTTTTGTCATGTTATTGAATTTACCGTTGTAATTTTTCCTGTAACAAAGTTAATTTCAACATATGCATTCCGCTGACGCACTGGTATGTATTAACATGTATTGTAAGATTGTGATTTAGTTAAAATTATAATTTTCAATTAACCAATTGCTATAAAACATCAAATTACCATTAAGCTAAGTACCCTATTAATTACATCAAATTACCCTATTAAGTTTGGTGTTATTATTTGACGTTACCGCTAAGTCAATGTCGGTGAATCGAATTCACTAGGTAAATAATTCGACATCCTGATTCCTATCACAACCTTTTGGAAGCTTGTAGTGATCGTACTGTATTGTAGGAGATCAACAAATGCATAGCCGGAGTCTTGGATGATCTTTATGCACCTATTTTAGTCTACATAAGCCATCTTCGGGTGCACCAGCGCCCGGCTGACTAGGAATCGAAGTGGTCGCCATAGCCGAAAACGGTCGGGAAGAACATCATCATCATCATCATCATATCATAATTTTAGTCTAATAAATACTTATAAAAGCTTGGTGGGGGATTTAAGATTGTCCTCTGATATGTATTTATTTAGTTGTGAACAAAAAGCATAAGTAATTGCTCCCAGTAAATTATGGTCTGTGATGGATACGGTATACTCAAATTGTAACATCAAAAATAGGGTAGAGTCGAGACAAGACACACGTGCACCCTAAAAGGGAACAGCGCAGTTTGGTTATAGTTAAACACTCTATTTAGCATACCGTTTAAGTGCTTATTAATTACTTGTCAAGTGTTCTGTCTATTGTATTCTAATTTATTTATATCTGTCAAGAACACTAAGGCTGATACAGTCACGACCTCTTCTCGATGACATTGCATATTATAAGGCTTGATTCACTTGAAATTTCTGTGACTGATGACTATTACACGACTAACTGTCCTATAATAGAGAAATAAATATCATAAAGTTGGAGTATTTGTTATGTTTAATTTTTTACTTGGGTACGAACGAACGGTATGATATAACAAAACTTAATAAACACAAATCTGGAATTAACCAGTTAAGTTACCACAAGTTACAAAATCACTTAATAAACAAAAGAAATGCTGTAAAAAATATAAAGTAACTGATCGAAGTAGAAAATAGTACCTACTTTATCCAAAGCGAAGCATTAACCACCAAAACAAAAATAAATAGAAATATTTGTGTGATGAGCCCGAACGTTTGTTCGTAAGTCATAAATGTTTACGTATAATAAGTCAGTATTTCTCTATATAAATATGTTTATCGTTGTCTAGTACCCATAGTACAGGCCTAGAGCTTAGTTTAGGAGTAAAGGTGGGCGTTTTCCGAAAAAAAGTGTACATTGTGTAGGACAAAAATTAAGAAAATTTAACTAAAAATACCTATACTTTATGTATGACTAATTTTCGTGACGCACCGGAAAAGTTAAATTTTCTTTTTTTTTTTTCTTAACTAAGTACCTACACTTTATTTGATAAACGCCGGGATGGTACCAAATTTGTGTGATGTGTCATTGTAAATATTAAATTTTGTAAAATCCTATTACTACGTACTATATTCATCTTGTTTGATAAAATTTACTTTCAGGTTAGGTTCGTGTTATTTTATTATGGTAGCTTTCTAAGCCGAGATTGAAATCTCATCGTCATGCCTCTCTTGAATAGAGATGTCGTCGGCAGTAAAAACTAGCTAACAATCGTCTTCAATTGACAAAGTGCTTTAGAAACGGAGTGACAGGCTGATATCTGAAATTAAATAAATGATAGTAGGTATTTGCATTTGAGCTATATGTTATAATTTTTACTCAAAAGTCCTGGGCCACTTTGTCTTTGACGTGTTACCGTATTATCATCGTCTTTACCGTTTACGATAGCTCTTATTTACTTGACAGTAATGGCGGCCGAGTTACAAACGTCAAAATCAATCAAGTTTTATGACGTTTTTATTTATAATTTAGATCTTTAATTAATTAGGGCTCACGTCTCACGTTTAACCCTCTTCTTACTTAAAAAAAGATACGCCAATATTCAAAGTAACAATACGCTTTTAACTTTCTTTTTCTTGAACTTTAAATAACATTAAAATATTAGCATTAGCGAAATAAGAGAAACGGATAAGTGCTCCCTGCATTAGTGGATAGTTTTATATGCCAAACTAATTAATTATTTATATTGTTAATTGGTACATTATCTTGAATGATATTAAGTGGATTTAGCTTCCTTTTATATGTATTTAAAATCATTATTTAAATAGATTTAGAAGCCAACAAATTAAGTTTATCAACTAAAATTGAGCCTATTATGTAAATGAATAGCTAAAAGAAAATTTGTAGAAAGTAGTTGAATTTATGTAGAAGGGATCTTTTCTAATATTAACGTGAATTGTTTATACTTACTTTATAATTCCGAGACAAGACGATTGGCTCAGTCTAAACTATTTGATTGTGCACACAAAGATACAACTTGCTATTGATTCAGAAAAGAAAACAATAGAGAACAGTCCCTTTCGAGATTTAACCCGGATGTTTTTTATAAAGCTGTGACAGAGTTTTATTTCAGTTTATAGAGTGTGTTTATTATAACCATCTTATCCATTAACCTACAGCCAAACAGCAGTGTTCGCATTGTCGCGTTTCAGTTTGGGGATAAGACAGCCGGCGAAATGACTAGCATAGAGGCATTCCATCTTAGTCCTCAGGGTTGGCAACGCATTTGCAGTCTTAGAATTGCATTGCAGTCTTGTGAATGCGAATGTCTGTGGGTCACAGTGTCCACTTACCATCAGGTGGCCTGTGTGCTCGTTTGTCATCTCGATGCCATAAAAAAAAACGCACAATCAAATCAAGAGAAGCACTGACTTTCTGCCACAATGCATGCCACCATTATAGAAAGCCCAACTATTGTAGAGCTTAGTCATATTAGTCATAGTCATGTACTTTATTGCCTAATGTTTTAGATATTTATGCGTCAACACTAACGGTGTAAGGGCTTTGTAGTTAATTTTTATTCAATCCCAATTAACTACAATCAGTTACTAACAGTTACGAATTAATTCATTATCACTATCGAAGAATTTCCGTAAGTTCTATAAAGAGTGTAGGTAATAATACACAGTTATTTTATTCATGCATATTATGATATGATTGACTCCTTATTCCTATGTTTTTAATTGAGAGTGGTATCCTGTTATAAGTCTTTATACATGATGGGCCGGGCGTAGGTATTTGGGTATTTTGAAACTAATATAAGAGAACAAGTTTATTTCTCTTCCTCTTACCTACTAGGTGGAACATGATCATCGTTTGGTTGTTTTTGGTAGGTAACAAAACATTACCCCGCTTTGCTGTATTTATAAAAACAAGTTCCGTTTCTGTATTACGTTTTAAATCCACACTTGTATTTTTTCTTCACAATGATCCAAGTTAATTTAAAACTTATTATTATTATACGATTGCTAGAGACCATAACAGAGCCGGGTAAAGATTTACTTTGTTGTAGACATTTGAATGCAAATGCGTTTACGTATTTAAGTGGCCAAGCTAATAAGTAACTCACTGAAAAAATGACAATGACAATTCAAGTGAAAGATGAATAGAAGTTGCGTAAGTAAAGTCACTGGCACTTATCATTTCAATTGTATGAATTATTGAATTTCCTTATTCATCTTCTCTAAATAGTGTAAACGAAGTCGTTTCTCGCCATCTGTTCCTCTTTATGTACGCTTACCTAGATCTTTCAATCTACGCAACTAATTTTAATGCGATTTCATCAATATATACATGAGTGATTCGAGAGGAAGATTTTTTATGTATAATAAATTCTGGATTATATATGGGTGTTACAGAAAACTCATATAAACTTTTAACTCAGTGCCTATAGTCGCGAACAAAGGCAAACATGCCGTTCAGACGGTTGAATGGTACAATAAAAAAAATACAAAACAGGCATTGTGACAAAAAAAAACAAGCACAAAGGCGTATTTATCCCTCTAAGGGACTTTTTCCAGCTAAACATTTCGAAAAAAAAACTAATAAATAATTACAAACAAACAAAGACAGTTAACCTTACTCGTAGAGAATTTAGACTTTTATTATCTTTGGGATTATGTCAACATCACAATCAATGGGTAATAAATACAATTTCACATTTCAACTGTCGATACTCTTCCACCCAGTTCCATGGGCACCAGTCACGATTCAGCCATTAAACTTGCACATTTCAATTTTAAGACGATACGAAGGCATCGTTTAGTTTGTTTTTAGGGTTCCGCACCCAAGGAGGATCCTATTAATATGCCTACGCTGTCCATCCGTCCTAAATTTAAAGACCTATAATACATCTATTGAACCGTAGCTCAGCTAAGGTTTTTTTTCATAATATATTGTGTTATTACTTTATTACGGCGTATATATATACTACTTTTTTTTAGAATCCCATACAAGAAACTTTAGTTTTTCAACGTGTTTTATCTAGTTCTGTTGTATGGTAAAATCCGTATGACATACAAGCGCCAAATTTTAGTATGATTACATTACCTACAAACCCTAAAGAAAAGCTAAAAAATGGTCGTCTGCGAGTTGGGCTCGCGCTGATTAAAATTGGAATATAATAATACCTACTGCACGGCGGTACGGAACCCGCAGAGCCAGTCCGAATCGAACATGACTGTTTTTTTTTAATAACTGCGCTTCCTCCTAAGAACAATTGTATTTCTGAGTTTAACCCTGACATTTGGTTAGTTGGGGTTTTGTCTATGAGTTCTTGGGAAATTGGTGCCCTTTCTATATAGACAATATAGGCATGGTTCGACGGATAATATTGAATGCGTTGGTCGGTATGTCGTGCGGTTGCTAATGGTGACGGCGGGAATGAGATCGGAATGCCAATACTGTGACTAGCTGTTATGTTATGTGCGATCGTTATACCATAAACGTTAATACGGATAGAAGTTTTACTGCATTTATTATTTATTTTTACTAGGAAAGAGTCTTGAAAGAGGTATTATATTAACATAATTTGTAACATTACAAATAACGCTTAATTAAGTGTTATTATACTTTACAAAATACTTATTTTTCTGTAAGAAGATAAGGTTTTTAACCATTTTTATTTGTAAAATATTTAATGACTTACGTTATTGGATCTTAACCGGGTCTCCATAATGTCATCACATTAAAAAAAAAACAATTGATATCTACTCAAACACATGCCCAATAGAATGTGTGTCGTGTCTTGTCATCTTGTGATCATTTCTAATGTACAGTCAGCTTTACAAGTAGCTGCACACTTTTTAACCATGTCGCTTTTAACGCCTTTGACAGGATAATGCAGCAGTTCAAACATTACAGTAAAGTGTGCAGCTACTTATTAGGCCGACCATACACTTCCTTTTCACGTTTTTATGCTTGTTGTATTAGCGAGTGTTAATTTAGGTCCATTTATTAAGTGTAAAGTGTATATGCATTAGTTTATGAGTCTCATTACCAAGTACTCACTTCCTACTTGTACGAGTATATCATCTAACCTTCATACATATTTATTGGCACGCCTCTACATCTTTATTTATAAGTTTTTTACTTACGATCTATTTTACTCCTCGAGTAACTGAAGCGAAATGTCATGATTATAACCTAAAGTGATTAGGTACTAATCTTCAAAACAAAATATCAAATAAATCATATAATCGCTATATACAAAATAGTAATCAATGTCTTTCGGATTTATTGATAGAGAACCGATGGTTACTTTACTCGTATCTAATCAATTTCGATAACATTCAGAAATAACACTTTCATAACGGGTACCTTCGAAATAAAGTGTCACTTGATAAGAGAAAGTACTCTCTATTTTTAAGAGACATCAAACTTTTTAATCGCGGTTGAACTTTAGTCGCAAATCGTTTAATAAAATGTTAAAGTGGTAGATCTACAGTAGTTTGAATAATTGAAAATACATACAAAACTGCGGCAGAACCCAAACATAGCCAAAGCAGAAATACCTGTTTTATAAAAAACAATTTCAAGTGTCGATTAAGGAACAATAATAGTAAATTTAGTCGTATCGACAATGCGGGTATGAATTAAATCAATGTGGCGACCCACGTCCAATTAACCCACCAAAATAGTCCTTGGCGCATTAGTGCGTAATTTAAATGCATCATGTTTTATTCTCACATTAACATGCTTACGATTTAAATACACACTTGTAAACTAAGCACAGACGGATCTGGTCACGCGGACGGTATCAGCCGCCCTACATTCGGCTTATCGTGCCTCCTCAGTCTGTACATAGGATTAATTTAGAAACTAATTTGCAAGATGATGCTGATGCTGATGAGATGTGCCGTGGTTTACCCTACAATTTAATTTCACATTGAAATAGGACAAGTCTAGAGGGAACCGCGTATCTGGAGACGAAGCGTCCGGTGCCAGGTGCAGCGAATATGAACCGAGCAGCTGACCTGAGGGGCATAGCCTAACGCACTCACAATCGCAATTGTTTTCATTTTGAAAATCGAAGGCTTGTCTGCATACAAAATGAAAGCAATTGTTCCGCTTTGGCGCGTGCAATGTGTACAAAGCCTATTTCCAGTAGGGACCTAACTTGAACTGATTGCGTGTCTAAAATAATTTCCACGGGTTTGAGTCCATCTTAGCATAGGCGAGTTTGAATTACTAGCCCATGATTCGTCCATGATTTGTGTGCACGCTATGATTCGTCCTAGACTTTCAAAGACACGGATAGCACCCGCTACAATCGCACCCTTGATCCTCTGATCACAAGTAAGAAAGAAAAGAAGTACTAAACAAAAAGGGACAAAAAACATACAGCTAACCTAATGGAAGATGCAGAAACGGAATGGAAATGGTATTAAATATCAGGTTAAAAATATAGGAATATCAGTTCATCTTCGATAATTCTGTTCATTGGGAAATAAGTTTATAGGTTTTACTTTACGATCGGTTAGGTATTGCAGTAAATGGGTAATCAATTGAGGTGGTTTATGATATTGTAGGTACATGTCTTTAATTACTGGTTTGACACGGCATGATCTCCGTTTAAGCGCAGCAGCGTCGCGTTGCGTGTTTACGGCAAAAGTTCCATGGGGAGTGTTTTTAAGAGACTTCGAGAGATTAACGATGGTTTTGGCCTTGGACCCCACGCGTTGGTTTAATAAAAGGCATATTTTTCTCGCGAGCAAATGACACGCATTTGTTTATTACTTTGACAACATAATTGTACATTTCTTATGTTGTTCCTTGTTTTTATCTACTTAGTGATACATGATCTGTGGACACACTCTGTTTACGTGTAACATTTTATATTTTTATCATCAATGTCAATGCAGTAGTGACAAACTAGAGGCGATCGGGCGGAACAACTTGTCGCTACAAAACGGGCACTTTCTTAAGTTCTTATTAGAGATTACATGCTCGACCAGACTAGTTTGGTCACTTTTCCTGTCACATGAATTAATGTCTTAATTACGGTTATCGCCGTGACACCGGGTCTTCTTGTAACTAGTAGAGTGCTGTGCGCGGTTGTACGCGGAATCGTGAGTTTTTGCTCGCACGCGCCGCAGTGATTGGCACGTGTTCGAGATGATGTCAATTTTCTAGTTTCAGTAGCTTTCACTACGAGTTGGAATTTAATTTGTTCTTTTTAGGGTTCCGTACCAAAATGGTAAAAAAGGAACCCTTATAAAAAGATAAAAGATGTTTATTCAGTAAGTAGGTCGCACGGGCACTTTTACACGTCAAAAATCTACCAGCGCTTCGCAAGAGACCACTGCTGAGAAGAAACGCCGCAAGAAACTCAATAGTCAGTCGTTTTTTAAATAAACAATTATAAAACTTAACCTAGAATTATACATATAAAATATAAAACAATGAATCTAATGATCTAACAATGAATCTAAAAAAAAAACTATAAGAAATAAATATATTCACGCGTAGTTGAGCAGGAAAAGGTTTCAAAACTCAGAATTTTCACCAGAACTAATTAGTATTAATAGAAAAATAACAATTATAAAAATTAAACTTAACTATGATGGTGCAAGACAACTACATAAAAAGTTTCGATACATTCTCCTACAGAAACCGTGTCAGTTGATATTTGACAGATCATAATGTTCTAATTTTAATACAAGAGTCGCGTGATCTACGCGACGTAGGTATGGTTGTCTGTCTGTCTGTATGTCACAGCAGGTTTTCTTAGCAACTATAAAAGCTATCAACTTGAAATTTGGCATAGTTATAAAACTTAGTAGCACGCATCTGCTTTTAGTAAAAAAAAAGTAATTATTTTTAAATATTTGAAAAGAAAAGGGTCTAGAAAAATTTAAGTATTTTTTTTATTGTAAAATGGGCTATCATATGAAAGGGCTCAGTCTGCACATGTCAAAACGAAGTATTCTTCGTATAATTTTTCGTGACATACTCTTTGATTAATAGCCAAAAATTTACAAAAAAATATCGTCCTTCCCACCACTATCTTTTTTGTGTCTCTAATAGTCAGACATTAACATTTTGGGAGAAGCAACAAAACTAAATCTGGATTTAGCAAACTAACACATTGGTGCCTAAAACTACTTTTAGTAACAACACGGATTCTCTAATCATATATAATTCTTAGCAGATTGTCCAAGTAGTATTGATAGTCTATTTGTAAGTTTATCAGCTTATCGTTAGTAACTGCGCCGTTTTTTGTTTAATTATGTAATTAGGTCAGAGTATGAATTGATTGCTTAAATTAAGTCCAACCAAGTGCGAATTACGTAACACCTCCCAAAAAAGCATTTGTCGATTGTTAACAAAGCAATTTAAATTCAGAAAAAAAACCAGTTTCATTTATAACTTTTTTTTCATTATTAAGACCGATTAAGCTCATTCAGTGTCCGGCTTCCTAATTACTGACCATAATGGACTTATTGGAACTTTATAATCAGAACAAAGCAAACTGATATATTGATGGAATGTTTTAGTTCTATACTTACATATAAATTAAAATTTACATAACAATAATTATTTTAAAATAAAATGATATTAATCTATAAAAAAAGTTAGCACGCGTTAAAGTTAAAATTTTGTGGTAGTCACAATCGGTAGTCGTGTCTATAGATATTCTTCTTGATTTTCCTCTTCTTCTTTCTGTGCCTCTCCAACTAGTGGGGGTTGGCAGTCAGCTCCGCATACTTCTCCCGGTCTTTCGCGAGGGTAAATACCTAGCTCCGCGGCACTCATGGTATATTAGGCTTCTGTAAATAAAAAAAATGGCAAGATCATACATGCATACCTTGACACCTATCTGTATAACTATACAATGGTAGGTATCTACACATACAATAAATATATGTTTATTTTTATTTGATTTCGATTTTGTCTCCGTAACCTAACCTACCCCAGGTTAGGTTAGCTGGAATGGAACGCCAGGTGAACCCATCCAAACATACCTCTTCCGCTTCCTCTACATTCATTAATACCCATAAGATCATTCAATCTATAAAAGGTTTTCCGCATCCATTTTCAATATCAAATTGTGATGACATTAGTTGATGACGTGTCCTAACTAAACGGAAATGTACTAGATGTACTAGACGACTCCCCGGACGCTGCGGCGGCCTCCTCCGGGGCTATCGGGGGCCAGAGGGCGCGATAGCGGCCGGCCCCGCCTGCAGCACCCACTGTTTACAATCTATACATGTTTGCCGTCCAGAGGTCTCCAAAGTTTTACACATACTCGTAGAGGATTACAATACAATACGTCTTTGTTGCACACAACAGCAAGTTACAATTTGAATCAATTACAAATGATAAAATTTTTTATGTCACATGGTATAAAAACAGGCGGTCTTATCGGTACTTACATGCAGACAACCTTCATAATGGCAGAGAAGTTAAAAAAAATAACGAATAACGGTTCTTCTTCCAACCATGGTAATAGGTATACCATTTTGCTAGCGGTATACTCTGTAGTGATCTAAAGCTTTATGAAATGAGACTATTTTGGTTTTATTCATTTCCATACATTTTGTATAAGTATACTAGGTTTTAAGTTTACCTTTTTTCTATTGTATGCATTTTTTTTCAATGAAATAATACAACGCTAGTTTACCATCACATCTGCAACATTAAAATCTTAACGATTTTAATGTTCGTTCTGCCGTGAGTCACGTTAGTGTTGCTTCTGGTGGTTCTGGCCCAGGAGCCAGCTATAGTTTGAGAACCACTGACTTATACAATGATACACACTGCGACATTAGGTTAACAGGTCACTTAACTAAAGATATTGTTTCAGCTAACAGATTCTTATCACGGCCCAGAAACATAATTCATTTATTCATACATACATGTTACGAGGGCTGCTACTTAGGTAACCGGAATCCAGGATTCCAACATTTTTAAACGCTATATCTGACCTCCATGGTAAAATTTGAACTTTTTTTAATACTGGCCGCTATATATTTTTTTTCTTATGTACGCTAGTCTTTTGTTTTTGGCGGGTTTAAATTTTAATCTCGCTGCAAGAATGGAACTCACTCGTGAAAATATTCGTGCTATGATTTATTACGATTTTCGGCGTGGTTTAAAAGATAAAGATAAAAGATAAAAGATATTTATTCAGTAAGTAGGCCGCACGGGCACTTTTACATGTCATGAATCTACCAGCGCAACAACAGTGCATAGATCAACTAACTTCGACTTTTGGTGATGAAGCTCCATCCAAAACTACTGTGTATCACTGGTTTAGTGAGTTCAATCGTGGACGTAGTATGCTCAGGGACGAAGTTAAGGATGGTCGCCCGAAATCGGTCGTTGTACCACAAAATATTGAAGCTGTGCGAAAACTTATAATGCATGACCGTCATGTTACGTATCGCGAGATAGAGGCGACTATAGGCATATGTATGACGAGCATTAATAAGATATTACATGAACACTTAGCTGTGAAAAAAATTTGTTCGCGTTGGATCCCGCACAACTTAACTAAGGATCAAAAAGAGGCTCGCGTCGAATGGTGCAAGGAAATGTTGAAAAAATATAACCGTGGTGACTCAAAAGCTGTTTATAATATCTACACAGGTGACGAATCCTGGATCTATGCGTATGATCCCGAAACTAAACAACAATCAACGGTGTGGGTGTTTCAAAATGAGCCGAACCCTACGAAAGTAACTCGTGCAAAAAGCACCTTGAAGCAAATGGTGGCCTGCTTTTTTGGTATTAATGGCCATGTGGCTACAGTGCCCCTAGAGAATCGTAAAACGGTTAATTCGGAGTGGTACACGACCATTTGTTTGCCGGAAGTATTTGAAAAAATACGGAAAAACAACCAGCGACGGAGAATCATTCTGCACCATGATAACGCCAGCTGTCATACATCACGTGAAACGACTCGATTTTTGGAAGGTCAAAATATAGAATTAACGGGTCATCCACCTTACAGCCCTGATTTGGCACCCAATGATTTCTATTTATTTCCAAATGTAAAGAATAAATTACGTGGTCAACGATTTTCGACCCGTGAAGATGCCGTCGACGCGTTCAGACAGCACGTTTTGGAGATACCTCAGTCAGAGTGGAAAAAGTGCTTTATAAATTGGTTTCAACGTATGCAAAAGTGCATCGATTATCACGGAGAATACTTCGAAAAACAATAAAACCATATTTAGCCATGTACGTTTGTTTATTTTTTCTATTCCGGTTACATAAGTAGCAGCCCTCGTACCAACCTTTCTTTTATAAAATGAAACCGGGATCGACGTCATGAGGGTTAATCATTTTGATTTTAGCCGTCAAGTTATTGCAATTAACAGATTTAGGGCCCGTTTCACAATCTCCAGATAAGGTCACTGTCTGTTAGTTAAATTTATCGCATACACAGACAGACAGACAGAGCTTTATTTTGATATGTCCGATCTAGAGATGTGCAACATATGCACATGTGTCTGTATTATCTAATTCAGCATCTTACCATAACTATACACTACTAACATCACAATGTTACAAAGTATGAATCAAATTCCGATACGTTGAATTCAAACGCGTAGAATTACTTTCCCGTTACTTTCCATATTTTAACCCCTCAGGGGATGAATTTCCCAAAATCCCTCTTATTGCACCCCTAGGATATCCGAGGATTTTCCCTCCCAAATTCAAAGTCCTTAGGCTCAGCGATATCGGCTGCTGCGCTTTGATGCATCAGTCAGTCAGTTTTTTACTTGTATATCTACAATTCTACATATATAGATGAAAGTATTGTCTGATTAAGATTTGGCGGGAAGGGACTTTATTTGTACTATGTAAAGACTAGAAATATTTTTGTTTGACGAAATTTTGGCTCCGTCGTACAAACAAATTTATTCTTAGCGTGAGCTAAATTTACTTGCACGTTAGACGTGACTCAAGTGTAAATTATGGTATTAGGGTAAACTATATGCGGCAAAAGGAGCCAAATCAGGTTTATTCGGTTTTGCGAAATATTCAAATGACATTGTCTCGTGCATAACGAAAGAAAAAAAGGTCGTTGCTTTTTTCCTTTCTGGTAACATTAATCGTGTAAGTATCATGACAAAAAACATGTTTGTGAAAAACATTTCAATATTTTATTACTTAGTAAACATGTGTCACGTTTATCCAAAATCAATTATTTAATTAATGTTTCATTTGTAGCAAAAAGGCTGTTTAAATACAAAACCGTGCATGCGTGTTTCCGCGAATAATACTAGTGTTACTGCTTATAATTGTGTCTCACAGTCCCAGGTAGGTAATGTTGCCGAGGACGTTCAGGTTGTGGGTGACCCTAGAATACTACACGAAAACTGGCTCATGGCGGTCGGATCAAATTCCGAACCGTTGACGCAACAGCTCCTCGATATTGGATTACAGTGTTGTTTTGTTAGCATCCGATGGATATTAATGGATACATCGGAAAGCTCTCGGTTCGTAAATCAATGCGCGCCTCGGGCGTCGATCGACTTCGGCGCGATGCGGGCGCGTACGTTCTATGGATCTACCATTATTTTAAAGGTTCTTCGTGATCAGATTTGGAATCTCGAAATTCTGATTCAAGCAATTTGTTTATAATACGCAAATACTAACAGCTTGGGGCTATCCTTGTAGGGGTAATGGTAGATAATGGTTTATGTAGTGGTTACGCTACGGGTACAGAGGTACGGGTCTGTATACGCCTTTATTTTTTTGGAATAAGCATATCTAATAAATATCTGAGTTTTTATCGAATATATTTAACACTAAGTAGACCACTAAGAAACGAATCTCGTCTAAGTATTGCGACGTTGTGCCTTGATGTATTTTGGTTTCAAATCCTTACCGAAAGGTCAACCAATGTCAAACACAAATGGTAAACTAATAATAGAAAAATATGAAAAAAATAATTGGGTATTATTTCTTGAATAGGAAATTACTTGAAAAAAACATGCTAGAGTCCTTAACTCTTAAACAAACCACGTTATGAAGTTTAACTGCATGTCTGTGGTGCCAAATACGTTTGTGGTAATAAGGTACGATCAAATTTACTCTCTTTTCTTAAAAAAAGTTGTTACACCCCACCGGGGTGCTTACTGAGCCAGTAAAGCAGTTTCTGCAGTATAAAAGCTAAGTAATCAGAAACCAATTTTATACAAAACCGGAATTCTATATTGTTATGAGTTTGATTCGAAAGTTATATTTAGGTACGGATTTGTCTCTGAAAATGACTTGAAACTTGAAACCAGGCATGACCTAGCAGCCTTATTTGGGAACATTGCGCATGCGATCAAGGAAGTCCAACGTAACGTGGAACGAATATTCCAATCATTTTTGTCCACCGAGCAATCGCTGTCGTGGGAAACCTATCGTTGTATAACTTCAGTGGCCATTGTGTTCATCAAACGGTATGATTAAGTAGGTCCGAGCAAATCGCAGCGATTTATCATTTGACCGAAGCGTTGCCACATGTAGTAGTTAGTCAGCTCATTCGTTCTGCGATGCATATTAGGTTATCAGATCTTTCGATACAAGTGACGTTGACGTTCATATTACGTACAAAGCATTAGGGATAAGATTATGTTTGCATTGACGTACTTTAGTTTTATTATAAAAACGTGATCAAGCTTCTGATTGCCTTATACCGTCGCGTTAAGATATGTAAAACTTGAGAGTCTTGAGACCTTCTTGCTCTTTATTCTATCGTTATTTTTCCTTGTTAGCGTGAAACTTCTTTATGAATATTTTATTCACAGCTAGACGCCGTAAATGTTTAGATTTGATTTTTTGATTCCAAAAACATGGTTCTATTTTATTTATGTTTCAAATTTATGAGACCGTTTGATTTGATATGAGAAGAGTATAAAGGCGTCACGGCACCGTTCCATAATCGCGTCTAAAACGCTTGTTACGGTGTCCGTGGAGAGCTCGCGTGCGGGCAAAGAGAGTAATTGACGAGCGCCCATCTCGTAACGCTTGCCTCACACTTGCCCAATGCTCAGATAACAGCCTGGCCACCGGCTAATGCATCATCAAATGCCGCGCCGGCGACTGCCATCACATCCATCGCTCATCGAGAATCTCACCCAACACCCAGCCGTCACCGAACCACGCAGCTAAAGCTATCACAATATTTTTAAAACTGACCGGTTTAACCCTGAAGGTAAACTATAATGTTGTATGTTGATTGTCAAAGCTGTTTGTTTCGACAGCTTACGTAACTATCCTTAAGTTTGAGTCCCAGAGATAATGAATTCGGAGAGCTGATAACGTATTTTTGTTTATTTAATATGCTCTATATTCCCCGCGAACAATTTAAACGTCTCTTCGACATCGGATCTGACCTCTCAAGTTATTACGTTAAAAGATGGGCTAATTAAACTAATTAGAGACAATCGGTTGCTACGCGGCAACAGCTTCTTATTAATGTGAGACGTTGACCGTCTCGTTATCTATTCTCTATACCTACATGCCAAAAATACCATTCATAATTAAGTATTGGCGGCATTTTTATTACAAAAAAAATAACTTAATTTTTACACGTGTTTACACTATCCGCATTAAATAAAGCCATAGAGCTAACAAATCACCGATATACATACATTAAAAAGAAATAAAATATTGAAACTTGTGTGCCATAATGTACAGTCAAGGAAATTAATTCCTAGTCCACTTTGGACTATGTCAAAGTGACGTAATCAATCAAAACGTAAGAGACATCTTATGATTTTATTTACAGTGTCACTTCGACGAGTAAAAGGTTGAAATTGAAACCAAATGACATAAAGGAAAGGATAAGTAGGTATAAAGAAAAAGTGAAGAAAACTTGTCGTAGTTCGTAACGAATGTACAGTCACCAGCAAAAATGTCTTAACCAACATAATGGAACGCAAAAATTTCAAACTTGTCTTTATTAATAAGAGGCTTTATTGCTGCCCCCGTAAAGTATTATAGTCTCCTTTAAATTGCGGTCGATAAAGGCATTCGTCACTCTCGAACTTACGTACTACTCAGAAAGTGACAGATGATTTTCCTACTATCGTATATTTGTTTAGTGTCGATTAATACGACCACACGCCATACACATACATACGGCTTATTATTTTATTCTATACAATAATAAGTCATATGTATGTGTATGGTGTGTGGTAACAGTACCTAGGTCATAATTCATAATCATAAAGGTGTGAATTCACTTACTTCTGCAGCATAGACAAGCTTAATATACATTTATTCATTGAGGATATTTAGTATTTATTAAGTTATGAATACAAAAAAACTCGTTAAGCAGGGTTTTACAAGTGTTTTTTTATTCAACACCAAGAATGCCATTATAGTGTAGTTTATGAATGTAAAACGCGAGTGCGCACTAAAGGAGTTAACTAATTTAAATTCTATCGCAGACCCCCATCGCGGACAGTAATGCACTTAATAAAAATAAAAAATAAATATTCGCTAACAAAAGACAGGATTTCCTTAAAGAATGATGCTCTCATTTTGGCAAAATCACGGAAATCCTGCTTAACACTTTTGTATTATCTGATTCAGCAACGTGAATTGTTTCTAGTATTCTTTTATCATTTCCAGACGATCATATCAAAGTTGTTTTCTTAATAAGTAATTAGGTATTGTGTCTGAACGGTGTAATCTAGCGCGTTCCTGCGCGGGCGTTCAATGACTGGCGCCAGTAACGCTCAATCAAAGCGACTGGTTTCAATTTTCTATGTATTGCCCTACTATTGTAGACGAGTGCACATAAGTTGGCACCTCCAACAAAAATATCTAAATAATTTTCACGATTTATTTTGTAAATGTTTGATATAGATATTGTGGTTTTATAATCATTCGACTTAATTGAAATTTGATCATAATTCAAAAAAAGGATTTATTTTTTAAAAACATTTAACCCTTTTTTTCGCAAAATTGGAAAATGACGTGTGTTCAAACCTCTTTAGTTTCATAAAGAGCATAGAAAAATAGTTACAAAAAAATATAAAAAAGTGAACCTTTAACTTGTTGAACCGGCTCAACATTGCGAAGAAAAGGGTACTCGATAAAAATTTACTGAAATTATCCAAAATTATACATATTTAAATTGTCACAAACAAGTAATCCTTCCATCTCAAATTGACCCCTAATTTAACAAGGGAATAAATGTTATTTATACAATCTTAAAAAACATCAATAGTATCAAAAGTCAGGATATCGTTGCGTTAACTATGATCAAAAATAACCACGCGGGTGAACGTAAGTTTTACGACTTCGATCATAAAATACAATTTATAGTTCGACTTGATTCGTCCGTGGGCTAGCGTGGACGTTAGTGGCTTAATCAACTCGTTACTAGTGAATATTAACTAATCAATTGATTCGTTCAATTAGATTAAATGTGTGTCGTGATGCGGCCTACTATACCTTCATTTATTTAACTGGTTATTTCGCTGTTATTTCACTGCGGATTTTACACTTGTAAATAGGAATGGTTTAATAGGAGCTCGAATCTCAATTCGTTACAGATTGTTGTTCTGAAAGCCTCCCCTAATAGACGTAACACTGTAAACTTAAAGTACTTAATCTCCAGTCAAGCAAGTAATTTATATTTCGCAGGTCTTTAAGCTATTATGTTTTCTTAACCAGGTACAAAACTTACATCACTTGATTTGTTCATCTGCACAAATCAACTAGTCTTATATAAAATCTGGTTCCGGTATTGCCTAAATCAAATAGAGGCACTGCTTACTAAGTAAGCTTTTCGCCGCCAGTCTTACGAGGAAGTCTCCCATCTTCCACGTCTCTCGCACGCCCTTGTATTTGTTAGAAACACTCCGGACACACACATTACACTCCCAATCGGCCAATAAACCTTCCCTAGGTTTCGCACAGATGTTTTATTTTTGTACGATTTTATGTTTTCTCATTTTAGCCGATAAATAAAAAAAAAACCAACAGAGCAGCGCTGTGTAAGGTAAATATTAACCTTAGGTACTGCTGAGGCACACTACCGAGTGAAAGGAATAGGCATCCGTAGTTTGGTTCTTCATAGTAACCATCCATCTCTCGGTGGTCTGGTGAAAACCAACCCCTAGGTTTCTAAAATCAGAAATCTTTTGCCGATAAAAACAGTTTAGCCATTTCCTTTTGTCTTTGATTATAGGTACATCATGTCGCTCTGCGGGGCTATTATGGTCGTGTTTATCGATGTGGATAAACGTGAATAAAACATTTGTTAATTTGACCAGTATGTAGGTGCGAGAGTGACGGATGCTTTATCTACCGCTATATGCGACCATAATACAGGGCCTGATGGCTTCATGACCGTGCCTCAATTCTTGATGGCTAACAATAAATCAGCAGGACACGCGGTGGTTAAGTATGTTGACTAAAGTGTTATTAACGTTTCCATCACGTAAAGTGTTACAAAAAACAGAACTATGAAAGTGTTCGCGACATATGCAAGTGTCTGGTTTCGTATAGGTAATATATTTTGGGGGTACTTCAGATTCAATCATCATAAATATCGCGAAATACGCGACACGGCACGGGAATAATATTTTTTTGCGACGAAAATTAATAAAGGACTTATTTCTAATCAAGTAATGACATCTGACTTTCGTATCCCCTTTGAAGACATGCCTCAAGGAAAATGGAGGCAATAGCTCACGCGTGTTAGATCCGTGCTATAATCGCTAAGGTTAGATCTGTCGTCGCCTGCCCTTCAACGATATTACCCACCTCGATGGAGCTCTGTGCCGTGGTGTCAACACGTTAGGGTGTAAAGTGGAATGACGTTTCAGTGTTTACAGCGGCAAGGAATGAGGCATGTCGTAAGAACGAGGCGCGATCTCACGCGGCGGCGGCGGGCGGAGCAGCCTCACTGAACTTTGGCTGACCTCTAGTTAACTGTTCGTGCTTATAAACGTATTAAAAGCGTATAATTTGCGCACATTTTCTCTAAAGACTTTTAAGATAAATGCGAAGATTTCTACCCTGTACCAGCTTCTATTCTATTTTACTTTATTCAACTTTTGAAGAGCGAGATTTATGATCTTTAATAGGAGCTTTAGCTAAATACGATGCAAAAAAAATTATACTGTCAAGATCTGTTGATCTAAAGATTGGTTCTATTATTTATGCTTTTAAATTCAACAAAAACTTTATAAAATATCAAGGTTCATCGAGTCACGGCTTTAGATAGTTTTATCCTACGACTCGTCATGATAATCGTTGGATTATTAATTGACTTCCGACTGAACCTTGGATCCTAGATGGAAGTCACCCGACGGCCGTCAAACCCGGTCCCATTCTCTCCGCAAAGGTTTCACTGCCAGTTTTATTTTATGAGAAGTTTATCAAGGTATTGCGAAACGCGCGTGACCCGTCCGATTCGGAGGCACCCTTTGACGCGCTGCGATTCGCTACGGGGATTAAAAAGCAGTGCCATATATCACGAAATCCGTGAGGACATTTGCGAAATCGTCTCGTGGACTAAGCTAAGCAACATGCCGATAAGGGTATGGGGACTTGGCATTAATAAGTACATGCTCACCTCAACTACGCGAATACTGTTGGCTGTAAGAAACAAAGATATTAGGATAGCAAGAATATTACCGTGCGACGTCATGTCCTCAGGCTAAATAAATAAATAAATAAATACCAGGGGACTATGTCCTACCAATTGACCTAGTCCCAAACTAAGCTCTAGGCTTAAATACAACGACAACGATATAAATACATAGAAACATCCGACTCAGGGGCAAATATTCGCGCTCATCGCACAAATATCTGTCTTTACCGGGATTTGATCCTAGGGCCTCTAGTTTCGTAGGCAGGGTCACTTCCAACTAGGCCATCGCGTCGTCAAAGTATGAGTCAGGTTATGTGATTTTAAAAAACTCGTAAGAAATACAATGACCCACTTTAGCCTCTCAGTTTTATGATACGGCTGATCGGAGTTCTGGTTCCAGTGAACTTTGATGTTGCATCTCTAAAATTGCAGAGGAAGAAACATGTCTTTGGCGGCTGTTGAAACGGTCGTAAATCTCGCGCGAGAATGATACGCGCACTCGGCGCGGGCATAACGTATCATTATCCTTTATGAAATGGATACTCGAACTTTTAAATTATCACCATTGAGTCAGATGATATAAGTATAATTTTGAAGCGCAACCATTACTTAACTGATATGCCAAGCGTGTGTTTTACGCTCGAGATAAATACTATGTGTCTTAGTTGAAATCTAGGCTCAATAAACAACGTCTCGTCATTCAAAGTGTATTTAGTTACATGGGTAAATCGAGATACCCATACTATAAATTAAGTATTTAGGTACCTTAACAGTAATCTACATTCTTATTACGTTATTACTTTAGATAAGCCAGAGCTGATACGTGCAACAAATAAACAACCAGAATTGTTCCAGAACTTTTTCCTCGTTAAGTAATCGACGACGGTTGTCAATACGTATGATTCGAGTATCTTTGTCTCTAACTGGTAATTGACTGATTATTTTAAGCCAGTGTCCTAAATGACTTTCAACGAGTCCATGCTCAAGAATCGTGCTAGTGTGGGCGACTTGTTTTGTCTCTGGTTTTTCTGACTGTAGTGAGGCAATAAAGTAAAAACAAAAAACTATGTTAAATATGCATGTTTATTGATTATCAAGACACATTACTTTAAAATGACACGTATCTTGACGGGTGTCCCCTTGTTTTACAGACAGAAAATTTACAGAATTTTGTTTCACAGAAAATGTTTCATATACTGTTCGGTTCTTGTATTTTTGTTTCGAATAAAATTTTTTCAAAACTATTTATTTGAAAGAAACAAATTCCACAGAAAATCAATTTAATGAATTTTATAATTTAATTTTTTCATTACACATACTTATCAAACAATATAATTATTTTTCAACGAATATTGTTTGGTCAGTGCATTTTTTAGAAGGTTGGGTTATAAGATAAATACTATATTATGATATAAATATGAGTGAGCGAGCGAGCGAAGCGAGCGAGCAAGACCTCTCTGGGCAGAACCGACTTGAATAGGTTAGGTTAGAAGGCTATGGCGGGAGCGAAGCGAAGCAAGCTCCCGCCTTAGCCTTCGAGGTTATTTTTTTTATATCCCTTGAATAAACTATGCGATATCATTTGACTGCAAATTAAAATCGTATGCTTTTTTTCAAACGTTTCATTTCACACACCTTCACAAACTGCACCCTACTCTATAAAATGATTTTATTGTTATTAAGTTATATTTTAAATAAATAATATGAGAACAAAGAATATTTAATTTGCTATTCTATGATATGAAAAAAGAAACATTGAATTTTCTTTAAAATAAAAAACGATGATTTAAAAGTCTTCAAAGTAATTATTCTACATATTGATTATTCTATGAAATGATAATACGAGAAAAAATTTATATGAAATGAAATTCTAAACAACTTCAGTCTGTAAAATAACGTACAACCATCTTGACGACATAGTTTTCATTTTCGAGTATAAAACAACATCTAAGAGGGCTAAAAGGCCACCACAATTTTGAACGCTGCTTTTTCCCCAAAAATAATTGTTGATTTAATCTTGTGCAAGTTTTATTACATTGACGCGAGCAGGGTTTCTAGAAGAAAATAAACGCGCTGCAATTACTACTGACGTGGTTTAACCGGGGGTTGTGATAATGATAAGCATGACGCCGGTCGCGGGTCATTTCTCGGGCTATCGAGAAAATTTCTTGACCCTGAATGGAATTTTACAATGTCTCTACTCACTACGTCACTATAGATAGACTTATAAATTTCGCTCTCTTAGCTCTTGATATTAGAGTTGTGAAGACGTTTGAAGCGTAGTCCGCTTTTATATTTCAGCCCTATACTGTACTTAGATAGTGAGAAATATATGATCTTGAAGAAATGTATCTTAGATCTAACGAAGCAGATTTCTGTAAACGTATAAGTCACGAGCACCTATCTTTTTTTTTCAATAACTAGTACGTTAGTTAAAACTAGTACACACCTGAATGCACTCTTTATTGTAGATGTACTTACATATATTTATATTTCCTAAAATTGGTTGAAAAGACCGTTTAGGTAGGTACCTACTTAAGTCTTGTTTGCATTAAGTACTTCTTGAAAGTACCTTTTGCTACATCCGTTCTGTAACTAATTTATAGGGAAGAAAATAATTACAAAGATAAGCGTGCTAAATCTAGTAGTTGTCAACTTGAACAAATGAAAGTCCCATTGTTGCAATATCACTCGGTTGCATCTCGCAGAACATTTGCATGCGTGAAAGTAGGCAAGTAACCATAGAACAATAACTAAGGCGGAGGTGTATGGATCGAGCATCAAGCAGGTGAAATATTACGCGTCAGAATAACGAAGCGGATATCTGGTCTCCATAATAAATGACACTAATTAAAATTGAACGATGAAGAGCACATGGTATTTTATGATCATTATCAATTCAATGCAATCAATATGATCAATGAAAGTCTGTGCCTTGCGTGATTGCTGACAAAATTAAGGCGGCTTTGTTTGTGGTATTTTGTCATGGGTCTTGACCTCAGGACCTGTTCGCTTCTAGTCGCAATATAGAAATCAGGAATGTTTTTTAAACATTTCACAAGAATGCCGACAATTCAAGAGTTCGCGGAGAGCGTTCCTAATCGATTGTTGACGCCTGAGGCTGCGCTCTATTCACAGTCCCCAATCGGGTTCCGTCCAACCTGTGCGCTATCGTAATGTTATTATCCGTTAATGTCAGCTGCAACGTGTGAGTCGTTAGCTTTTATACAATTACATGCATCGCCAGGATGTCAACATATTTGAAAGTGATTGGAGATATTTGACGTTTTTTATTTTACTTTTTATTCTGCAATTCCCTTTTTGTTAGAGACGAGAGGGAGTTTATTTTGGAAGATTATTTTAGATGAATACTCTCTGAGCTCATTGATGGAAATTATACTATTTAACAGAATATTTATTCATGACGCCAACAATCGTGTAAAGTTAAGCAAATATTCGTCCCTGTAGATATGAAATTATGGAAATGAATTATGATCGCAACGCTAATGGGCCGTCACCGCGGCCGCGCCGGCGCCGCCTTGAACCGGAATCCACGAATGTGGAGAAACAATTCGGAGATCACACATTACCAAAACTTTAACCATGAAAGTGCGCTTCTATTTGTGACTGCTTCGTAAATCTACGAAAAAATTATAATATGATTTATGCGCCCCTATATACAGGGTGGAAAGTTGAGATGGGGCATTAAGGGCAGCTGCCAGAACCCTTGCTGCCATGCGAAAATTATCTTAGGAGATCTCACCCAACTTTTTGAGTTATGACAATCGACATTCACAGATTTTTCATAAAAGGTACTTCTACTTTGGTTTTGCCCTACTAAATGTATGGAAAACGTTTTCTTTGATTTGTGAGTGTTCTGGTACTCTAACCTCAGTTGGTCTCAAAGAATGATTTAATCCTTATGAGAAATGGGATCGATTGGCAATAAAAAAAAATCTCATGTCTGACGATTTTCTCGCTGACTGTACCTTATATCTAAAATCTGTGAATGTCGATTGTCATCACTCAACAAGTTGGGTGAAGTCTCCTAACATCGCATTTACGCGTGGCAGCAAGGGTTCTGGCAGCTGCCCTTAGCCCCATCTCAACTTTCCACCCTGTATATATCTATTTTAATTATATTAGTCGTGGAGAGATGAATCTTCTATGAGTTGAAAAAAGCTAGTATTCATATAATTATAAATGTCACGATATGGCATTTGTGATCCTACCCACAGGGTCGATCTTGCTCGACTCACGAGACAAGCCTTCTGGCCTCATTTC
This sequence comes from Acleris laterana, assembly GCA_963966035.1. NCBI lineage: Eukaryota > Metazoa > Arthropoda > Insecta > Lepidoptera > Tortricidae > Acleris > Acleris laterana. Next base: position 6,676,610 of record OZ014440.1, read on the forward strand.
CTGCGGCTCAGTCGTGATATGTCTGAGGAGTTATAAAAATATGCTTTACTTAGTACCTACTTTTAACTGGATATGTTGAAGGTTTTTAATTCTACTTAGAGTTAAGATCAGTTATAATATAAAATATGAAGGATATAAAATATTGATAACAATAATTTTAGGGCGCTCTACTTTGCTGGTAATTGAAGTACACACATCAAAAATTACCAAGGACCATTATAATTTAGGCATATATTTAAATCCTTATACACTTTTGAAGCGTGTATAATCACGTAAATCACGCAGTCGGACAGTGTAGAAAACCTTATCCAAATAATCAGAACACAGCAAACAATATATCATATCAAGTGGCCCACTGGCGGGGCACACTAAATACGGAAAGTTATAAAGATTGTGATATCTCTGATAAGGAAATAATTAACTCTTATCGAGTCCATATAGTAACAATATCACGCTGACAATATACCATCGGGAATAATCTACATAAATTGTGTTTATACGAGTATTGTCAAACATTAATGATAACTTTAGTTGCATATAAAACATTTCAGATTTTTAGGAAGGAGGATCATTACTAGACCTGATTTTAAACCTACATACGAGTATCATTACCAATTTATTATATACATCGAAACATCATAACTATAAATTATACATATTAAACTTGCAGATTACCATATGTTAGTGTCTTCGTATTCTGTCGGTCGATTCAGGTCACACCTGCCGTGTGGCATCCTGTCAAGGTCCCAATAAATGACTGAATATTCGCAAACTATCAAAGTCCATGTCCGTGACAGTAAGCAGGTGTTGCATAATAATTATAAGCGCCTAACGAGCGCATAGGTAATCGAGGGCCGGACTAGCTGACCCCAACTGCGATGCGCCTTGATTGCATCTTTAACGCAGTTTCCCTTGACCTTGCCCTGAGTTCTACCGATGACATTATCGCAAAGGAACCTACAGTAACTCGAGCTCGAACTTTTTCTTTCTGTCGAGGAACTATCGTTAATGTATCGTCATTGATCGTCATCGAGAAAAGATGACATTGAGATTGAAAATGTCCCTGAGTACCTTACGGCGTTTAGTCATGGTGAAGTATACGTAAAATAATGTATGGCACTGTGAGACTGTCTTAAGTCTTCATGCAATGAACAGATTCTGGAAAAGTGTCAGGGTTCGAATAATGGTGTCGGTTCGAAAACGTGATAAGTTCATGACATGTTGGTACTCGAGCTATGGAAAAGTAATCAATGACGGTTGTCACGTAGCAACGTTTGTTATTGTTTCCCACCTATTTACATAGTTGTGTGTAATTAAGTAAAACCACTGTAACTGAGGCGACACTTGGTCGAGGTCGACGACATCCGCGGTCCGCTCCGGAGATGCGATTCGTCTGTGCCCGTTCGTTAGCGAAGTAATCGTATCTATTTTTTATAAATAGGCACATGAGGATAAGGCTAGAAAAAATAACACGTTCTCGTAAAACCGGCCTGGGGTGTGTTTTTTTTGAGCTAAAGACAACAAACATAAGTAGATTAGATAAAGAGTTAGGTTCTTATTGTGTTTTTTTCGTGAAAAGACTAAAGCAAGTTGTATCTAGGTACTCATTTAATCATACTCGTAATGTATGTACTTTGTATAATTTGGTAGAAATGAAGAAATATTATTTGCATCGATGAATGTGATGAATGTTATCTGTTGGACCGGCTTATCTTTTCTATTTCAATAGGGTAATACAACCATTAACACTGTATGAATATAAAGCGTTAAAACTAAATAGTACAAATTGTATTTCGTCAACAATAGTTCATACTCTAATTGACGGTGACGGAATCGAACAAATATTTTAATTTCATGGGAACCAAGCTAACGTAACTTTTCTTGATCATAGTAAGCATTGTAGAGAACTATAACGCGCCGTCGTCGCCAACAACACCTTGTATGTGCACCTATATTTTTTTGGTTTTAAATTTACCAGTCACATTACGACACATTATCATATCAAGCAACGCATCTATGCATATATATCATTATCAAGTAGGTAGCTACTAGATTATTAATAAAAATAATAGCTGCTCACTATAGATGGTATTTTTCCAAATACCTCTTTCATAGGTGGGAGTTAATGATTATTAATTAGCATAATTATGGCAGACACTCTGGTGATAAATGTTATTATGAATTGTTCATTATTGTTATGTATGAATTAAAAATAACAACTTTAGGGTTCCGCAGTCGCATTCATAATCTTAGGATGTTGGCGTATTTTAACTGTTTAGTTATGTCTGAGGGTAAGAATTTAAAATCAATGATTTAACTATTATACAGACACTGGTAAACATCTTCGCCTAGTGTGCAAAATGTGGTTACAGAATTATCAAAAAGTTTTAATAGTTGTTGGAAATTCTGTAGCTCTGCCTACCCCACTCTGGGAATAAAGGCGTGAGTTTATGTATGTATGTACCGTAATTTGTACAGACACAGTGTAGGTAATATTTAGTAACTCTATTTGTTGATCTAAAAATGTAGTACCTAATTAATGTATAAAATGCATTTTTTTGTCAGTTTAGGGTTCTATTCCGATTTGTTTTAGCCCACCTTTAATTATAAATGTACAATAGACAACACATAAACACCTAAACTCTATTTCTGACCAAACAAGCATTATTTCCAAGTCTTCCAATTTGAATTGTCTCTGGGCAAAAAATATCGTTGACAGTAAGTTATAGGTAAAAGACTTAAGTAAATGTACTTACATGTAGTTGTGTACAAAACTAATATGGAATTTACGTCAAATTTCAAATATAGAATGTCGAACGGTCTATACAGCTACATGCAATAGGTAATTTACTTTACGTAACACCTGGCCATAATGTGAGTTTTATCGCACGCTGCGCGCACGGTAAAACTCGCATTGTGGCCAGGTGAAGACGTAAAATTGTGTACTCATCACGGGCAGTAAAAAAGAAAGCCCTCTATCGCATATTTACAACCCTCGCCTACGGCTCGGGTCTCAAATACCTGCGATTTCGGGCTTTCTTTCTTTTACAGCCCTTGTTAAGTAATGTACTATAAGTTTGTCACCTATACTGCAGAACTCCATAGCGACTGGCGAGCGCGGTCATAACAAGCGCGGATTTCATTATCTTTTAAGTTGACTGCGCTTCAACAGCTGTTTTGAAGATTTTCAGACGATTTGTCACGTACACAGTCGTGCAGTGTTATTGTTGCGGCACATTCTAGAAAGTGTTACGTACGTTTTGAAGAATAAAGATAATGGTATCACGGACTTGCGAAAAGTACGTCTGCAAATTATCACGAGATTATAACGTGCCACAACCTCGTTACGGAATTCGCTACGGAAAATTCGGAAAGGAAGTTGGGGAGTTTAGTTTTGAATGTGTTTCATGATCTCATTTATTCCACATGTGAGAATCCGTGTGGGCAGACAGAAGGCTGTGTTGACCCTTAGAGACTTTGGCACTCCTTTTTAAACTGTTTTATGTTTTATTTTTAGCGATCACTTGAAGGTTTTACCGAAGACACTGAAAAACGTAACATAATGCTGCCTATTTCAAAACTATACATGTGAACACACATTTGATGTTCTTTTATCACGGATTTATCATAGACTAGGTTCTGCACGTGACTTCGTCCGCGTAGATTTCAATTATAGTTATTCCCTTGAGAAATTTGAAATTTTCTGGGATGAAAAGTAACCTAGTATGTGTTAATCTAGGGTATATGCTATGTACATTTCTATTTCATGCAAATTCGTCCAGCCGTTGCAGCGTGAAGGAGTATCAAACGAACACACAAACTTTTGCATTTATAGTATTAGTAGGACAATATTGTGCCATAGAAATATACTTATTTAAGCACTTTACAATCGTACTTTTAGTTATAGTAGTTTATGCAATAGTTGTATAAGAGAGGTCAAAATATATGAGTGGCGTGAGTTACGATGTGAGCCGAAGGCGAACATCGTAAAGGAAAGCGCCGGGTGAATATTCGGGCGTTCCAACCGCCGTCATTATTCTCTTTAATACATTGACGAAAATAATGATAACTACCAGCAATTTTTGATGTCAAAATCAGCGGACCCGGGGGTAGTATCCATTCCATTTAAAAAAACAAGAAAGTTATTGAGTTTATATTGAATAATATGCGAAAATAATAATGACGGCGGTTGAAACGCCAAATATTCACCCCGCCACGAGTGTTTTTTGACTTAGTTATACACCGTTGCATACAATACTTTTTCTACGACTAGGTTTCAAATGAAATGCAAAATTAAGCGAAAAAACTTACAAACGAACGAACGAAGAACAACAAACGAGCGGGAAACAAGAAAATGACAAAATATGTGTCTATGGTTTACTTTGTTTTTAAATTGACGGAATGGAAAAAATAATTATTTACAATTCCAAAACATTTTAATTTGACCAATCAGAATACTTCACTAAATTAAATCCACCAATCACAATACACATCGACTGTCAAACGGAACGATAGGTTCTTTTAGGTACGTGTTTCTCTTTAACTAATTTAAATCTTTTAAAAAAACTTTGTAATTCGTATCAACCAATCAGAATACAGCTATTTTAAAATCGACCAATCAGATAACTGAAATCATTTCTCAAAACATTAGGTGTTTTATAGTCCCTATTTCACAATCGTTAAAATATGATTAACAGGCTACACTTAGTAATCTGTGGCGTATCGTTAGGGCGACTTTACGACACCGAGAGCTGTTATGGGGAATAGAGTTATAGACTTTTCTGAAGTCATATTATCTATGTTCTTATAATAGTGTTCGTGACTATGTAAAAGACTAATAAAAGTACAGGAGTAGAAAAAAAAATTATTTGTATATCTTAAATGTAGTAATAGCAGTTGCTATGCAGATAAGAGTAAATAAAGAACGACTGTACGTTATACTATCACGATCGGCTGCATGTGTGTCATTGTAAGAACTAATCAAACACCAGTTCATAATGCAAGTAAGTATATTGTATCATCTAGTATATGTAACTGCGTAGATAACGTTACTACGGGTTACACGTGTCTGTCACTAGCTTAGAAACAAGATATTTTATGATTACTAGTGTTTTATTGTGGGCTGACATTTACAGATAAACTGTCACTTGCTACTTGTTATATTATGCAAAGTTTTTGTAAGCTGACTAACCTTCCCCTTACAAGTCGTACAATGTGCAGTAATGAGCTTAGTCGCCTACACGCTAGATATAATCTGACTAACTTGGATGTCATTTGGAATCATTAGTCTACCATATAATGGATGGTGAATTTAAAATGTCACCGTAGCATTCACAAATTGGTGATATCGAAAAATCTTGTGTTGGCTGAGTAAGCTTTATTGACCTCATCTGGCATTCATGCGAATAACAATTGAAATGACCGTTTCGAACGATTAAATTATTTTTATTGTTTACGCCGTATTTAAAGATTCGGTCTGGACTTTATTATCAAAGGCGCAAGCAATTTGTACCTATATTGCGACATCCTCAATCTGGTAACTATTAATTAGCAGATTTTCAAGCTTAGAGTCTACACAAAGGCACGCCTTAAATCAAAATCTTATGGCTTTATGGATGTACATATGTATCTATTCTCAGCCAAAAGGATGTCACGGCATGTACATTGCCAGATACCGCAATATCTCAAGTCACTTTTATAACGTAGATACCCGAACTTACGTTTATCCTAGTGCACGCCTTAGAATTGCAGGTGCATGCATATTTCCAAAGAATACAAGCACTTGCCAAGTCGTTTGCAAATAAATTCAGTGTTCGTGAGTGTGCAAACAATCGGTAGTTTTAGTACTCGTCATATAGACATAGGTCTTCATGCACGGACGTTCGTAATGTATGGATGGAATGGCGAGTGCCGAGCGGTTCAGGGAGCTATTCAAGTTGCTTGCGAAATTCGTCTATTGTTATGCTGTTAGGATTGCCGTATTGATTATTAAGGGCTATCAATTATGATTAAAAATAATCAGAACATAACTGTTTCTCCAAGTTTATGGCCAGTAAGAAAGCTTTTTTAGCTTGTCCGCTAAACTTACTCTATCGGACGGCGGACGGACCAAAACAAGAGTAAGGAAAAAAAAATAAATTATTATAATCTGTTAATGTTGGATTTATTTATTTTTTATTTCAAAAACTAATGAAGTAACATTTGTTGATACAATGCTGAATATATGTGTTTAAATCATGCTTTGTGATTGAGACAACCCTACGAGTGGCGCCCGCGCATGGGGCGTCGCGGGCCCGCCCCGCTCGTGTTCGTATCGGGTTTGCGTATCAATACGAAGGCCTTGACCTGTCCATCACTCCGGCATGACTTGTCACTCCGAAGGCCAAGCTGCACATTCCAAGATGCTCCGAAACTTTTAGTGCCAATTTTAAGGTGCGGACATATTCAGCTTTTGATTGATTGATCAAACAATAGATGTTCGAAAATCCGGTTGTTCAACAGCGCCAAGTGATTGCATTGCTAACGAGTCGTGAAGCGCGCGACAGGTATTTGGCAACTTCGCACAATTAACATGATTGTGTTAAAGATTGTTGTATCGGAGGCGGCCGCGGCGCATGCGCGCCAGATGTTAAGTAGGCATACTTCCAAAACAAGAGAAATGCGGTTAGAAAGCCCTAAGCAGTGACGCTCTTGCGTAAGTTTTTGTTTGACAAAATTATATAATTTTTTGTTACTTTGTAGTGGATTGTATCAAGAGTAAAACCAACTATAATTAACTTAAAAAATGACCACTTTGCTTAGAAAGTTCATAATCACTTTTTTTTACACTTTTCTTATCGAAACTCCACGATGATTATCTTTTGCAATTGTTAAGCGAGCGGCCAGTTTTTAAATCAAAATAGAACAATTTTAACCAGACCTGTTTTTTTTTAATCGCTAATTTTAAAGGTAACTTTTCTTTTTAACTATGTCATACGAATCATGCTAAAAAACGCAGTTTACAATATCATAAAAAAAACTTGGTAACTACAATCATGTTTTGATTAGAATTTATATCTGATTCCAATCACGTGGCTTGCCTCGCCTTTTGTTATTACTTGTTGCTCGCAGCACGCAAGTAGAGCGTGAACCCACCGAGCGCTAAAACAAAAATAATGATAAGACATTTTTAGTAATAGAGTAATCATATAGTGTTTACACACAAGGTAACATATCAACTCAAACAACCGTTGCCGAATTGGTATTTACAAAACCTATTAATAACTCGAGGTAGGTACATACACTTCGCATGATAAAAGATTTAAATCTGGTAAGAGCCATTTTTAAAGAAATCTCGCAGTTTTTAGGGTTTCGTACTTATATTTCCTAACGGGACCCTATAACGCCTTCTTTGTCTGTCTGTTTGTCTGTCAGCGGGCTGTATGTCATGAACCGAAATAGCCTGTTGAGATTTGAGTGTGTACCTATTTCTATTGCCACTATAACTACATAAATAAAAAAAATGTGAAGGTACATATAAAACATGATATTTTTCATATTTTTTGCTCAACCTTAACAGTCGCTGTATACGTCCTGAACCATAATAGGTAGACACATGAAATTTTCAGAAAGTGAGTCATACAAAATGTTGTACTACAGAAAATAATTAAAATATAGAATTAAAGGGGGCTAAAGAACGGTAATAGTACATTGTGCATCAAGGGTAGTAAGAAGGGAATTAGCGTATAGGTTTTGTGTAATGTAAGTTAGTCTATAGCTAATTTTTAAAGATGAAATTAGAAACCGATTTAATTTTTGGCTGAAAATTAAACCTCCTTAGTCAGAAATGATGTACGAAAGAGTTGCAAATTTTAAAAAGAAAGTCATTACTCCCTAGGGATGACAAACTCGCCATAATTCCCGCGGGAACAATTTAGGCCATTGTCCTTATGTATACAGGCATGGAATAACACCATTTACGAGCAAGTGTGATGAAAAGAATATTTCGTGTGCGAGTCTGATTCGCACTTGGCCGGTTTTTATCGTTGAAGTCGCTCAAGGTTTGTTTTGTACAGATAGGTAGAATCCTACGTCACGTCTCTACCCGTTAATATCACTATTATGTTTCGCGAATAAATTTTAATCGCAGTTTTTTAAGTCATACTTGAGACTTCTTACGTTGCCAATTAAAAGCAGAATTTTCGATTAATTTGCTACTATTCAAGATGTAATATTAATAAATAACACATATCCATCTACAGATTACTGATACAAATGTATACTGAAAGCGAAATCTTTAATATTTGTTTGTCTGTTTTTACAGGTATAGTAAAGGCTGTGGAATGAACGTCGTTATATTCGTAAGTGCTGCACATTTTAGTGCTTTTGTCACAGACGAATCAACTTATCTGTCAAAGGTGTGAAAGCAACAAGGTGTAAAAGTTTGCAGCTGCTTACAAGGCCGACTGTACAGTCCTGACTAGTTTGAAACTGGATGAAAAAAGTACGGAATAATCGAATTCTTAAAGAGATATTTTTACGTTACACTCTTGATCGAAGAACCTATACTCTATAGTAGCTAGCACTAATTTCACGGACTATCAGGTGTTAGTAGAGCGCCTATCATCACATAGGTGCGTGTTATGTTATCAAGGTAAATAGGCTGACAGCCTTTTCTTTAGAACGCAAATACAACCACTATTGTTGCAAACTTATGTTTACATGGCCGACTTCCCTGTTGGATATATTACTGTTTGTAATTATTGTATTCAGTTTTGTTGCTATGAGAAATTAATCGTAATTTAAACGTGTTAAGGTTAACCGATGTATGTAAAGCTAACAATGACTGTACTGTATTTAAAAATTAAGACAGTACATTAGTCTTTAGGAGCGCAAGAAAAATATGAAGGTAGTACATTTTAATAATTATCAAATAGAAAAAAAAACCCGATACAATGGCCACCGCTTGTTTCAACCGGTCCAACCGATTTTCATGAAATTAGCTCCAAATCATCCCAATTAAACTAGCTTTTATAGTATCAACCGCGTCCAAATCGGTCCCTCAGCTTGGGCGCTGCGATGCTACAGACAAAATTTTTTTTGGGTTGGGGCGGCCCATATTTTTTTGCACTTGTAACGCAATTTGTATTACAAGGTTATCTAGCATGAGGTTTTTGTAATCGAATGTCTGATGAACATGCGCACAATACCAAAAGATGTCGTGTTGACATTTTGTTCGGAGCAGCAATAGTGCAGCACAAAGGAGCAATAAATTGGAGTCATTGTTCAAATGCTAATCGAAGCGCACCTATTGACTAAGCCGCATGCGCACCTTATACTGGTACTGAGCCAACGAAGCCTCTGCAGCCTTAACATACTTTAGTCAAAACCAACACAAATGAGAATGAAGACTTGTGCGGCATGGTGATTCAATTCACTCTCACTCCATTACCTACCTTTTATTTTCTTCTTTGAATCTGAGTGATTTGCAAGGGCAATTATTATTGTTTATTTTTCAGCGGTTAGTTATTTGAGATTGTGATTTCTTTATAATAGTTTAAGACCTTTAAGAAGACAAATAAACATATCAGAATGAATTAATAATTTGATATTTTAAATGTTTGTCCAGGCGTTGCCATTTTGACGTTCAATTTAATGTGTTTAGGATATCAAAGCCTACAATCAAACATACCTAACATAATTGATATCAAACATTTACAGTTTTTTTTTAACCACATAATCGATTGATATGCACTTAGGGTTATATTATACTATCGCGTTATTGATGCGTTGATCTAGTTGGTAGTGCCCGTGCCTACGAAGCTAGCGGGGCTCAAATCCGGGTAAGGGCAGATATTTGTGTGATGAGCGCGAATATTTATTGCTGAGTCATTGATGATTTCTATGTATTTAAGCATATATTTCTCTGTATAAGTATTTATAACGTTGTCTTGTACTCCATAGTACAAGCCTAGAGTTTAGTTTGGGATTAGGTTAATTGGTGTGACATTGTCCCCTGTTTTTTTAAATAAAATATATGACTATTTTGAATAGAGCTATCATAATCTTACATTTTGCGATGGCGATTTGCGATATTGACAACTATGGTCGCCGATATTGTATATTTTCGAGCACTAAACGTTTTTATTTCACTAAACGTTTTTGATTCTCTAAACGTTTTTTATTCACTAAACGTTTTAATTAATTATACATCCTATGATCCCCAGACGTGATACCTATCTTCGCCTAAAAATGCTACGAAATATTAAAATACATTAGATTAGAGCATGCCACATCACCGTTTGACAATTATTTATCGCGTCTTCTTTGATGTTACGATTATTTCTTAATTTCTTGAGTGTTAAAATTCATATTTCATTAGGCTTTTTGTGTATGCAAATTGGAAGTCGTAAATTTATGTGTAAACAAATTTATGAGCTGTTGTAAAATAGTTGATCTACGTTAAATTGGTCCGGCAGCCGTCCTTGGTCAATTAACTATGTTTTGATTAATTAAAAGTGATGTATCATTTAGTCAGTTGATCTAAATAATCCATTCCGAGCACTTAAGAGGAAAAACCCGTAATGTATTCGCTTTAAACACATTAATAATCTCGATACACAATGTCACAGTTTAATTTATTCCCTTTTATTCTAAAATATTCTGATAGGTATCAGAAGTACGTATTAAGTGTGTGTGGTAATACTTGGGGCAGGTAGGTACGTATCAAGTGGGTGTTAAAATAATGTGTTTAGGTAATAACAAATAAACATAAAATTAATTAATCTCTCATTCTTAAACTTATGTATTAATCAACAGTCACCCACCTTCTCATAGTTTGTGAAACGAAAATTCGTTTTCCAAAATTAAATCCACATCATTCTATTTTAAGATCTTATTTGTATACCACGTAAGGTAAATGCGCCTCTCACGGATAATGCTCCAATCATGAACAATTTCAATGAAAGTAATTACATATTATAGAACGCTTATGCCTTACTATCAGATAAGATTATAATACTTCGGGCCTATCTATATTAGAATTACTTACATCTTTTGAAAGTGCCTTTTTGTCCGTTACAATTATTATTGTTCATCACTGGAGCACAGTCCATGATGGGTGCATTTACCTTAATTTGAGTTTAGTAAATTGTTTTTATTGCCGGATAACCTGTGTATTAAACTGACTCATCCCGAGTGGGTAACAAACGCCTTACAGTACATTCAGCAGGTGCATTGTTTTAGCACCTACTTACTTAGAAGTTTGGGTGTGATATGAATCACGGCATCATTACCGGTGCCCACGTACAAGCTAAGCCACCGTGTCAACATGCCGTTAGCGCCAGGTAGTATCAGTAAATAGTCCTATGCGGCTTGATTTAGTCACGCACTTATGACATTACGAAAATATTTGCTAACGTATGAAAACTAACCTAACGTGGTTTATATAAATTCGTGATCTATTGGGAAAACCAATTTTACTGCCTTTTTCTAGGTCCTATTATTGGTGGCATTTTATTAGGTAATTTAATAAGCAGTTTTGCTAAAGATATATTTTGTATTTATTTGTACAGACAAGAACTTTAATTGCTGCTACTATCATATGCTAGAACCTTGTCGTAGGAATTAAATAATAATTTTCATTAATTGATTCTCTTGACTGGATGCAGTCATTATACACTATTAAATGGTGGCTAAACATTTAAAGTGGTGAAGTGTACAACATGTCGTCAAATCCTCAGTCTTGCATTGGACCACTGGTTTAAGGCCATTTCCACCGGCTAGGTGAGGCGAGATGAGGAGAGACGAGAAATTATATTTGTATTAGGAAAAAATCTGCGCATCTTCGGTGGAAATGGTTGTTTGAATACAAATTTCAATTTTGTTTTTTCCTCTTCTCCCCTCACCTGGTCTCGCCTCACCTCGCCGGTCGAAAAGCACTTTTAGGGTCGGTCTTTCAATTGTCAGATTGTTTAATTCTAACAGTTTATTCGACCAACATACAGAAGGTTCTTAATTTATGTAGAGCTTAGTCATATTTTAGGTATATAAAGTTTAAATTCACATTTATATGACTTGGGGACCTTTCACTTTTGGGTAGAAACTGAATATATATTAAATGTTATTATATACAAAGCAGAAACTAAAACCCGGGATTTAATTCAGTGTCAGTGAATAGATTTATATTTTGCAGAGTTCAATCATGTTACTCGTGGCGTGTGCGGTACGACTCGCGTTTAAGACCTATCGAATGATTAATCGCCAGTATCCACCGTATCTGCTGACCTTGATTCGAATACTGACCCTTGACACGCCACTAAGTTACATTTGCTAGCAGCATTAAAATCTTCCAGTTTCAATCCACTAAGATAAGCTGTACAGTAAAGTGACACTGATATTAGCAGCGTTTAATCCTATGATTGATTTCGTAACTATCCTGGCTTTAATAACGGTACCGTCACCAGCAATAATATGGTATCCAACATTGGGTTAAAACCTATCTGACATGTCTCTTTTCTAGAAGCAGAATAATAATTTGACTAAGGCACTCGCAATCGCAATCGTTTTCATTTCGAAAATCGAACGCTTGTCTGCATACAAAATGAAAACAATTGTTCCGCTTTGAAGTCGATCGCGATTGCGAGTCCGTTAGGCAGTAGGCCAGCGTTTCAGATATTTTTAATCGACGAGGACCGAGAAGGAGGTTCTAAATTCGTCTGTACTTTCTTTATATTTTTGTGTATGCCACTCGACTTCTCCCTCGGTTGTGTTTGTTTTTATGTTAGGGTATATTTACAGAGTGGTCTGGTCCCGTTTAAATTTCGAACCTACTTAATAATTTGAAGTCGTTAGACTGTTTTGTTTAATGCAATGTTGGATAATATATTATTGCTGGTAAACTGAAAGGCTATAAATGTTTTCTTAACTTAGCATCGTATTTGTGATGTAACAAAAAGTTATCAGCAGATGATTATCTTTCGTCACAATGTTTAACAGACATGTTGAGGCTCCACAGAATAGGCACAGAGTCGTAAAATCTGTGTTTAATTGCACGACGCATTCAGTGCGTTTACAGCTGGCACACATACCGAGCTTTATGAAGGGACGATTACATGTCGCGCCTTCAAAGGCTATTACATAAACAATATAACGAATAATTACTTAACTGAATTATCGTATTATTGCTTTTTTTGATGTGGTAAACGCGTTCTTAAGCTACTTCCATTTTTCTTTTGCCTACTTCCCTTTTAAGAAATAAACAACATCCTGTACATTTAATTTTAGAGTTAGGTATCTTTACCAAATTTAGAACATAATATTATGTCATGACATCACTCGTAATTGCCATGCAATCGCACGGCTTCAATCTTCCGATATAGTAAAAGGTGAGTTACTTAGCCAAGGACCTCGCCTTATTAAGACAAACATTCAAGAATAAAATTACACGAGAAATTGAACTTTATGACACCGTTTTGTGAATCCAAATTGAATTGAATGTTTGATTGACAAAGGCTATGGAGCGCCGCCATCTGACCCGGAGGTCATGTCCAACGGAATCATTAAATGTATGTATATGTATGCAGAGTGAGCAATCCAAATTATTACAAATGGATCAGTAAGTACTTTTTGGGAAGTATAAAAATACGACTGATGATTTGTACTCAGGAACCAGATTTTGGGAATAAGAAAAGCTGCATTCAAAATTAATAAAGAAACTAAGATCACATCTAGGAATCGAACACGGCAATTTTCCTCTTTTAAAAACATAAGTGAAATCAGGAGTTATTATAATCGTTACCTACCATTACACTGCCAATTACAGGAATAAAACGATGTTTGCTTATTTCGGGAAAATCTATAATATTCGATTCACGTTGTGTATGAGTTTCCGAAAACCGTTGATTGTAGTTTTTCTTAATACTACAATCGACGATGCGATTCTTATAACAACAGCCCATTTATTTCATAGTTTCGGACTTATCCATACTGACCCACACTGTTGGATCATCCTTTATATACATATACGAACGATACGTGACGTCACCCGGCCGATCGCCCAAATTATTTTAAAAGCGACCGTCATAATGGCGGTCTAATATTATTTATTAAAACACCTAATTATACAAAACTGCCACATTAGAACGAATGTTCTTAAGCTTTATCTATGAGTAATGATGACTTTAAGTCAAATTTGTGTGGTAGGTAATACTAATGATTTTTACATTATCAATTTATATTCAAATTAATTTTGCCTGTCTGCCCAGCCCACATGTTTCCAGATTATATTTAAAAAGTAAAAAAAAATTGTCTATGACTATAGCTAATAAATTTGATTTTCTTATAATGCCAACCAAACTGATTTTAATGTTGGGGTCATTATAATGTTAAGTAAACAGGATTTGAAAGAGAATCCTAGGTGAACCTGGGCTTTATTCCACTTTTTTAACCCTTGCACCTCTATATCGTAATCCATTGATGACGCTATGGTAGCTCTTATTCATTAGACAGTCTACTAAAACGTTTACAAATTGGAATAATGACAGGCGACAGTTGACAACTCTGTACATTGCGTAACTCAGATAAAGTCAGTGATATAGAAATCGTCCACTTTAAAAAATCGGAGGAGAGAAACGTTATCGCATATTGTAAGGAAGATTCAGCTTTACGATCCTAGATCCACCTGATTGCACCTGTTTACTCAACATTATAAATTGAACATAAATCATCTAAATAGTAAGATAATGTTCATAACAATAACCATTACATTGTTAATGCAGTCACGCGCACAATATTGATGAGACTGCCCGTTTCCGAAATGTCGCAAGTCCACAATATTATTGGAGTTTATTGAAATTCGACAGCTGTTCCACGAGGTACTCGTATTTTATGGCCTTTACGGCGCGTGACATGTTTGTATTTAAGGTAATGCAGGCAATAATATCGGCGATGGATAATATAAAATAGTAATAAATTCCCTTTTTAAATGTTAAATCAATAATAAGAAACCGATCAAGTGCGAGTCGGCCTCGCGCACTGAAGGTTCCATACTGCCGTACCTACAGTAGGTATTATTATATTCCGATTTTAATTATATTTCGAATCGAATCTGCTAGAGCGCAACTGACACATGGGCATTTTTTACTATTTGTGGCCTTTGTTCAGGGCTTTTCTTCGTACTATAATCATACCAAAGAAGCTTGTATGTTTAACCGTTATTTTAATACAAAACAAAAAATAAAAAATCGTTGAAAAAAAGGGGATCTAATTCATTATTTTACGTTCTTAAAAAAATGTAATAAAATTTATTCCGAAAAAAAAAACCTTTATATTACGGTTCTAAAGATGCAGCTCTTTAAAGTTAGGACGGACGGACACACTGATACACTTAATTTTATACAAACCTTTTTTGCGTTGTGTAGTCATAGTCAATAAGTCAAATACTTGTAACGGGTATTTATTTAAAAAAAATGATTTTCATAAAGCGTAGCTGTGTAGGAAGTGGGAGTGATCCGAGACTTTACGTTACATCAAAGTTGACCTTTGGGTCCAAGATTAATGCTCTGAATTTAATCATTCTGAACACCTCGCGAGTGATTTATGCCAAAACAAGATGGCTTACGAGTACATCCACAGTTCTTGTGTATACAGGGTGGAAAAAGCGAACGCCACACGGACGGCAATTACCTTAAATATTTATTGGAAATAGCAAATTCTACGCCCAGGCGACAGGCACTTTAATTTTTGAAAACATTAAAAGCAGCATTTTTGGATTTTTGAAAATTTGTGTGGCTCAACCGGCAATTAAAATATGTAGTTGAATATGACAAAACAATGGAGTCTTCTTTTTTTACCATCTGTACTTAGTTTACAGATGTACTCGTAGTGTTATAGATATAAATTATCACCATCAATGTCGATCTGTATCATAAAGGCAGACAAATTTTCAAAAATCCATAAATGTAGTGTTTATTGTTTTCAATAATAAAAGTACGTCTCCTTTGCGTGGCATTTGCTATTTCTAATATTTAAGGTCGTTGCTGTCCATGTTACGCTTGTTTATTCCACAATGTAAGCAAAATAACAGGCGGTTGCTTGAGATGGTGTAACGAGTTTTCACCAAAAAAATACTTTACAGATCGCAACTAACCCCTCTTTTGCTATTTTTAATAAAATTTCTCATAGACAAGCACATGGTTGTGATTCATTAACGCTGACAAAAGAAGGTTATGGTGGCTTCACAAATAAAATTATTGCCCGTTTGGCCATACTTGGATTTAGATTGTATATGTAGGTATATTAGTTTCAAACAGGCCAAAATATTCCCTTTAGTTAGCATTGTATCAAGCTAAGATATGAAACTAAATTTAGGTACGTTTGCTATCCTTTTTCTTTTGTGACCCAGGGACATCCTCGCTGAAGAACCCAGCTTTGTAAAACCAGACATCAGTGTAACTAAAAAAAAAACAGAGATTGTACCTACGTTCGTTGTTTTTGTCAACCACAGGCAAATGAGTATGAAAACGAACTTTTGAAATGCTCAAGGTTCCTTTGTGGTGATGTTATAAGGATGATCGTGAGATTGAGACATTATGCCACTGGCAACACTCGCCCGAAACCTCACATTAGACTATAGAACTTACCCGCTAAGAGATGTAAGACTAAAATTACTTTTGCTTTGCATCAAGGTCTCGATATAATTTTGCAATTACAGAAAGACACCGCAAAACAAGTTTAGCTTTAAATAAAATCTAAATGTGGGAATTGTTGTTTTTAATTCGTTGCGCAAACCGCGAGTGCATTCGCAAGTACCGCATCACCACATCACTTAACCTTCCGACGAATTGTCTATTGCAGCCGTCAATCACGGAGCTTTAAAGTATTTATTATTCAAATATACACCAAGTCTATATGTTATGGCTATTATCATAGATTTGCTACAGGATGTGTTTTTTTGCACTTCATTGTGCCATCCAGTCATAATCCGCTTATAAATATTTTATGATTCTCCTCTTATTTACATGGAAAAAAAAACTCGTTTCCAGATACTATTGTTGTAGCATGACGTAATAAAATAAGAAACGTATGGATTTTTTCGGAAAAAAAATAGGATATAGATAATGGAAACATAATCCTCAGTTTATATTCTAATTTATTAAATATTTTACGCGCAGTACCCAAAATGTTTTATTAAAATGTCCATATATTAACTTCGATTTACCATTCGACTTCGACTTGACTTTGATAACAATTTCCACTCTACCTACACAAATGTGAATTTTTTGAGGAGTTAGAAAATATTTTAATATATTGCTTTTTTTGCCAATAGCAACAATGATAGTTGGTCCGTCCTGAGCTAAAGTGACACGTGAATAACGGTCTTCTTTCGTATAGAAAAATATAAACGGTAATTGTGCGAAAAATGCTGTCTTTATTATCTCGGAATTTTAAAATTTTCCGGAGTGAAAAGGGAATAAACTATTTCCGTCCAGCTATTGCAGCGTGAAAGGGTAACAAACTAATACACACACTTTCACATTTATAACATTAGTAGGATTTTAAAGTATTTCTCCAATTGAACCACGATGGGCCAATAACGAATTATTTTGTCATGTACTTATTGATTCATTGAAATAATTTACATCGCTGGCCTAGGGATGACACTTGTATAATCTCAACCGCTTGTGAGCGATCGTATGTCAATCATCGACAGTATATTTTCGGACGCACAAAGGGTGATTTCTTTTCGACAGTGTGAAACTAGCTCAGTGGCTCATAAGTAAATGTCAAATATTTAATGAGACAGGCGTCAAACTTGAACTTTAAAACCGATATCGCGGTACAGGTGTTTGTGCTGTGATTTATGATTCCTTAAGTGACGCCTTAACACGCTTCAATATTTATTGTTTGTTTAGAGTTTTGGTAAACTTGGACAAGGACATCACTAATACGTAAAAATACCTTAAAATTTTGTTTGATTCAATATATTTAAGCCACGAATAAATAAATGAAAATATAGGTAAACGAAAAGTTTATTTCGTTATCATGTACGAGGACATTTAACGTAGCAAAGAGCAGGGGGTTATTCTCTCAATTAAGCAGCCTTATACGTTCAATCCACCGGCAGAAAACATGCTGCTAAATTGAAAACGCACGTGCTAAAATATGTTTTGTTCGCACTGACGGGAGTACTTAAACTCGCCGCTTGGGCATTCACTCGTCCGGCCGTCCGACCGTCGTTGTTGAGAGAATCACTACCCAGGTCTTTGTCAGTAGACCCTGCTTTTCTATACCAAGGACGTGATCACTATAAATAACCGATATTATAATAGATATTTTCTTTCTGTGTGATCTTTGATCTACTAAACAAACCATTCAGGCACATCACATTCAAGTTCATTAACCCATATAACTTACACATAACACGGAATATAAATCATAATATATATTTTCTTTCCGTATGATCTTTGATCTACTAAACAAACCATTCAGGCACATGAAATTCAAGTTTTTATCCCATAATTAACACAACACGGAATTTTAGCAAATAACTTAAACACCCTATAATTTTATTTTGCACTTTCTATATTATTATTTTTTCTGTGTTTACAACACCTATGTATGTAAATAACACAATCAGCCTGTTCGTTCTACAATTACTTTGACAGGACTCTTAATTAATGGAGTGTGAATCAACTTTGTACGCTTCACCGAGAAGCTGTTTATTATACAGGATGAGCTCGGCCTGTAACGTGGGTCGCCAGTGTCAGAGACCATTTGGAAGCGCAGGTGCTACGAAGGTTAATCGGCGAGTTACTGCAAAAGCCTCGGGCGCATACAAAATGTGTTCCGCACTCAAGGCAGCGCATGATTGGCCACATTACGCGTTCAGGCTCTTTTAGCTCCATTGTTGCTGGCGCCATTGAAAACTTTAACAACCAAAAGTTCAAGAACGTTAAACATTTGTTAGGTTAAATTAGTAGAAGTCGGTGGCTGCGCCCCGCCTCGCCGATGCCCTAACATCAAAACTAACAACATTTATTATTCTCCCGTAACATATTTAATACGAAAGGAAAAGTTATTACGCAGCTTCTTTAATTGCATGCTAATAGTAATCTTTAGTTTCTCCTGACGAAATAACTCGCGAGTACATTGCTAAATATTATTATCAGGGTCATGAGTACATTAAACAAGCGTCCGTGCTCCTCTTACATCTATCGATTAATCGACGTTTCGCCGCAGGAGTGACACCAACCGGATCCCATCTAGAACAGGCTGGCCTCAAGACCCATCATACGCCCTCATTATTCTAGTATATCACGACTCCTTGCCCATTCGATTCATGCAAATCTGTGCGTACTCGTGACCTGCCGCGATCGATGTTATCATTTATGTAATCATTTTATTAAGATTACGTTACGTGCCGAAAAACGAAGGGATGCCGCGATCCATTCGAATGAGTGGCTGTAATGCAGGCTTAATGATGGCGGGAAATAAAACGAGTACCGGACGAGCTTCGTGATGAGCATCGTGACCGTCGTGTAGTTAACATTGTTAAAATTATTTGTTACGAAATTTGAAAGCTTTTTACTATTGAGGAGTTAAGCTTCAATTGGTTAATTATAAGACAAGACGATCTGAAGGTTGAGCTTGAACTCAAAACCAATTTAAAGTTTTACATGATCAAATAAATAAAATATTACGAGATTTATTTTAATTCTGCGTTGCTAGTCGCTGCATTCCTATCTTTGTTATTGAAGCAAAGTTCAACCTAGAGGAAGAATTCATGTTACTGCACAAAATGTCAGATAAAGGTCGTAACTTACAAGTGCTTTTGTAAATGTTATTAAAGTACGAGAATTATTAATGTTACATGGAATCTGGAGGACCTCGGGGCGCGTCTTCGGAATCGAGATAAACCGATTACACCCGCACTTAAGCCTGAGGTCGCAGGTAGGTGTGAGCTCTTCGAGAGCTCCGGTAATAAACGATGTCATTAAACAAAGCAATTTGCCGTAGTTTTATGTAACTAGATTATTATCATTGCTTCTATGATGACTTCCGTACTCTGTATGGAAAACAGGAAATTCTTTGATTAAATAACTTGATTTATAGTTGAAGTATCTCTAAAACACACCATTAACAAAATAATTACCCACAATGAATCCACTCAGGCCTCGCATATAGTACACAATGATATACATATACATTTATTGCTTCTAGTAATGTGTATACTTTGGATGAATAACTTTTAAACAGAAGCTGCCACGGAATAATTTAAATAAACAAACTGTTAAATGGAGGTATAGTTTCTGGCTATGGGCGAGGGTTTGAGTGTGTCATTAACCACTCAGGAACGATTACCGCGTGTCAACAACGAAACTGACAACTCGAATTGGTGGGAATGGCAAAACGTTAGAGGATTTTGTGTCCGTGACCCGACATGTCCTTAAGCCTCATAGGTCCTCCATCATCCAATCTCGCTCACAACGATGTTACAGCTTAAGTGTTATGATGACTTTATTAACATAATATTTATAGAATTAAACATTCATACAATTAAAAAAGTTTAAATACTTATTAAAGTTTGTATCTACGTATAATATTTGATATATGTAGGTAAATACCTAGCTTTGTTTCAGGCTTTCAATTTGTAAATTATATTAATTTATTTTATAAACATCGTGTTATTAAAATAAATCTTATTAAAGTAACAAAGGAAAAAATATGAATATTAAAATATGTAGATTTACATTAAATTAAAATAGTTTGGTCACGCGTGCCGTGCGGCTCAGAAATGTCTTCCTCATTGAAAGATGAAGCCGGTAGCTCACGGAACAGGTATCAATCATACTTGGAAATACTAACATAATTTGTGGTGTTTTAGATACATTTGACAGTTTATATGTAACCTATGTTTTAAACTTAATTAATTATCCATTAGCACGGCGATTCGATGAAATAATACGAGGTTTTCATATCTCGTGTGAACATTTCGTGGCGTGCAAATATTTTGCAAAGGAAATGCCACTCACATGTCCACTAATTGGTGCAAATTTCTCTTAAATCACTTAGTTCCCAGTCGGTCCGCCGTCGGAAACGGACACAGATAAAAAGTGTAGACTTTTTCTATGTGACAAAACTTTGTTGTGTGGCGTGGCGTTCTTCAGTTGCGACTGCGACCTAGTTTTAGTTTCAAAGTTCAAACAAATACGAGTATTATTCCCATATATCCAGTTGATGTCCCGGGGTTCCATTGTACTTTGTTAAACCTAATTGCTTCTGACATTTTATGGGTTTGTTTTTAACCGCCATTAGTGTCAAGTACATATAGGTCGTCGCGTCACGTCGAGAATACGATAGCTTTTCAAGAACAATTAACTTTAATCGAAAATATTTACCTACCTCCTAAGGTCTCGATCAAAAACCGGCGATGCAATGCACGGGATAAATCTCTGGCGATATATGAGAGAGGAAGAAGCGTGATTCTTCTTTATAAATGCTCTTACCGTTGTACATCGCGTCTTTGCAAGCCTCTGTTCTATACACGGTAAAACTATAGTGTCTTTAAGATATTAACGTATTGTCAACGTTATGATAGCTCTTATTTACTTGACAGTAAGTAATGGCAACCGACTTGAAAACATACGATAGTAGGTGAACAAGGCATACGTTTGTAAAACTGACTAATAACAAGAATGCTCATTTTGACCTTAATGCCTATTGTTAGCGTTGATTATTAATAAGATGTGTATAAAAGTAAATAACAATATATTTATTTTCGATATAAACTTTATTAAACATTTGTCAATGGAAAATCATATTAGATTAGTTCCGCTATGCGCCACCAGATGGCCAGCAGTCGTGGAAGACTCTCGAAGCCGCGCGGTGTTTGTCTGGCTGAAGAATTTGTAAAGTACTTGATCTGATTATATTTAATACATTCGACTCCTGTGTATCATTCTACGGGCCTCCTGTTACAATCAGAAGTGGTAAGAACGTTGGAAAAAACCCAGAGGTATGTGCTTTAACTTTTTATTAGAATAATAGTTCCTGTGATGTGACTGATATGATTATTTTACGTATTAAGTCCTCAACGATATGATATACCTTGTAATATTTATAGTTAATAGTAGTACACTTTAGACTGTGCATTTTAGTTATCACTATCAGTAACAGTTTTGCCAAAATAGTTGAATTGTTTTCCGAATAATTTGCAAAACTACCCACTTGATAACAAAAATAATATGTAGTTAACTGTTCAGACACATTCTGCCGTAGATCGATGTTCATATGGTTCATGAGTAGGTACGTCTATAAAATAAAATATAATTATGTTAGAACTAAGTGTGACGACGGGGTTAGCGGTGGCTACCCTTCCTACGAGGCTGACGGTCCCGGGTTCGAATCCCGGTAAGTGTAAATAGTTGTCTAATAAACGTGATATATTTGGGTACGCTGGTACGTACTATGTGTACATTTACCAGTATTGAGTCTGACCAGATATTATATACAGAATACGTGTGATTATTTTTGTGAGCCTGTTTTGTCCTTAAATAAGGGTATAAAGACAAATCTACTCTTTAAAGGTTTGACGATTGATATATGTTTTGGTTTTTGATTATTCAATGAAACCTTATATATTCATATAAATAATACAAGTTGAAAGAATGTATTTAGTCTGATTCGTTAAACACAAGTTTCTACTTAAGAAAAGTCTGTTAATAACAAAGCAAGGTTTAAAGAATAAAAATATGTATTGGCTGTTTACCTCGTGAGTAGGCTTTCAATATTATCGAAATAATGCGTTGTTTAACGAACTAAATATGAATAAAAATAAAAATAAAAATAAAACTAGATAGTAATTAATGTCTACTTATTTACATCAAATAATATTACAAATCGTCAGACATTTAACTAGGGTCCACTACATATACTACGCCTCACATAATACATTCGGTAGAATGACAATGTCTTAATGCGCTTGTGTAATTTCATCAGTACTTATCATTTTTTTTCCTTTGGTATCTTCCTACTAACCATCTACTTATAATAATTTTATAACAAACGTCAACCCCTTACTGTCGCGTTCATTTACGCTTGCCGCTTGCACTATTGATAACTACGGTTACTATTATCGCACTTTAACTACTAGTTTCCGCACTTTTACTGCCGACGAGATGCCAAGCGACGATTCTCACTACACGCCACCTCCCGATAAAGACCGAACCATGCGAGGATCCCGGTCTCTCAGATCCACCGGGAAACGTTTGACGCGAAGACGTTCGGTTACCAGAACAAACAGGAGACAGAGGGCGCGAGTTACTTATCGCAGCCGATCTCGTCACAGAGCACTGTCATCCGATAGTAGCACTGGTGACAGCTCGAACAGCACCGACTCCTCCTCATCATCTCGTGAAAAGTCACGTAAGATGGGCCGAACCCGTAGCAAACGTCATCGCCGTCCCGTGGCGTCGGACTCAGATAGCAATAGCTCACGGGAATTGCGCCGCCGCAAGAAAAGATCCCGACGCTCAGACTCGAGTGCCACGTCAACTAGCTCATCTGTCGAAAGTGATGACGTCCGTAGAGGTTGTTCAGATCGACATAGAAAGCGAAGACGACATGGTGATCACTTTGAAAGAAACCAGGAGACTGATTTTCTTAAGAAGTTTGCTAAGATTATAAGTGACAAAGGAAACCATTTTGAAGGCGCTCATCATGTCATTCCTCAGTTCGATCCTGACGTCCATTCCCAGTCTGCAGTCGACTGGATACGGAAAGTCAATGAGACCGCGAGAATTTATAGGTGGAGTGAACGACAGATTATATACTACGCTATACCGAAGCTAGCGGGCCATGCAAAACAGTGGTACCAGGGAAGAAGCACAGTCGATTTGAGCTGGCGGGAATGGCAAAAGAAAATTTTAAAAACCTTTCCAGATGACAGGAATTACATGGACCGTCTAATGGAGATGCTTAATAGGAGGAGCAAACGCGAGGAGTCACTGGAGGAGTATTATCATGAGAAAGCCGGATTAGTCAAGATGTGTAAAATCACTGGCCGAGATGCGGTTGACTGCATAGTAGGCGGTATTTTTGACCACAGTGTAAGACTTAATGCCCAAGGTTCGAATTTTAAAAGGCCTGCGCAGGTACTCAACTATTTGCGACGTATCTCTAAACGTAATAATATTAATGTTAGAAAAGAGGGCCCAGCTAATAAAAATGAGCCGCAGCAGGTTCGTGATTATGATGCGACTCGTAACAATATTAATTCAAATAGGGTTTCTTTGCCAATCCGAGAGCGCTCTAGATATGAACTTAGATGTTTTAACTGCGCGAAAGTAGGGCATACCGCTCGCAAATGTACAAAGCCATTAAAGCGATGTGACAAATGTTTCCGTCTTGGACACGATTCACAAAATTGTGAATCTGTAACTTCTCTCCCAAGACCCCAACAACCCAAGGACGGTGTTAACGATGGAAAATCAAATAATACTCAGACCGTCTTACAGATAACAAATACTGATCAAGCAAATAGTATTTCAAATCAATAACAGTTAATGGTATGGCATGTTCAGCTTTCATCGATTTTGGTAGCCAATGTACGTTAGTGAAAGAATCATTAGCTACAAGGTTAGGATTAGGTACTGATAAGAGTGGGCTGCCGCTAATAAAGGGTTTCGCATTTGGAAGCATTACCCCGATATCTAGGGCGATAGTTAGTATAGTAGTCGACGCTGTGGAGGCTGATGTAGAAACTTATATCGTCTCCGATCAGTTACTCAAAACTGATGTGCTTATTGGTCAGACACTGACTGAACTGCCTACTGTAACCGTATACAAGACAAGCACAGAACTTATTTTATACTGTGATAGCACAGATGTTAATAGGGTCAAGATCCTGAGCACTGACGAGTCTAATGTTATAGGTTTCACAGATATAAATGTACACACAGAATCTAATTATAGTGGATTATTATTTATTCCCGGAAATATATGTCTTAAACCTGGCTATGAGTATATAGTACTACAAGGCATGTATGAGTTTAGAGGTGGCGAGGGCCGTTGCATAGTAATAAATTTTTCACAGAAACCTATCGTGCTGCCTAAATTAAAATTAATTGGAAGGGGAATATCATTAAATAACGAGTTATTAATTCCCAAAGTAAATCAAAAGGTCGTACAAACCATTTCTACCGAATCTAATATTGGTCCCGCACAGCACCACAAGGAACCAATAACATTAGACTTGTTAAAAGTTGGCCCTAAAGTAACAGTTACTGAGAAAACCCGATTACTTCAACTATTAAATAATTTTAGAGATTGCTTCGCGTTAAACATGCACGAATTGGGGCTGACCAATATAACCGAAATGACCCTCCGTCTTAACGATGATACGCCAGTCACCTATAGGCCTTATAGATTACCGTTTAGTGAGCGCGCTAGGGTAAGGGAAATGATAGGCGATCTATTAGCCAATAACATCATACGAGAATCACAATCCCCATACGCTAGTCCTATTGTTTTGGTGAGAAAGAAGAACAACGAATTTAGGCTTTGCGTCGATTATAGGGCGTTAAATAAAAAAACGATTAAGGACAGCTATCCGATGCCGGTAATAGATGACCAGCTCGATCGGCTCAGTGGCAAATCGTTGTTTACCAGCTTGGATTTGGCATCCGGGTATCACCAAATACCTGTGGCAGAGGAGTCGCGTTACAAAACAGCTTTCGTGACTCCCGACGGCCACTATGAGTATACACGGATGCCATTCGGTCTTGTAAACGCCCCCGCTGTGTTCCAAAGTATGATTAATAAGGCACTTGGAGCTAAGCGGTTCGAGCTGGCCATTCCTTATCTAGACGATTTGCTGTCAACGGGTAGCTCTATTGAAGAATCTTTCTCTAAACTTGAATCCATCTTGGAGCTCTTACGAGAGGCTAAACTGACGCTCAACCTTAGTAAGTGCTATTTCTTCCAATCGGAGATCGATTATCTTGGTTATGAGATATCGGAAGCTGGACTTAAACCTGGTAGCAAAAAAATACAAGCCGTCTCAGAGTTTCCAAGGCCTATTAACGTGCACCAAGTTCGTCAGTTCGTTGGTCTAGCTAGTTATTTTAGGCGCTTTGTGTACAATTTTGCATCGATTGCACGACCTCTTACGAAACTGACGAAAATAAGCGAACTCTGGCAATGGGGAGACGAGCAAGAAAAGGCCTTCCAGGAAATAAAAGCCAAACTTGTTACAAGACCAATATTGGCATTATATAGTCCACATTTCAGTACGGAAGTCCACTGTGACGCGAGTAAGTCAGGGTTGGCAGGTATCCTGCTTCAAAGACCTGATGAACAGACTCCATTTAAGCCAGTAGCTTACTTTAGTCGTCAGACAACTCGGGAAGAGAGTTTTTGGCACTCCTACGAACTCGAGACTATGGCAGTGGTACTTTCTTTAAGAAAATTTCGAGTTTATTTGATTGGTCTCGAATTTAAGGTGATTACTGACTGCAGCGCCTTGCGCTCAACACTTACAAAACGGGACTTAATTCCGAAGATTGCGAGGTGGTGGCTTGTGTTGCAAGAATACAATTTCACTATTGAATACAGGCCGGGTCATAACATGCAGCATGTGGATGCCCTGAGTCGCAACCCAGTTTCTTCACCAGATCCCCAAGAGGAAATTGAGGTTCTGAACATTACTACCAATGATTGGCTTCACACAGTGCAAATGACAGATCCACGTATTAAGCATATTAAGTGTATTCTCGAGACCAGCAATGCGGATATTACGGATATAACGACCAATTACGTTTTACGCGATGAAAAGGTGTACCGGCGCGTGGGATCGAAACTTAAATGGGTTGTTCCAAGTTCAGCGCGATGGAGAATATGTCAACTGAATCATGACGAAGCAGGTCATTTTGCCACAGATAAAACTTTGGAAAAGATTCAAGCCGATTATTGGTTCCCCAAAATGAACAGCTTCGTCAAGAAGTATGTTAGGGCGTGTATTAACTGCGCTTACAATAAAGAACTGTCAGGGAGAAACTCGGGATACCTACACCCTATCCCTAAAGTAAATGCAATATTTCACACCATTCACATTGACCATTTAGGTCCGTTTATTAAAAGCAAAAGAGGAAACACGTATATTCTGGGAGTTATTGATGGATTTAGCAAATTCATTTTCGTTAGGGCAGTTAGGAACACCAGATCAAAAACAACAATTAAAGCTCTGGATGATATTTTTGCAACATTTGGTAGTCCAAAAATATTAATATCCGACCAAGGTTCCTCTTTCACATCGAATGAGTTCAAAGCCTTCATAAATTCCATTGGAGTAAAACATGTCCTCAATGCTGTCGCTACGCCTCGAGCAAACGGGCAAATTGAGCGATATAATAGGACAATCCTTAACTCTTTATCTGCCATGAACCATGGACTTGATGAAAGAGATTGGGATACAAATGTTGCTCAACTGCAATGGAGTTTAAATAACACTGTCAATAAAAGCACGGGAAAATCACCGGCTGAAGTTGTGTTTGGGCAACGAACAACATGTCAAAGTGAAGGCATTCTTAGAGGGGCTCTAGAACCTGACGAGCAAGTATCAGATAAAGATAGGCAGGAAATGAGGAAAACTGTTCAGGAAAAAATAGTCAGGGAACAAACGAAAATGAAGGAAAACTTTGATAAAAAGAGGGCGTTAACTAAGACTCTAAAAATGGGTGATCTAGTAATGATCCCCAATAATAATCCCGAAAAAGGGAAAAGCAAAAAGCTCTCACCTAAATTCCGAGGCCCATTTAGAATATCAACAGTTTTGGGAAATGACAGGTATGAAGTATGTAGTATCCCGGGGCACTCTCAAAAACGTTATAAAAATATCTTTCCTGCTGATCACCTTAAGCCGTGGGTCACTATGGGCGTGTCTCCAATTGCTAGCGAAAAGAGCGATAACAGTGACAGTGACACAGATTCCAGTTTAGATTGATATATTTAGTTACAAACAAGATAACTATAGCATATTTCATATTTACTGATATTTATTTGTTACCCATTTATGTATAACATGATGTGATGTAGTTTACAAGATAATAGAATCCTTTTCCTATTCTGTCAGTTACAGCCTAGATACATGCCGGGCACTCGGATGATAATGAAATGACGGATACGGACAACATATTAGTGACGAGTTAAATGGACCTCCGGGTGGTCACAATGTAAGAAGATGCAGTTCTCGCAGGCCGTGGCTTTCGGATGGCTAAACGGAAGCTGAGATTCAACGAGACTCCTATTTATGACCTTCGGGTGGCCATTATTGATTATGGTGGCTCTCGGGAGGCCTAAGGCAAATGAGTATATTTTGGTGGTATCCACCTAACTGTAATACGGAAGAAATTGGTTTAATGATTTATAAAATTATTCTATGGTATAATAATGCGATGATAACAATGTAACGATTATTATTATAAAATAATGAAAGTATTAGTAGATAGGTATTTACAAGATGATTATTTTGAATGAAAAACAACTTACTTAAATGTGTCAATTGTATTTCACTTATTATGACTGTGGCTAATTTTGATCAATTGTATTAAGTACCTGAATTACTTTGTTTCGATAGCCCATCTATAGCTATATGTTAAGTGGTAATTCCACTGTTAACAATTATAATGCGATGAATACTTGTTAATGTTAATCTTGTTCTTGATTGGTATGTATGTGGTCATACACTTATAGGAATGGCCGAGTGGGTCGAAATAGGGACATTCCGACTACAGGATGACCGACTGTTAGCGTTGATTATTAATAAGATGTGTATAAAAGTAAATAACAATATATTTATTTTCGATATAAACTTTATTAAACATTTGTCAATGGAAAATCATATTAGATTAGTTCCGCTATGCGCCACCAGATGGCCAGCAGTCGTGGAAGACTCTCGAAGCCGCGCGGTGTTTGTCTGGCTGAAGAATTTGTAAAGTACTTGATCTGATTATATTTAATACATTCGACTCCTGTGTATCATTCTACGGGCCTCCTGTTACACTATAACTAAGTGAATTGCTATAATAACTACATTTTCAAACTAGCTTCCGCCTGTGACTTCGTATATTTAAATATTTCGGAATGAAAAGTAGCCTATGTGTTAATCCGGGGTATAAGCTCCATTTCAAATTTCATCCAAATCCGTCGAGCCGTTGCAAGGATTTACAATCTAACACACAAACTAACACACACTTTCGCATTTAAAATACTATAAAATACAGTTTACTAATCAAAGGGGGTTATTAGGTTATTACTACTAGATTATCATCTTACTATGCTACCCTCACTACTACACGTAAAATAAGCTTACCATAACTTGAGCTTTCATCTTGTGTATTCTTTTTGATTGTGTCACCGCGGATTAAGCCGGTGTCATCGAGATTGAACCCATCTTAACCTCTGGCGTTATATAAACTTGGTAACATCGGCATTCTAGTCCACTCGGAAATGACGATGTGACTTTTAACATTGTCGGCCATTTTTTACGTGGTTTATGTTTGTTATGTTTTGATGTCGATTTAATGAGCTGTAGGCACTTGTCCCACTGCCAGCGAGAAAGTGGGCAAAATATATAGATCCCGTGGCAACAAAAGAGACATGTATATTGATAGTTGATCGCTGGCTGTTCACACTGCTGGCGAAGACTCCTTCCACTAGTTTTTTGAAACAAAAAATGTAGGTACCTAGATCACGTGTCAATAAAAGAGACACAAATATTATCGTTGTTTATCGCTGGCTGTACTCGCTTTCTACTCATCGTCGGCGGTGGGAACAGTGCCTTAGACATATAACTTATTACCGTAAAACGGGGTGAGTAGGGACACGACCTAAAATGAAGCATATGGTACTAATTATAAGACTGAAATTATTTCCAATAGACGTAACGTTGTTGATCATTTAATAATGGTGCTTATTTGTAATAAGTTATGACTTATTTAGGTTGTGTCACGCCGTTTCACGGTATAAAATATTATTTATGTGACATCGAAGTGTATTTTGCGTTATGTCGTGATAAGTACTATTAGCAACATGATATATAATACGAATGGGGAATGTGTTGTTTTTCTTCAGACTTTTGTCAGAATTACAAGTGGCTATGGTTTTTCTTTAAGAATTTTTTGAATAAATTATGGGTTTGTCTTCCGGCCAACCTTATTGTTTGTGTGCTGTGGATAACTATATTTAATTGAATATTATGTGTATGTTTTGACTGTAGATAATAATATAACTTGTTGGTAACCCTTAATAAAGAAAAAAAAATGGGATTGTATTTAAGAGCATGGGCTTGTTGAAGCTCTTGTAGATTCACTCCAGATTACTGACGTGATGTGTAAAAAAACCGTCGTGTGGCCGTATTTTGAATCTTATAAATGAAATAATAGAGACTTATTGTGTGTAGAAAACCTCTGAGATTTTGATATTTAAGGCAACTACTAGGCTAACTGTGACCGAATACTCATTACATAATTATTTACCCGGGAATCGAACCCGGAACCCTAAGGATCGTGTCGTCATAGTTATAATAAGAAAACTGTAGAAAACGAATGATGCGTACAAATTCACCAAAATCTTCTTGTATATTACAATTAAGGAATCGAATGATTCGATTATCTATAAATGCTTATCGTAAATTTAGGACATACATCAAAGTGACTTTTGACTTTAATTGACCGACACAAGATTATTTTTCGAACTAACGAAATTTGACGAGTCCCTTACGAGGGTATCACAGTTCCCGAATTCATATAACTAATGATTTTCAAAAGTGGTGACAAAAGCAAGGTGTCCAACTATAGGCCCATTAGCATTTTGAATTGTTTTGCCAAGTTGTTTGAGGGACTTGTCTTTAACCAGGTTTACAACCATTTTGTTCATGTACTCAGTCCTTGTCAGCATGGATTTGTAAAGAAGCGTTCGACTTCAACTAACCTTCTTTCCTATGTGCAGGCACTGTCTACCAGGGCTTGGAAACGTTATTCAAAATAACGTTTTAAAAACGTTTCGAACCGTTCTTCGTTCAGCATTTTGTTCGGAACGGAAACGAAACGAGAACGTTATCAAAACCGGTTTAATCCACGGGACGCGGCCGCGCGCGGCGTTCGGCTACAAAGCGGCGGCGACAAGCATGAACTTGTTTAGTAGGTAATCTTAGATCTGCCCTACCGACCCTACCGTATGTTTTGATTGCATTTTCATTTCATCTTTCATCCCGATGCGTGTTCACCAATTGGGCGTTTTCAGAAAAAGTGGTTGGTTGAAAAAAGTCGTGTCCCATGACTTTCATGGCTGATTATTCGAATTTAAAGAAGACATTTCAAATTTTTTTTTTTTTTACATTAAATAACTTATTAACTGCAGAAATACAGTAGAATTATGCAAATCAATCTTTGTTAAATTTAAAATAAAGCCAAAATAAGAAAAAAATTGGTTCTATTTTGACGTGTCCCACCTCCACGCCACATTCGGAGTTAGATAAAAAATACTAAATAAGACTGTTTAAAAGTCAGCAGTTGTGTCCTGGTCAGTTATGAACCGATCTTTAATTTTAAACCGTAAAACAAGTGCGTTTACATAGAAATTTCTTTGAAAAATACAGGTTTTAATCGGTCCCGCGAAATAGCGCATGGGGAATTTCCCGCATACGCGACCGTATTTTATTATGTTCCTGGCAATAAAACACCACAATACATGAAAATTCTGAATTATGGCAGCATTTTAAGTCTATGGTAGTCGTCATTTGGTTTCAAATGACAGCAGTTTGTCCGTGAAATGTGTTTAGAGTGGTCGCGTGGAGTTTGCACCTTAAATAGGTTTCTTCATACGACTCCAATTTTAACTTGATTTTTTATAATGTTATATTTAATAATTAATGCTGATTCGGAATCAAAGGCAATATTTAAAGAAAGTTCAATAGTTTATTTGTAATTTTATGTGAATGTTTGAATGGCATGGATACGTCACATCCAAACCGCCACGGTCGCGTTAAAAGAACTAAAAAGTGGCGTAATAGAATTCTTAAGCTCGTTTCATAAAGAGATTTAAAGATTATTTAAATAAAATGCCAATTATTTTATTTAACCTACACAAATGGTTTATTGCAAAGTACCTATGTTTGCCTGTCCGTCTGTCTGTGGGTTTGTTTAGGTCAATTCTTGCAATTCAGTTTTGAAGCAGTCTTTTCCGCTACTGGAATGGGCTGAAATTTGGAATACGTATGTAAACCCGATGACGATTCAATATTATGGTTTCATTGAGCTGGTATAAAGATGAAGCCGGAAGGTGCCCACGGGAACTCTGTAATTAAACAATGCAACCCCATCGAGTTTGGGCTCGTTTGTTTTGTCTTGACAAGCACTTTGATCAGAGATGGAATTCGGGGTCTGATGATAAAACAGGAAGGTGCCCACGGGAACTCTGTAATTAAACAATGCAACCCCATCGAGTTTGGGCTCGTTTGTTTTGTCTTGATAAGCACTTTGATCAGAGATAGAATCCGGGGTCTGATGATAAAACAGGAAGGTGATTACCTACTTTATTTTAAACGAATTGAGAACCTCCTTTTCTTGGTCGGTTAAAAATGATGATGATGAGTCAACGATCTCATGAGATTACTTGTTAAAATTCATTAATTTAATTAATTGTTTTAGTATAAAAATATTGCAATATGAACGTAGCCTTATAGTTCCTAAACGCCATTTCGAGCTTCACTATACGTCACTGTCCCGTTATTAATGTGATTGAATTTCTTAAATATTTAATATTACATCAAAGATATTAAGAAGCTATTATTGTTAAACACATTCTATTTAACTAATAATTCGTTAAAAAAGAACATTTTTAAATAATATTACGCATTCGTCGCTCCAAAGACAATAATATATAGTACAAAGTACTGAAAGGTGGCGTTAAGGAAAGGTTTTGTCATAAAACTTCATAGTATTATAATAATATGATTAATAATTATTTTTTTAGAACACTTTTTAGTTCAAGTTTTATCAATAAAGCTTCACAACATTTTAAACCTTTCTAGTTTTCTTTAAAACCCGTTCTAAAATGAGTGGCGTAATAGAACTTCTTACGAGCAGAAACGAAATCAAATTGGATTTTTTTACTGAAATAGTCATTATTTTATTAAAAATTTAGTATTTTCATGTTGCTCATTTAATATATTATCGATTTTACTACATTATAAAGTAAACTAAAATATTTTTTTAAGTGGAATTCCTCTAACGTCACCAACAACTTTTTCTGAAAACGCCCAATTATTGTACTCCGCACAGAATAATGGTACTTTCTATGTGTCCAATAATAATCTAAGCTCTAAAGAAACAAGCAAAGAAAACGGCGTCGCGTGGCTGCTAAATACTAACTGACTGGATGATATTTGTAATATTCCTACCGAACCCAGCTAATGGGAAAAAACGGTTAAAAACGTTATATGGATCAAAAAAGATTTCAATTTCGTTCTTGTTCAAAAACGTTTTCTATAACGTTATTTGCGAACGAAACCGAAACAAATCGTTCCTTAGGCATTTAAGACGAAACCGTTTTGAAAAAAATACCGTTTTCCGAGCCCTGCTGTCTACATCTTTTCAAACTAAGGTGCAAACAGACTCTATATATACAGATTTTGCTAAGGCATTTGATCGGGTAAATCATGCCATCTTACTAAAGAAACTACATCATCTTGGAATCCATGGTAATTTATTGCGTTGGTTTGAGTCTTATCTGCATCGTAGATCTCAGTTTGTCAGTGTCTACGGCTATGACTCGTTTCCCTTTATGGCTGATTCCGGGGTGCCGCAGGGTTCCAACTTGGGTCCGTTATTGTTCATTTTTTTCATAAATGATCTTCTGACTCGTATTGACTCACAGTGTCTCGCGTATGCTGACGATATTAAAATATTTAAAACAATTAAGACGGAAAATGATTGCCTAGCACTTCAAGATGACATAGATCTGATATATAGTTGGTGCAATACCAATCGCATGTCCTTGAATATCGGCAAATGTCATTCAATTTCGTTCACTAAAAAAGTAAATTTCATCAGTTATGACTATAGCATTGATGGCATCAAACTAAATAGGGTTTCATCAATTAAAGATCTTGGGGTATTATTTGATAGTGAGCTGTCGTTCCGTGGTCACTACGAGCACATAGTATGCAGGTCAAACCGTATGCTTGGCTTTGTTATGCGCACCACAAAGCCATTCAAGAAGGTAGGCAGTCTCATTGTCCTATACTCGGCATTAGTTCGAACATTGCTTGAATATTGCTCTTCGGTTTGGCAGCCTATTTACTCAAATCACACTAGTAGAGTTGAGTCAATACAAGCTAAATTTGTCCGATATCTCACGAATAAAACTGGGACTCGTCGAACTCTTCCAGAGTATACTGACAGACTGGCTGCATTTAATCTTCAGTCTCTGTCCTCCAGACGCAATGTCACTGATTTAGTCACGCTTCACAAGATATTGCACGGCGGTCTTGACAGTAACCTCATGGATCATGTATGTGTTAGGGCTATTAATAGGAAAACTCGAAACCAAAACCTGTTTGCCTTGCCTTTGGTCCCTAACAATAACGTAACCAAAAACGCACCTATTGCCCGAATGTGCCGTTTATATGATAGTTTAGATATAGATTTAGACATATTGAATGTATCATTAAATAAGTTCAAAAATTGTTTGAAATCCAAATACGAGTATTCCTAATTGTCTTCTTTTCTCTCTTATAATTGTTATTTTATTTCGTATTTTTTGTTTTGTACCAAATTAGTAATCATTAAATATATTATTAATTTAGCTTTGATTTGCGTACTAAAAATGTTGTGTACAATTATTATAGTAGTGTGAGCAATGTAAAGATTTATTGTAATGTCGTTATACCTTGTTTTTGCCTACATTATGTTATTGTACCTATTTAAATAAATAAATAAATAAAATGATGACTTTAATTACATTCGTGAGCACACGTGATGCTATCGCCGTGTTAATTCAAGATGTTACCGGCGGCAGTAAAAGTGAAATGTAATGGGTTCAATGGATGTTCGATGGCTCGATAACGACCCGATTATCGTGCAATGCAGCTTTCAACACTTTTACAATGGCCGTATAACTAGAAAATATTTATTGTTTACTAGCTTCCGCGACGATTTAGATTATGGTTATTCCCACGAGAACTTTATAATTTTCCGACATGAAAAGTTGCGTACGTGTTTATCCGAGGTATAAGCTACCTCCATTTCAAACTTCATCCAAATCCGTCTAGCCGTTGCAGCGTGAAGGAGTACATTTTTGACTACACCATATGCATTTCACACGCTGTATTATGAATGCATATTATTTATTTTCTCTCATTTCGTGTTCGCGTTCAGCTACGAAGTAAGTAAACACCAGAGTTCAGCTAAGAACCAGAGCTGAGTCCTTTTCGACCTCACACTACAGCGCAACGTCTCTAAATACTCTCTACTTGTATAAGTAGTCAAGGTAAGAAAAGGTTTGTTACTTTTGGACTTTAACTGCATTGAAATAGAGTCGAAAAGTGACGAACCTTTTTTTACCCTGACTATACATAACTGAAAGTCTTTAGGTATGTTATTTTCTTTTACTTTTCAGGTTTTTTCTCTTAACATGTTTCTTTATGTTTGTTGTGTTGCAGTATGTTTTTGACAATCATGTTGTGAGTTCCAGTTTGAGTTTGAAATAAATAAATTTGAAATTTTAAATGCGTCATTGGCGCGTGGTGACATGTCCAATTCCTCAAGAGTCACGATGCGACAACGCCGGAACGACTACTTTATCGTTTCTTATATTAGGTACTTATCTTACCAGTGGGCTCTTTCGGATACAAATTCACTTTCGACTCCTTTAAGATCTTTTGTGCAATCCCCCTTTTCTATTCAGCTGTTCGAATGTGCAGGTTTCCTTACAATGTTTTTCCTTCACCGTAAAAGCATCGGATAATTTACTTAAGTAAGAAAAACTCATTGTTACATGGTGAGCGCGTGGTTTCGAACTCGATACCTTACGATTTCGATTCGACCCCTAAGCCACTAGGCCACCGACGCTCTACCAACGACTTTATTACCCCTAATAGCATAACGAGCAGTTTGTTAACGTGTTTACGTAACGTCCGTTATTTATTCGATCTGCCGCAGATTTATCTCTTTTATACGTTAATCTTGTCATAATACATTTATTTGCATGCACAACGATATTTCACTTTAAATAACTTTCAAATTGTTAATAGTGATCGATTTCTTTTCTTTTTTAACATCGCGTTAGAATGATTAATCTAATCTCGAAGTATCTTTATTTTATTGGTGTTGTTTAACCTTAAATGCTTTTAAAAATAAACTCCAATTTATATATTTATAATTTTTATTATTATGTCATTATTGCTAATGCATTCATTTATATGCTTCACACTACAATAAACGTCAAGGCTCACTTAAAATCCTCCAAGTTTCGATTAAATTCCTAAATAAAATTATGTAAAGCCTATCAAAATATGCATTCGATTGTTCCGCTCGTCAGAAGGTGAGCGTTACGTAAAGCACTCGAATATAAACTATAATAGAGTGATATATTTACGATAACCGTAAACTTTTACGATACAGAAGAGGAGCCGGTGTCGCAACGCCCGGCGCCCGTTGATGTCTTTTGTACGGAAGGTAAACGCGTGCGGAAGCACATCGCAGCTATAGAACGAAAGTGACCTAACACGAAATAACAACTTTGTGGTAATGATTTGGTGTAGTCAAATTGTCGCATTGGTTTTCATTCGTCATTATTAAAATAGGTACCTTTTAGCTGATTAGTTGGTGCTTTTAGCTGATTTTATGTAGTAGGTAGTTGTTACGCTACAAATCTTGTTATGTTTTTTTTATTGTTGATTATTTATTTTTATATCCTTTTCTAAAACCACTCACTTTTAGGTCACTTTTAAACTAACATAATATTGTTGTAATTTGATCAAACAAGAATTAAGCATCTTTTAATTCTAAAATTCATGTTATTATCATTAACAAACTGGCGTAAAGAACAATGAGTCAACCGAAAAACTCGGTATTATGCAATGCAAACTTAAAATGGGTCACTTTACCTTCGATAATTATAGTAATATACTTCATGATTACTTTGGGAAGCAAAACTATTCAGTATGTAGGTAATCGGTCACTGTTTCGGGCAAAATCAAAATAATATAGACATTTACCGTGTATTCAACGATATTTTATTTTATTGGCCAAATTAAACAGATATTGCATAATTTATTGCAACAAATCACGTTTTCCTGTTCATAACATTTGTAAATTTTGGTTTAGCCTTGTAAGGTCGACACGCAATTCATAGAAGAACTTCGCATTTAGGTTAACATTTGTGATATTCAGAACTTTCAACATAGCTTTTGATGATGTAGAATTCGATCACTTTCCATGGTTGATTTTTTTATGCATTGTTAAACCACTAAACAATATTGAACTTTCAGAAAATAATAATGTTTCTATTGTATTTTTAATCATTGACAGTAACAGTAACTTAACATTAATATGAAAAAGAAGCAAGCAAATAGCTAACTTTATATAATCAATGTATTATTGTTCTTACATACATACATACATTAAATCACGCCTGTTTCCCAGAGGG
Organism: Acleris laterana; assembly: GCA_963966035.1. Taxonomy (NCBI): domain Eukaryota; kingdom Metazoa; phylum Arthropoda; class Insecta; order Lepidoptera; family Tortricidae; genus Acleris; species Acleris laterana. The sequence continues at coordinate 6,714,296 of OZ014440.1, forward strand.
GTAGGCAGAGACCACTTCTTTCCACTTACTATATTATTGTTCTTTCAGCTAGATAATCCAATCGTCAAAAACGTGATTAAATATATTGTATGCTAGGCTGCTAGCTTACGTAAAAATACGGCCCATTATTCTGCCTTCCTAAGACAATAAGCAGTATCTTAAATTCATTCACCAAAGCAGATTCAATTCTATGTTGTGAAACATTAGGTGGATATTACTACAGGAGGTTTATCTTAGTTACTGCGTTTTAGTTTAGGACATATTGCTACCGCTCACTCTATAGCCACACATAAAGCGTTAAATAAGTCACAAACTACGCGCACAGCCATTAGATAACAATAAACGGACAAAACAAACAGTCAGCGGTTTGATGTAACGATCGGCTTATTCAACGGTATTTTATTGCGTGTGAAATTTATTTAGTGATTTTGGACCAAGGTGGTGGGAATATAGAATCGTGGATAGATGTGTGGGTATATTTGTATATTATGTGAGTTAACAATATGTGGTAACTGCGTGAGTGTCAAGATGGATGTTTAGACGTTTTTCTTTCAGGGGACTATGTCAACGATATAAATACTTATATAGAAAAATATATACTTAAATATATAGAAAACATTCATGATCCAGGAACAAATACTCGCGGTCATCACCCGTCCTTACCGAGATTTGAACCCAGGTCCGCTAGTTTTGTAGGCGGGGTCACTACCAACTAGGCCAGCGCATCGTCAATTTTTTTTTTGTTTTAGTCACGGATGTTAACCGTTTAAAAGGGTGAAGCTTATTTTGAGTTGTGACTCGTTTCATACAAAACTCGACAAAATACGTAAAACAAGTTGGACTTTTGTATGAAGCAGAAATTACGCCACGAAAATATGTGACTCACAACTGAAAAAATCACCCATAATACAAGCCTAGAACCACCCGACTTCTTGGGGACTCGGTCAATTTGAAAGAGGTTGACGTCCATGGATTGCGTTTGCTTGGTTTTTAGTGTTTCGTACCTGAAGCGAGCCTGGAATTAAATATACCTGCGATGTCCATCGGTCCTGACTTCATTCCTTCATTGTTTCGTCATATTCAACTATTTCGATTCCCGGTTGAGCCAAACAAATTTTCAAAAATGCAGCTTTTATTGTTTTTCAAAAATTAAAGCCCTAAGTCTACTTGGCGTAGAATTTGCTATTTCCAATGTTTAAGGTAATTGCTGTCCATGTGGCGTTCGCTCTTTCCACCTTGTAAGTATACACAGTACACAAGAACTGTGTGTTGTGTATTAACTTAGTCAGTTTTATGACGAAAATTAGCCATACAATGCGGCCGTCAATATAGTAAAGCCATCGATTTTTTACTCATCGTGAAATAGTTCTGTTAACTTATTGTTTTAATTTTGTCAATTATAGCATAACCTACAATCGCTGCACTAGCGGACCGATGCTATTTATTTTAATGATAAAAGCAATGTATAGCTAATTTTCGTCACAAAATTGACAAAGTTAATGTTCCTTAATTTCAGTCCTTAATTGGGTACAGTTTTTAGTGAAAACGCCCATACACAAGAAATGTGGATGTACTCGCAAGCCATCTTGTTTTGGCATAAATCACTCGCGAGGTGTTCAGAATGATTAAATTCAGAGCATTAATCTTGGACCCAAAGGTCAACTTTGATGTAGCGCTAAGTCTCGGATCACTGCCACTTCCAACACTCAGCTACACTTTAAGTTTTTTTTTTAATAATTACCCCCTACTTATTGACAAACAACGTAAAAAGATTTTATAAGTTTAAGTGTGTCCGTCCATCCTAACTTTAAAGAGCTGTATCTTTAGAACCGCAATGGATAGCGGTCTTTTTTTCAGAATATGTATTATTACGGCAAATATACTCATAAATATAAATAATATAAGAAAGTGAACTGATAGACGGATTTTTTTAACGTATTTAAATTTTTGTTTTGTAAAAACGGTATTACGAAGAAGCCTCAGATTTTGTATGATTATAATACTAACCCTGACGAAAGACCATAAATATTTACTAAATAACTTAGCCAATGTCAAGTCAGGCGGCGTGTTTAGCTTGTTTAGCCACTGTCATATCAAATCGTGTATTTGAGCGATGACTGCCTTTCGAGTTCATCAGCGTCAGTCTCTTCTAAATTCAAATTCCTTTTCCTTTTTATTAACGCCTTTTACGGATTTATCATTCTTATTATTTAATGACCCCCTATTCATTTTCCGGTTCAAAGTTCAGCTTAAGATTAAATTGAGAATTTAATTTTATTCCACGACACGCTGCTTCAACAATATGACATACCGCTCTTTACAGTGAGCATAAAACAGCGCTTTAATGACGAAATACCTTGACAGTCAAAATAAATAAATAAAATCTATTATCTATTTTCGAATGAGTTGGTGGAATTCATTTGTTTGATTCGAACTTGACCTGACGCGTGGGCTAAACGTGACGTTGGCATCTTTTTTTATTCATCGTCGTAAGTCGATGAATAGGTGAACCTTGGATAATATTCAAACAGTTTATATTTGACAACGCGGTTGCCTAGTCAGTGGTGTAGTGTAGTAACCCTGCCTACGAAGCTAGCGGCAACCAACACAATGAGGTTATTCCGACCAATATCCAAAGAGGGTGTAGCAAACACTGACAATATAAAAAATAAAATCAGTAGATAATAATAAAAAAACATAAGGATAAGACAGGGTAAGGGAAACATAAGGGTAAGGTTTGGGGATAAGACAGCCGGTGAAATGACTAGCATAGAGGCATTCCATCTTAGTCCTCAGGGTTGGCAACGCATTTTGCAGTCTCAGGATTGCATTGCAGTCTTGTGAATGCGAATGTCTATGGGTCACAGAGTCCACTTACCATCAGGTGGCCTGTGTGCTCGTTTGTCTTCCCTATGCCATAAAAAAAAAAAAAGTTGAAAAAAATCCGGGAAAGTGCGAATCGGACTCGCCCATCAAGGGTTCCGTAGCAATTTCTATTATCATAAAAATAATGAAAAATCTGTTTAAACTCACTTATGCCAATGAAACCCTTTCATACGATACCCCACATGACACTGTTAACTCAATTCAAAATTTGGACCACCGTTCCTCGTGTAAAGATCCTGTTTTTTTGTGATTTAATTTAAAATATATAGTTTTCAGGTTTTTCCTTATACTCATAGTAGTTATAGTATGATGGTAATACTTGCCAAATTTCATAGATTACCTAATTTATAATTGATCTTCCCTTGAGAATGTCGAAATAAACGTTTTTGCGGCCTAAACCGCCGTATCGTTTTTTACGTTAACTTAGAAGTTTGATTTTTTTACAGCTTCAATGTGACTGTAGACCTGAGTATCTATATGGTTTTAATTCCAATTCGATATCTCCACGCGTTCCTGAGCTAAAGGGTATTGACAGACAGATAGATGAACGGACGGATGGACAAACGGACGGATAACAAAGTGAGGGTTCCGTTTTTTTTTTTTTGAGGTACAGAATCTGTAAAAATAAGTATTTTTTCCTTTATAACAGGTTCCAAACGTTAGCGTTATGCATCTTGTCTAGAGCCCTTGGGGCCTTTTTTTACATTGTCTTTACACCTATTGTTATAGTATATCAACTTTATGATAGTTTTTATTAACTTCACAGTAAAACAATACGATAACAATAGCTATAAACAGTATGTATAGCTATAAAACAAGGCCAGTGCGCATGCGTATTGTCACAAGTCTGGTATACTAAACATACATAAGTCTGGTAAAATAAATTTTCCCGAAAATGACAACTTGACAGATCGATTTTTTGACCCATAATTTTCGTCGATCTCGTTTGAGGCTTTATTATTGATTTACCCCTTTATTTATAAACGTGATTTAGCTGCCGTGTGGTTACCGGTTTAGAATAGTGCTACTCCAACTCGTCTCGTGGAAATCGTAAGAGGCGACTAAGGGATTAAAGGCTTGTAGTATTGTTAGGCGATGGGCTGCAACCTGTCACTAATCTACGAGCACACATGGTAAACATCTTAGCCTGTTTGTGCAAAATGTGGTAATAGTATTAACAACAAAAGTTGTTGATTATTCTGTAGCTCTGCCTACCCCACTCTGGGATGAAGGCGTGACGGTATGTATGTATAAATAAAAAATAAAAAAAAATGATTTATTCAGTAACTTAAATTAAGTAACAATATATGTATGTACTCGTATTTAGCTAAAGTATACTTGAAAAATGAACTGTCCTTATCTGCCATTATGATATTTGAATTCAACAAAAAGAGTCAAATTAATAGATACTTTGACTAACACTTTGGTTAGAATAAAAAAAATGATATTGGCTGTTTTTAAGTAAATTGTTTAAAAGCATAATAACTACTCGTACTTTCTTCGCGGCAGCACTATTGCTGTAATAAAAATCTTTTTGTACAACAATTGATGGTTTCTCCGATAAATACTCTACTAAGTGGTTAATTTAATCCAGCGTATTAAATTAGCCTATAATCCTAATTAACTCCTGGGAATCGAACCCACTGAGTTCGCACACAAGACGCATTCACTTTACTCCAGTTGGCATTGATGCTCAGGCCTGTCAGCGGCGCTTGTTTCCACTGCACATTGTGTAACGCACGGGAACGCCTCCCAATCATTTACTTTTTTTCACGTTTGATGGACGCATGCAGAGCGTGTACCCGCGTGTTACAACCATTAAGGCAATGAGTTTGTTACTACACATTATTACTTAAGCAAAACAGTTTTGTGAATCGGCCTAATTGTGTTAAGATCGTGTATTGAGTTATGTAATGCATATTGTTGTTTATAAAAGTGCAATGAAAAACCAGAATGAGCCTTTTTATATTTAGCTAACAAACAGAAACGATAGACTTCCGCAATTGAATTGATGAACGACTGTTTAAGGAAACGGACTTAATGATGCGTGTTATTCCTTGGATTAGTCGATTTTTTGTTTCGCAACCGCTGCCGGTAGCATTCGAACCCGTCATTAAATTTATTTCTACAAAAAAATCGTGATTGAATTCGGATTGCAATGGACACTTCTTTCACTCCGGCGTGAGAAGTGGAACACGTCTTACAGCAAAATAATGTTGTCTATTTAAATTGTGTGGCTGCAGCCGATTCTGATGTACTCACGCGCAAGTGTGTCGATAAAAACCAATTTAAAATCGGATTACAAACTATAATCTGTATCTGTCTCAAGTATTATTGAAATGCTGAGTGTATCTTAAATGGCGTGTCTTGATATGCTTGATTGCCAAAGCTATTGAAAATTATAGCGAATAAAGCGTTTGCGCGTTTCGTTACCGAGTCCGCAGGTGGGCTCAAGTTTTAGATCATATTTAAGTAAAGCATTGCAATCAGCTCGATTCGACCATGTGCAAATTAGCATAAAGATTTCGCTAAATCGATTGAACTTAGGGACATTTACGGATTTTCAAAAGGTGAGCCTAAACAAAGGTTAGTCCCGAGACGCGCGCGCGACAGGTTAAAGTGAACGATTGCCCAATCGATCGCAACACGAGGATCAGCGGACCGCTCTGCGTCCGCTTCAATTATTTCTCGAGCGACTATTGTTCTGTTTAACGCTTTAATTCGAGCACACGAGATAATAAGAATAGTCGAAATTATCTAGTATCTTCTGGATAAAGCGGTTGCGTAAAGGCTATAGTCGCAGTTTCCACGGTTCTTGACAATGCGTGGTGGTGCAACGGTGGTGAGTTCTATAGTTGTAGGTGCTTCAGTCGCGACGCCGGCGCACGCTTGCTCTGTCAACTCTTCATGCCACTTGCGTTTGCGCACGTTACCCGCGGAAATAGTGTTCCCGATGTGATTAAATCGAGTGTGTGATTGTGACTACTGGAATTCACCCAGCGAATGCGGATTGATTGGTTAATTAAAACACGCAACATATAGTACGTGCAATTACCAATATGAGCCAACTTTGTTTTCTACACTCAGGAACGTCTCATTTGCATGCCCTTACAACGTGTTCAATTCAACGCTTTCATAAATCAAGTGGCATTACATAAATTCGATATGGTTACGTTTTGATGTCGTCGCAAAATGTATTTTTAAGTTGATGTGTTTTGCGACAATGAGCGTTGTAAACGACGTTACTCAATCGATCGGCTCGGCGTAGAGCTGCAGTGAATTGGTCACAGTCAACAAGCTAGTCACATTTTGGAGAGAACCTTCGGAGTAAATACAGAAGTATCTTCACGTGTGAAATATGCCGCGGGGTGGGCGCGCCGGGGGCGGATGCTGCGAAGGCGTCAGCAACGGCATTCAATTAACGCCAATAACTTAATCACTTTTATATGAACTGCCTACAAACAAATCAATTAATGAAACACAGTTATAGATATGAACGAATAAATAAACATGTGTGTCCTCACAGAAATTGACCTACTCCCAAACTAAGCTAGTACTTAATGCCTTTATACACATACACTACTTCCTTTAAAGACTAGCCACCTGCCCAAAACAGAGAATCTTACTAATATTATGTAACTAAATACGAAAGTCTTTGTGTTACTTTGTTACTCCTTCACGCTGCAATGGCTGAACGGATTTGAATTGAAATAGAGGTAGCTTATAAGCTAGATTATTACATAGGCTACATTTCATCTCGAAAAATTTAAATGTGTCTGAGGGAATAACGATAACTGAAGTCTACACGGACGAAGTCGCAGGCAGAAGCTAGTAATACATAATATGTTTTTAAAGTTCGTGAGTATATCTATGTATGAATTTCTTTTTCCCACCGTCACATCTAAACGGCTGATAAAATTCAAAAGCCTGTAGTGTGTGGTATCACTGGTATCCTTAGAATTCATACGTTGTTTTATCCTGGGCTAAAATAGTTTAAAAGAACTCATTTTCTGTAACACACATTTGATCCCGACTATTTTCCATTGAGGAGTTCCTATGGCCACCATATATCTAATGCCGGCTGTACACACTCGTCGAGACTGTCGGGCTGAATCCGACCGCGATCGAGACATGGCGAGACGAGACGATGGCGTGAGTGTTATTCTCTCAAAAACAACGGACGGTCGGACGAACGAGCGAAATCGCCGCCGCAGCGAGTTTAAGTAGTTCCGTCAGGACGAACAAAACACATTTTAGGCAGCCTTATACGTTCGATCTTATCGACAGAAGCCATGCTGCTAAATTAAAAATGCACGTGCTAAAATGTGTTTGGTTCGCTCTGACGGGACTACTTAAATTCGCCGCTTGGACATTGACTAGTTTGTCCGTCTGACCGTCGTTGTTGAGTGGATCACTACCCAGTATGTACACGCTCGCTCTTGGCCTGTCTCAGGGTATCTCGACGAGTGTGTACAGCCTGCATATCATAATACCAGTTGGATGTGTATTCTCATCAAAATCGCATAAGCATGAAAATGTTCATGAAATTGATGACTGCAAGTTGGTAGGTCAAATAACCTCCTAGATTTGTTAACATTGTTCGTTAGTTAATTAGTCAGTTACAAGTGAAGATAATATAAGTTTGTTATAATGATGCAGCTATTAAACACGTTTTATTTAATACTTACCTACTTGAATTAAAACCTCATACAGTCGAATTCTTCCGTACAAGGGCAAGACCTCGCGTCTAACAATATATTTTTAACCGCAGTTTTTTTTAAACTAGAATTCAGCTGATCAGCTTGTTATGCAAAGTAAAACTATTAGATAAATAAAAACCCCCAATATAATGGTGACCCCTTCTTTAAGAGCTGATATATCTTAAATGACCTACTAGCAAAAAAACACCACAAGAAAATCGGCTTTCAAATAAAAAAAACCTTATCCAAATCTGTTCACCCGCTTAAGAGCTACGGTGCCAGACACACACACACACACACATAGCGGTCAAACTTATAACACCCCTCTTTTGCCATCGGGGGTTAAAAAACTCAAACTATTCCATCATACGTACGACACCTTCATACAATATCGTATTTCATCGTACTCCAACACCGCTATACGGACATGCCACTTGCATACGAGTATGATCGAGATTGACCGTCACAGCACGTAATTGTAATTGACCGCTAATCAGCGCAAGCGCAGTTACCGTCACGTGTCGGCGGCGCGCGTTTCTCCTTATTTATACCTCGCTCGCTATTGCTAACGGAATGCAAATCAAACGTGTCACAGTTCAATGCTCCAATAATTCCTGAACTGTAATTATTTAGTAGATTGCTGCTTCGCTATTGCCTCTTTATGGTGGTAGAGCCGCGCTGTACTCGCTTTATATTGATTTCTTTCAGTAAAAAGAGCCGGTTTCTTCGTGGTTCTGTACCACCCTCTCACTCATGATACTGTTGTAAAATCAATCTTCATGACCAGCACTCATTTACGAGAACTCTATCACTTGATCTAGGACGAGTGAAATTGACTAAACATTAAATAACAAGAATGATAAGATAAACATATACCATGGAGCAGGCAAACGAGTACACATGTAGGCTACGTGATGGTAGGTATGTGGGATCTAAGATCTATATAAATTTGCCACCTCAAGATTGCAATCGTAAGACTGTAAATGCGTTGAGATTCCTCTATAGGTATGCTAGTACTTTTATCAGTTGGTTTTTTCCCACACTGGAACAGGACAATGCTGCTTGGCAGGTGGTTAAAACATGGTGGTAGCAATCCGAACGAACACGGTACGAGACACCGCCGAAAATAAAAAACCCTCGGTGGCCGATCACGTCTCGTCCCACGTCAAACTTTAATAATTAAAAAACAAACTCATAACAATGCTACGTCTAGTAAACATATGAAGTGAAAACCGATTTGGGTTAAGTAGTATCTAAAATTAGCACAAACAAACAGATCCACGTTGTCGTTAGCGCTTATTGTATCGGTAATGAGCGGTCCGCGTGCGCGGGCGCTGGGATGTGACCACGTTACTGTACTCACGCGCAGACCGCTATGTATTATCATTATCACAGATAATATGCAGACTTGCTTGACGCTGAGACCTGCTTTGTAGTAACTGCAAGCGTTTTTTTTTTTATAAAAGAATATCTTCTGCCAGCGACTTTGTCCGCGTACAATTAATATTTTTGCCATCAGAACCGTTCATTTTCCGGGATCAAAATTAGCTTATGTTACTCAGGGATAATGTAGCATTCTAATGGTGAAAGAATTATCTAAATCGAGCCAGTAATTTTTTTTGTGTTTATTCGTTACAACCATACAATAATGTAATTTAGTGTAGAATAGTTTACACCTATTCGTAATCGTTAATCGTGTTTCGCGAAATTAAATCTTTTTTTGTAATAATTTTCCACAGTTGTAGTTTTGACTTAATCACTGAAAATGGCGATAATCCTCCATTCACAAACACCGTGATTGGCTATTTAGAAGTTTCCAAAATTATCAAAAAAAAATATTACTTCAGTCCCTAGATATAATAAAAACCTTTGTCCCGATTTGCAGAGACTAAAGTAACATTTTAAGAGCATGAGAAGAGAAAAAAAACGTGTGAACGATTGAAAATTATATTTAAATAACAAAAAAATATCCAATCGAATCCCTTTCTGGATCGAGCCTCAGAAGACCTTTCGTTTATAAATGCGCGAGAACAGTGACAGATGTTCATCGTTTATCGATGCTTGCTTACACTTTTTCTCAAAACTGGCTGAGTTTAGTTGTTGTTTATTTTCTTGCTCATGAAACGTAAATAAAAGCGAACAAACAAACCAACGTTGCGCATTTTTGTTCACTCGCGACGTGATGAATATTAATAACTAAGTATTATTTTAACAGAACATTACTGCAGAGGCCGGAAAATGACCGTTGCGAGAGGAGAATCACATACATACATAAACTCACGCCTTCATTCCCAGAATGGGGTAGGCAGAGCTACAGAATTACCAACAACTCAAACATTTGTGTATAAATGCTTTCCAGTGTATTAGTGACCTGTAACCCCATCGCCTAACAGTACTACAAGCCTTTATTCCCTTGGTCGCCTCTTACGACATCCACGGGAAGACATGGAGTGGCACTATTCTAATCCGGCAACCACACGGGAATCAAGGCCGCAATATACTGCCCTCCATAGAAAAAAGGGCGTATGTCTCATAGAACCGCGAATTTATTAGTGACCTTATTTCTTTACATGGGGGTTAAATTTACTTTGACTATCAAATTGCAATACGTATTTTTATTTAGATGGGCAGTATATGCATACGAGTCCAGCCACCGCCCTTCCCGGCCGAGACTTGAATAGTGCTTTTCTCCAACAATGCGAGAAAAAATTACACAATTGTTAAAAAAGTTCAACAAGGTCCTGAAATTGCCTGGAAATAAATTGTCTCCGTCATCATCGAAATTACTCATAACATAATGCAATTAAGTTATATTTGTGTAGGTCTGTTAGTATATCTATAAGGCTCAAACGGGGCAACTAATTTTAATGAAGTATGTTTTGTACATTCGAAACAGGAATGACAAATTTAAATGTAGGTATTAAAGTTTAAATTATTGCATTTATTCCACGTTGAAGTTAATTCGGCAATTTGTTTCGGTTATGAACGTAATAAGTTTAAAAAAAACCTATTTGATACACTTTTCAACACGCTGTAAACGCCGTTCGTAAAGGTAAACTCTTTGTACGTAGTCAATGACATTTTTTTAAAGTAAAATAAACGTAGTAGAATATTTTTTGTACGAGTGTTTGGCTGTTTGGAGTTAGTTATCTTAGGCTAGTCATGGTTTTTAAAAGTATAAAACCAAAAATAATTTATATTTTTTTAAAAGCGATGCCCCTTTGATGCTTTTGGTAAATAATAAGGTTTTTTTAAATATTTGAACGCAGAACTTTACAGCTGGTTTTACAACAGTAAGGTTAACATTTTCGAGCACGTCAGAGAAAAAAAAGTAATTACACTCGTAATAAGTGTGAAGGTAGTCTGAAGGTACCTGCTTGTGTCTATTTATTGATTTGACTTTGAACTCAAAATAATAAATGAATGTAAAATTCGAAGGCCCAAGGTAACGCGCAAATGCCAAAAGATAAAATAGCATCTAGGGACGATCCGGCCTTTAATGTCGGGGTTCGAGGCGCAGTGCATTGTTACAGCCTAATAATGACTTACGAAATCTGCCTACACATAGATCAAGGACTAGGTTTGTTATTACACGATGATGATACAGCAATGTACCTACCGGGTAGCGGTATGAAGATTTCTATTGTACTTTTCAAATATTTAAGTAGTAGTTCCAGAGTAATTGTAAGTATTAGTGAAATCTAGAGCTGCGGTTTGTACGTGATGTAACAGTACCAATTTATTGAAAAGGTCTCGTAAAGGTCATTAAATAAATTATTAAAGGAATGCTCGTCGGCTTCCTGCATGCGCTTCAATGATGGGCCGATTACGTTTCAACACAGATGGGGCAAAAAAGTTGAGTCACTCCATCAGCAACAGCACCCATGGAAAACCATTGCATTCTGTAATGTTCCTGAGAACGTTTGTATTGCATCACCGTAGGCAGTAAGCATTAGGGACGGCTAGCATATCTTTAATATTGATGGTATTAATAGTGCAACCAGACGTGCAATGCAATATTTTTTTGTGTTTGGGTGAACGATGTAGCTTTACTAGACATTGGAACTTTTTTTAGTGAAATCAAATGAAGCTTCTGTAATGTTTTGGCTGGTTAGAAGTAAATTCAAATAATCACCGAACAAACGGGCAAGGGTGAGTCAGACTCGCACACTGAGGGATCCGTTCCATCATGATAAATAAAAACTAACTTGTGAAAGATTACGCTTGATACCAAACCAAATAAAAACGTGACTATAAAAAATTACCAAACCAGAATAGGTGACCGCGTAAAGGGGTCAAATTTATTATTATTTGATTGGGGGTTTCTTTTTTTTAACAATTGTTTCAAAAACTATTGTTTCATTTAATTTTGTATCTACGTTACTAAGCTGATGTTTTTGCTGTACAACTAAAAATAATGTAATATTATGGACATTTCATGTATACATAATGGGGCCCCTAATTTAATTTTAAATTTAGTTTTATTAGAAAATATTATTTGTTAGAAAAATCCCAAGTATTTGTCGGAAAAACATATATGAAGACAAATGATTTTGTCCATTTAGCAATTGATTCAAACTTTTTCTTAATTCTTGACATAACAAGATGTTAAAACTTACAATTTTATATGCAGATGTCACATCTCGAACAAAGGATCCATGAGAAAAAGGTCCTGAAATTAAAAATATTGTATAAAAAAACAAATTGCTTCCAATTTATGGCGGACACTACTTGCGGGAGACGTACTATCTTATTTTATAACGAAATATAAAATCATTGAAGAAATTGTACTGTTTGTTTTTCTATTAATGTAGGTTTGTTTTTCATAGTTGCGAATTTCCACTTCGCGTTCTTTCACAGTCGATAATTATTTTCGTAATAGCTTTTCTTTGTGTAGCGATTTTTAGATAGCGTTTTTTAATGTTCGGTGACTTTTATTATCCACATTTTATCCGTTCCCGATTTTTCCCATCGCAAATTTTCACAATAGTAATTACATCGTAATGCGTAGGTAGGTTGATAAGGTTCGTATGATTGTGCTACAGAATGACATAGTAAACAGTTAGTTTACAATTTAAACTGACGACGTGAGTCATTATCTCATTATATATGTACAAGATAAATATATACTTACTGGCCTATTCACGTATCGATTTCGAGACATGTTCTAAGTACCTACCTATCATGGGAGGAGCCCTTCATAAGGGGGGCGGGGGGAGCATTCATGAAATCACACTATATTTATTTGTCAATGCATCACGATAAAAAGGCTCTACGGATTTAGATAAATTTAGGTATGGTGACACCTACACCTACACATGCTACCTATTGTCCCGAAACCGACTGTGGCCGTGGAATGGTCACCGTGAACAAAATCGAGGGCAGAAGCTAGTATAAAATGTTTTAGGTAACATATTTTGTCCAATAACATTACCAAGACGATAGCGTCCGAATCGGCACCCGGAATTACATTTGTGTTAGGAGGTTGCTAGGGCGACCCCAGGTTCAACCAAGCGAAAGTATTTATTTATTAATTTAATCCATCTAAACTAGCATAATCAACTGTCAAATAATCATGATGATTTGTAGTGGTGTCGAGACTTCATGCATCTGCATAAATGGATATGTATCAACATAATCCGTAAATGTTTTACAAAATTTATTTTAGCAGTGTTCTGACGTGTCACACTTGTTATTTCATGCGGAAGGTGAAGCGAGTTACGGAGATCCATTTAGCACCAAATAACCCTAGTTATCAGTGCATCTGTTGCATTAGCGGCACGTAAGTTGCATAAAATCCAGTGCGTTGCACAATCCCAGCAAATCACTCTCGGTGTCCCGCCATTGTCGCGCACGCGCCATGGGAACGTTCCCGCGTCGGCAAAAAGCGCGGGAACCGGCCGACTACGAGTATAATGGCCAACATAACGCTCCGAATGTTATCTATCGCCTTCTGCGTTTTACAACATTGCGAATGTTCTACTTACTGTTTGATTATGTCTGGCGTTGTTATTGTTTGTTGTCTGGCTAATAGACCAACGAAGTTTTTTTCACAACGCTTTCCTGATTAGGATGATCGATATCCTAATTACGTTTTTGGGTCAAACTTTTATTGGTGACTTTTTTTTCTGTGCAGTCAGCAGCTGCTTATTAAGATCCTGTTAACGAGGCCAAAACTCAGAGGGTCTACCTTAAATAAAACGGAGTTTCTGTACAAAATTGCGTAGTCTTCGAGTAAACATATTATTATGTATTGATTGCAAATAATAACTAAGCCTATTCCAATAAGGGTAACTGACTCGATATTGACTTGCAAGATTCGACCCAAACGTGCTGGCGGCACTCGAACGAAGAAACGAACATCTTAATTAGAATAAAATACAATAGCCAAAAAACGAATGTTTTTATTTAGTTGCCAGTGCACCGCTAGGTCCATTGTTATGACAAAAGATACATAAAATCATACAATAGTACAATTTGAGCCACGCAGCTGGCATAGCTAGTTCGTAAACATTTATACACAGTCCCAACGGGAATGCCATGTTGATGAAATTACTGTGTAGTTATATCATCCGTTTTTTGTGTGTTGCTAAAAGAATTCGGTTGCATCATTTCGAATGATAAACAGCACGAAAACAATCAAACAATCCGCATTTGCCTCTGGTCCATTCATCAGCGTGAATCCGCCTCCAGACTAGTGTCGTTCAGGCCGCCGAAGCAGCAAAAGGGTCACTCAGATGGCCATCTCATAATATCAAGTGCTTTATACATAGATTCAGTGATGAACCTAAAAATTCAGCAATGCCATGTACATAACAATAAATGAATACGTAACGGATTAAGTGCAAAAGAAGCGCAACATTTTTACCATGGTTAATGGAAATTACGTAATGTACGGAGATAGATCGGTGTCAGACTCTGAGATAGTAGAAGACCACATCGTGTGCCGCACGGCGGAGCGACGACCGCGGCGCAAGGGTAACCGCACGGCCAGCGAGCTGCAGCACTCGCTTAACCTGGCGCAGCTCGAGAACGAGACCGACTCCATCAAGCACGAGAAGAGGAGCAAGGAGCCGCGCCTGCTGCGCTACGTGCCGACCACGGACGTGGAGGAGCACTACGTCAGCGACAAGTTCGAGACCTACGATCTGAAACCCTCGGAGGCGACGCCGCGGCGCTACGCGTTCAAGAAGAAGCCGCGGAACCCGGCGGACGGGTCCGTCAACTACGCGTACTCGCGTTCTAGCAGCTCGTGCAGCTCGCCCTCCGGCAACCTGCCGCCCATCGCCGAGCACGAGCCGCGCCGCACCCCGCCCAGCCCGCCGTCCAGCCCGCTCCCCGCGCTTCCCGGGTTGCCCGGGCTGCCCGGCTACGAGTCCAAACTAGACAAATACTTCACCAAACCCAAAGAACACAAGTCCTTTGCCATTCAGGTAAGCTACAATGTAAGTTTATAACTTGAACATTTAGTTCGGTGATAACTGGAGCTAGCCTTTCACCGATCTACGGAAAAGGTTGTAATTAACTTTGTTTACTCGGTTACCCGCGTAAAAACCACGAGACTCTTGCTGAGCTTCTTCGTAATTATTTAAGTGTTTAACGCAACCAAAATTCTTGCAATAAATGCCAAAGAATGCGCTGTATGAAATGCTGACTTAATTTATGAGAATGCTTACCGATCGATTATATCAGTATTAAAGGTTAATCACCCGGGCCGACAAGCCTCATTAATTTTCCTTCGATATTATTTAATAGCACACTTAGTCGCTCGATTGCGATTGGTACTAAATAAAATTATGATATGAGACCTAGTATCCTGTTCTGGGACACGCGTGATTAGCTGAGGGTGTTGGTCTGGGATTAAAGCCTTCCGCGTTGCTGCAACAACTTGCACGTACGTCATACTAATTTACTGCTCGGCATTACACGGCTATGTTACGCGTAACTTGATGTCATACCGGTACAGTAAACACTTCGGATATTGAGCGTCTGACAATGTTATTGACATTGTTCAAACTGCAGTATTGTTTTCAAGCAAGTAAGTACCCACTTATCTCTAAAGATACCACAGCCTCCTCAGCCTCCTCGACAAACATAATTATGCATGTCTAAGTTTGTGGACATACTTAACAGACTGAAGAGGAACTCGAGGCGATTTCTCCACTCACCACAAGGGAATCATGTAACACTTTCCTATTAGTACAATCACGATTAAATAATAAATCACACGTTCTGACTTGCCCACACCGTGATATTTTTTAATTTAAACATCTTTATTGCGCTCTCTGTTAATATGCCTTTGCGCATAACGCAACCTTTGACTAATTAGTCAGTTATAAAACTGTGAACCTTTGCTGTTGCTGCCCATGAATCCCGTGCTAACCTAATGCACCGCACGGAAGTCTTACCCTAATACAAGGTTTTGAATTTAATTCACGTTGATATAAATTTATTTGAATTTAGTTTCATTAACGTATGTTAAATATGTAAAACGTTTCTTTATTTGTGTATGTAACCAATGGCGTCACTGGTAGACCACGTGACTTTTCGTATCACGTGATGTACCAGTGACGCGATTGGTTTAACAACGAAACGAATAGAAACGCTAGTTAGCGTAGTGCATCTTGGCATGACCCTGTCAAATAAACATAAAATGTTACTTAACCTAGGATACACGAATTGCAGCTCAGAAACACAGCTCTAACGCTACAGAATAGAAATAAATAAATAAACTGATATTTTTGATAGCGATTATTAAAACATAATTTAGGTCAACAATGTTAGAAACTTAGAAATTACTTGTGGAGTGAACGAGAATCAAGTTGATAGTTGCCAATAGGTATAAAAATCCGCATTCTGTACTTATTCGGTAGCCGGTGATGTCCTGTAGTTTTGGATTTTTAATGTCCTCCATTGATAGATTTGCTATTTTCTGCATACCGTTTCCCATATTATTTAATAGTTAATAAATAAACACACTGCTGGACATAGGCCTCTCCCATCCCAGTCATCCTGCCACCTGGCCAGAGGGGGGCGGCGTCCCACCACGCTACGTTTGCCAAGATGCGGTCTTCACTCCAGAACACGCGCACACGCAAACACACGTGGACTGCAACGGGCTGATGATGATGATGATGAAATAAACACACAGGAAGTGCTAAATTAATTAAAGTTTAGGTAATAAGCCAATGGCCGGATGCTTAAAACACTCTGAAATAATAAATTCATAGTATTGCGATTGTTTGTTTACATTACGTTTGAATGACATTCGTCTATTATGAATTTATGATGATAAAAAACGTCTTTCTGAATCTTAGACGAAGTATACAATTTTTCTAAGTAGCTCCACCAAGTGCCAAAATTGCACAGTAAGTAAGCCAGGTTAATTTTATTTGATAAATTATTTTAAATAACAATACGATTTTTAATCATGAAATTAGATCCGAAGAAAAGGCTATTTTTTCGAATAAAAATGTAAAAGCAAGCAGTTATTTTTTTTGGTGTATCCCAACTGTCGCAAAATGGCGCGTCGAAAGTGAAATTCTGTTGTATACGTTTCATTCGACTTCTATGGTTTATCGGTTCATTGGGATAAGAAAAATCAACATATTTTAGAATTTATCTCACTTGTTTTTAATTTAAAAATTTAATATGTTAATTATGTAACAAATCAGTGCAAAGCAGACAACGGGAGGTGCACTGATCGGTGCTTAGATATACTGAGGCTAAATTGAGAAAAAAATCTAGGTTATGTTATACAATTTTTAACCCAAAAGAGGGGTGTTATAACTTTAACCACTATGTGTGTGTGTCTATCTGTGGCACTGCAGCTCTTAAACGGGTGAACCAATGTGGATGTAGTTTTCTTTACATGAATTTTCTAGCAGTAGTTTTTAATTTAGGTTTAACTAGCGACCCGCCCTCGCTTCGCTTCGGTTTATGTGAGTTTTCTGTAACACCCGTACATAAACCAGAATCTATTATACATATAAACCTTCCTCTTGAATCACTCTATCTATTAAAAAAACTCTCATCAAAATCCGTTGCGTTGTTTTAAAGATCTAAGCATACATAGGGACAGACAGCGAGAAGCGACTTTGTTTTATACTATGTAGTGATGAAAATCGGTTGTGCTGTTTAAGAGATATGCTCTGTTAGAAGGGGTCACTATTATATCGGAGTTTTAAATATCTATCTATTGTGTTTGCGGGTGGTAGGACCTTGTGCAGGGTCCGTCCGGATCGCTACCACCATCTTATCCATTAACCTACCGCCAAATAGCATTGTTCGCATTGTTGTGTTCCGGTTTGGGGATAAGAGAGCCGGTGAAATGACTAGCATAGAGGCATTCCATCTTAGTCCTCAGGGTTGGCAACGCATTTGCAGTCTTAGGATTGCATTGCATTCTTGTGAATGCGAATGTCTATGGGTCACAGTTTCCACTTACCATCAGGTGGCCTGTGTGCTCGTTTGTCTACTCTATGACATAAAAAAAAAAAGTCTTTGTTTGTTGCAGGGCTCGCACCCCGACAGCCTGTACCGCGTGCCGACGGGCAGCGGCTCCCGGGCCGGCAAGCTGGCGCGCGCGCTGCGCATCATGCGCTGGCCCGTGGCCCTCGTCGTCGTCTGCGTCGCGCTCGCGGTCTTTGTCTACTTCCTTATGCCAGGTGAGAACACAAGTTTTTGAATTTAACTCATGTTACCTTCATAAAATTTATTGAAGTGAACGCACAGTAACGTTTGTCAAATATATAAAAAAAAAATATCTACTCGTTATCCGTGTGTCTTTCCATCATCATTTTATTGTAGAACCCGAAGTTTCCTGGCTTCAGGTTTCACACGCAAATAGATACTTCGAAACGATATCTACTAATAATTTGCACATGTTCAAGTACTTTTTTATATTTTACATATTTGTGTATTTTTTAAATTAAAAAATAATACTTTATTACAAGTTACAAAGGAAAATGTGGGGTGCTGAATACCTTTGGCCACGGCTATACGTGTATATTTCTGAGTTTCATAATGGATGGGTACTAAAGCTGACTGAGAAAGCAAGAACGTCGTATCTAGGAACATTTCCGATCAAAAATGTCGTATGTTTATTCACTACGTCGGCCTCTATTCAACATGGTAAAGCCATATTGCCTATTTGATGTCATCGTATTTTCAACGTTACGATAGTTCTTATTTACTACAGTACAGTACTTATGTATGTAAATACTTTATTGTACGAACAAAAGAGATAACAATTATAAAATAGACAAACAAGGATATACAAAGGCGAACTTATCCCTACTGTAACGGTAGCCGAATGAAAAACCATAACATACATACCGTCACCCCTTCATCGCAGAGTGGGGTAGGCCAGAGCTACAGAATTACCAACAACTCTAACAACTTGTTGTTAATCCTATAACCACACTTTGCACAACAGGCATTTACCATGTGTATATTAGTGACAGGTTGCAAGCCCGTCGCCTAACAATACTACAAGCCTTTATTTCCTTAGTCACCTCTTACGACTTCCACAGGAAGACATGGAGTGGCACTATTCTAAGCCGGCAACCACTCGGCTGAAAAACAATAACATAACAAAAGCAAATGAATATCGTTTGACCCAGGAGAATAGAGGCCCTGTAAGTCAGACAAAGCCCAAAGGTCGTAAATTAGACTAAGCATATTAATTTGATAAACCTACCTAACTGTGTTACATATGCAGCATAATTAGTCCCGTATTCGTGTTAAAGCTATAATATTCGTGACAGTCCGAAGCAAACTACCGCCTGTCCGCGCCTGTAACATCTCGACACGAAACATCGATTTTATGTAACGCCATAATGATCGCGAACTATAAGCTGTCTGCGTGCTTTTACCTGGTTCCTAGTTTATAGGAGAAAGTTTAGGTGTGGGATGCTTTGAGCATACCTTAGTCATCTTTACAGCGTAAGAAAATATTTTTGACGCAATCAAGGACGGCTTGGATCTTCAAATTCTTATTTTAAATCAGATGCTCGCGATATGGTCACAAATTATTAATCAAAACTGCGACGAGGACCTTTATTACTTATATAAATCGGTGATTTAATTTATTATTACGAGGATGGTAGTGATTAATAATTAATTAAATCATCCAAAAGCAATAAAATTGTAAACATAAAATTGAGAGCGTTCATGACTTCTGATGTGTTTAAATTAAAGTAACTTTCACGGCCTGCACGCAAAGGATCCATTTAATTTTGTGTGGGTTCCTCAAAAGCCGACAGTTGCTTCCTTACACGGCTTGGATGCAGTTAAATTAATGCAATTGTTCATATAGAAAGTTCTCCCTTCACCAGAACTAATTTGCAAATGAAAAACGGTTGACGTGAAGACAGCTTCGTTTCTTTGCGTGCCCCCGATGACCTCTACTTACTTTCCTTTGTCCTTTTCGAGTCACGGATTTAACGTTTACAACGCTATAAACCAACGTTTTAACATTATGTTTTATGATGACTGACGATTATGTCATGAATAGATTTTACTGCCTATTGTCAATTAGCACTTCGGTCAATTTTATTCGGTAACATTATACCTAGTTTGATTATTGAAGTATTGTTAATAATGAATATTATATCCGGGCATGAACAGCCACGAAAATATTTACTTGTTATTGCGTTGGTCATTTTCAAACTCTAAGTTTTAACAGAAGTCGATACTACTTATTTCCCTATTATGTTATAAGTAGTTTTGTAAATAGGTTAGAAGTGCCTATGGGGACAGCTTGTATCTCAAATTGGACCTGTTTAATAGAAGTAAACCCATAATTTCATATACAATTCCTCGGGGTAAATGCAGCGGCAGTATATTGCATAATTATAATGATCTAGCCTAATTGCTAACATCCAGTGGTTATGCAGACTAGTTTCTAATTTGGCATACATAACACGTGTATTTAGAACTGATCGCGACTAAACCGGGAACTTAATGTCCTTGTGCTTTTCGTTTTATTGAAGCTAAGTATAAAATTTCAATTTAAATGTTGCGTTTTATCTGATATTTTCTGTATACTGGTTCTCCGCCAGCTAACAGTCTTATAAACCTAAATATGGCCTTTATTCAACATTGCCTAAGTGATAAGGGGCCGTTACAAAGCAAGGCAAAACGTTTAGTTAACCGTAGTCAAACAATCTGCGAAACCCTTAAGTCATATCGACCAGGGTGTTTGCTATTGTGTGATTTGTCACTGCTATGTTATTCTTGAGTAACGAAATGAGCGTATCATCGTTTCTGGTACGGGTTGAATTTCTTAATCTTAACATTGCTTTCGCAGTCAGAGGCCCTTGCTAAGATACATTACGCTAACTAGCGTTTTTTTTGGTTGCGTTTTTAAACCAATCACGTCACTGGCAGGTCACGTGACTTTTCGAATCAAGTGATCTACCAGTGACGCTTGGTTGGTTGCTAGGGCCTCATGTAGTCGTAGAGCTCGTTGATAAACTCTCCTTAGTTGTGTTGTATAAGTAATTATGACATATTCTGTCACTAATAAATATTTGCAGGTCTCATTGTGCATCCACACCATGATGTGCACGCACACACATTTGTGACAGCGTGGGACAAATTAGACGCACACAAGCTCTTTTGATGTTACAATTAATGCACGACGATCTAGACCGGCATGAAAGAGTTGATTTATGCATGAATTATGTAGGTATGTTGTGCAATAAGGATTAATGTCCGATAGCAGGCCGGGGCGAGGCGTGCGGCGTGACATCTTGAACCCCGCTTTCACCGATTTTGCGTCGCTTCGTTCGTTGTGTGGGTGCTTCCCAGCGGCTTCCTCCCGGGTTACGTAATGATGTGATGTGCTCAAAAGCGATAGATATGAGATCTATATGTGCTATCTGTGTGCATTGTATGCTTTGATTGTTCATTGTTGGTTCATAGATGAAAGTGAAAATCCATCATAGTTCCGAATGTTACATAGCGTAAGATAATGATAGTAATGATCATTTGTTGAAGTTGAGTTACAAAGCTTCCGATTTGAGAATTGTAATAGCTGTTCTTGTTTTTCACTTTTTATGGGAAACTAGCTTTGGCCACGAATCCGTCCGCGTAACTCGCGACTGTACAGTCGACGTCAAAGATAATTATGTTAATACTTTTGTCCCTTATTTCAATGGAATAAGGTAAAAAAATGTAAGCATATCTTTGACGTCGACTGTACCAAAAATCACGTCAATCGGTTGAACCGTAAAAACGAAACGAAATAAGAAACGAACAAAAACACTTTCCCTTTATAATATTAGTTAGGATTGAGGTCACATTTTTGTATAGGTAGGTATATTTTATGCGCTATAATCCACTTCCTTTTCAAGTCCTCGCGATTACGAGTATTACGTCATACGTTCTAGACGAAGATGTCAAAGGGTAAATTGCACATACTTTTTTGCCTTAATTTGGCGATTTGTAGACATTTTTACAAACTAGCGTACAATATAATATAGCTGTCAGCGGCTCTGATGTTACGCGCGCTGTTTCGCGGAAATTTATTGTTTACGAGCTCCAGTATCCGGATGAATTCATTAATTTTAAAATTAGTGTTACATGCATGTTTTATAATAATCCTTCGGCGGCTACTGTTAACGCTTATTCAATCAGCATTAATCATTTGTTAACTTATTTAATGCGAATGCAAATCTAATTTGAATTTAATTATTAGGCAGAATTTGGCAAAGTTTGAGCATCGGTCTTGTGTATATCAAGCACGACCGAGCTGTATATTGGATATACGAGTATCTTGACAAACATTTATAGATGTGAATTATCCATATCACCTCGACCATTTTTAATGACGAATTATACATGCCTATTTGTTCCTAGGTACCTATTTATATACCTAAACATAATAGGATATTGGTGCCTTGAGTGTTATTTTAACCTATTTTATTGCGCGCCAAACTTTACTATGACTTGGACTTGCAGCTGATAGGGTGATTAATTGCAGTCAAGGTAATTTAGCACACTAAGTGTTTCGCTGTTTTTTCCGATGTCAGATTATGTCCCGGAAATGTTCAATTGTGGAAATAATTTACCTGTAGGCATAGCCAAGGTGCAAACGCTTACGTTTCTCTTTTCTATCGAACCAAAAGTACTTCTGGAATAGGCATGAGCGGTCGGCGCGATCTGTCATCAGCTTACGTCAATCTTATATGATTAGTCGATTTGCGGAAATAGCTAACTTAACGTTATGCATGTTAACTATGGCCCCTGGTATTTACCCATCAATTGTTAAAATTTCAGATAACTTTCGGCCGATGGAAACAGAAAATGGGACGTACTGGGAATCAAACGTGGCGGACGCGGACACGCACCGCGCTCCCGACCGCATCATCTCCCGGCCAGAGGCGAGGGATCGTGCTAACGCCAACAAACATGGTAACGTACCAGGGACACATAACGTCCTAGTTGGCTATTAAGGCCAGTAATTTGGCCTAGCAAGAATGTTGAATTCCAAGGGAAGATAATTTTGATAAGCAGCGTAAACGCAGGTTTTGTTACTGCAGAGATATAAATGAGGGCTACAATTTTACTATCGTGTATTTAGTAGTAAGTATATTCGTTTACTTATATTCAATTACTTACTAATTACTTATTATAAATTCTTGATTTAGTAACGCGTTTTACTGAAAAACGTTATTTTATATGATAAAACTATTATTGAAAATAGTGCGGTAATAGCTTCTTAAATTTTTGTAGTTGCAGCCATCACCGACCCATAAATCGGTAATGGCCGCCACGTAGCGTTTCATTTTTATTTCTTTTCGTTGAAATTTGCCAATTATTCAAATATTTGTATAAACACTGGTATAAACCATTTTAATAACAAACAATGAGTTGTTTTGAGGTTCTATATTTGCCAAAAATGACTTCATTATTCATAGATCGATATAGGTTAGAGACAATAATTAATTAAGTACCTTATTTTAATAAAACTATATTTATATTTAAATGTTATGTCACTTTAATCAATCATGGTCTCTTTTACAACCTGGAAACCACCGATTATACATATTACGTACTTTTTACAAATCGGTAATACATTTTAATATTATGCCTTCATATTCTATCACTGACCCATATGAGTTGGTGTAACAAGGACAATGAGTAGCTATTAGTGATTCCCCACAAACTATGAAACTTATTTCACGCTATTACTATTTATACAGGGTGGTCAATAAAATTGAAAATCTAGATGCCTCATGCCTAGACCGATCTGAAACACGCCCATGTATGTTCAGCGATTTTCATTGGTTTCAATATTTTTCACCATTTAAATTTGTATAATTCTCTTAAAATCGGCAATACATGCATAAAAATCGTTAATAGCTACACAGCCGTTACTATGGATCGGTAATAGAAACAATCGACTTACCCACTTTAATAATTATTTTTCACAATAGAATACTTTATTTTGAAGCCTTTATCATCGTTAAATATAAACCCAATACTTAATATTACCATATAAAAATTACAAAAATACTATGACGACTACCAATATTCTTAATAAGTATGACCAATCTCGAAATTTCCTTAGGAGGGTCGTTAACAGCTGCATTTACCTTATGATGATCACTTACCACAACGCATCTGATTGCTCGTTTGTATTCTCCAAGTATAAAAAACATGTCATAAATGCTCAGCGTGTTTCTTTCTAGCTTAAAAAGGCAAAAGGCACGCCATGACAGATTGTGATAGGGGTAACTTTTTCGTGTCATTCTTATTAGGCTAAGTATTATCTTCACCCTAGGTACTATCTACAATATTGAATTGGCAGGTAGAGACAGGACTGACGTACGTACTTTGAACAGAATATTCACTGTTTTCGAGAGAATTGGTGTTTATATGATAAGAAATGAGGTTTAGCCGGTGCGTAACACTGACTAGCGAGCTGTTGCTGTAACAGTCGCACGTAACATGTGATGTGTCCACCTAGGAGCTCGATACTGTAACTACTACGGCTAATGTTACATATTGAAAGTAATAATAAATTCCGTCCTTTATTTACCTAGATATCAGGAAAAATACCGGTATCTAGGTGAAAGAATCTAGGATCGCTGTTATATAGGTATTTCGCCTATGTAATGCAATGCGAATGCGACATAAATTCCCTAATTGCCGTTGCATGAATATACCTACGTAAAATTAAGTTAGTTAGTTTAGTTTAGTTAGTTTTTTTATTAATAATGGGGAGCACTGTTTTGGATTAACAATACTATTCTTGCTTTAATATAAATAAGTACAAGTTTATAGGTGCATCACATACTTTTATGTATGAATACTTACATGTATTTTGTAATGGAATCATAACAAAGTTTATATTATTTATTTATTTATTTATTATTACACTCTATAAGTAAGTACAATTAAGTTTTAAGTAACCCAACACAATGTAAATCATTTATACGGAACGTGTGCTTGGTTCAATAGGTACTATCTCTAATAAGTAAAATAAAATGCTCGTGTCAGAGTGTTTGTAACAAAACTCCTCCGAATCGGCTTGACCAATTCTTATGAAATTTTGTGTGTATATTCAGTAGGTCTGAGAATAGGACGGACGTAAAGTAAATTTCATAAGGTATGTATGAAAAAAGAAAATATTCCCGGGTGGTGCCGGGCGCGGAAAGCTAGTATAATACTACTACTATATACTACTCGACCCAGCCCTAGGCTTGGTTCAAACCAAATAAAAATAGCTTTAATTAGTCAAGAATACTTAATGTAGGTCGTTTTTTATGATAAAAATAAATCGGTTCAGTAGTTCCAGGGATTACAGACACACAAACGAACATTCTATTTTACCTATTATTTATCTTTTAGTATAGATTGAAACAAGCACATCAGATGAAGTCATATTGTAGGTCAAGTTGATAGCACAGCTTGTTTATGTCCACTTTTAGTCCGTATGTATTTGTTATCACTGGGGTCGGCGATACGGCAATAACAACACCTTTGCCCCGCTCTAGCTAAATCCCAAGTTGTAAACGCTTCGTTTTCCTTAAGATAAACTGTTTCCATATAGATTTTTCCTAAAACAAACTCTTATTCTTACTCACAGAGTAAATTGATTCCTGTTATTGCCGTCTTGCTATTTTTTTGTTGTTTTGTATTATTGTATCGCTTACTTAATGTTTTGTAAAACAGCAAACCTAATTACAGAGACGAGAACACCAGAGATTGACTTTTACGCTGCAGAAAATGACAAATTAAACGCGGAGAATGCTGATAAGACACCACAGATCAACCCTCCTGTTCCACCAGTGTTTCCTACCCATTTAACACCTGAAGTGCAATATGGCAATGAAAACGCTGATACTGGCAATTTGAGGTCGCCAAAAACATTACACCAGGCGAATGCGGTAGCTGCTGATTCTACACTCAAACCGCACATCACTCATAAACCAGAGAAACCGTTGGCAATTTACTTCAAAGATGGCAAAGGGGTTACGACAACCACAACAACTGAAGCTATAAACAGCGCGTCAAGAATTGAAAATTACGAAAAGACGTCTAACAAAAAGAGTAATAAACCTGATATTGGTTCGGTCCCGTGGCCTGTCAACAAAGACGACGTTACGTACGACCCGGACTCACTTCTGCCGCCGGAAATCCAAGAATACTACCCACGCGTTTCCTTGAAACCGCATATTAACTTCACATCAGGTCATTCTAAACTTTTTGGTATATCTATCGAAGACGCGAAAAAAATGCATTCTACTACGCAGAGTTCCATATACAACACAAGGGTGTCACCCACATTGCCCACGTGGCGAGAGAGAGACGACACTACTACTAAAAAGTATCCGGTACACGCAAATCACGACGGTAAGTCAGGAATCAAGCGCATGCGGTGCGAGACATTCAAGCTAAGTTAGTCCATTCCACATTAGTTAGTAAAGTGTGCCTCCGTAGTTAGGTCATGCATGATCACAAGGGAATTGCACAGTCATTTCAAAATAAGCTACAGTAGGTAGTTATGTCAGCACCATCAGGTTAATTGCACATTCATGTTAATCCGTCAGAATACTTCAGGCATGATTCATATTTTTGTATGCAGTAGAGTTTAGCGTATTTAATGTTTTTTGCAGTATCCCAGTGCCGCTCGACAAGCTTGCCTTTATGTCGAGGAGTTCTACCGTACGACCTGGCGAGCAAGCCAGCAATGACTGGTGGGGTTTCCGTCCGAACGCTGCTGCCTCACATCGAGTACGTTGCATCCACCAACTGCAGTTCGAGGTTCAGAAGCTTCGTGTGCATATTTTTGGAACCAGAGTGCAGTCCTCCGCCACTTATACCGAAAAAACCATGCTACAGTTTCTGCAAAGGTACGTTGTTTAAGTTAACAAGTACGAGTAGTTAAGTCTAGTCGGCATCCAAGCAGCATCTACATTGTAAGCTTGCCTTAATTTAAGTCTCCAGTCGAACTAAAAATATCAATTTCAGGCGGTTCCATGGTCCAAGACCCCCCCCCCCCGCCCCTCTAAAGTCGCCACTACGTCCAAGTTCTATTTGATGTCATTCTGACCACCAGTATCCCCTAGCCCGATCTCTCATTCACAGCTATAATGCTGAACACGTTTAAGCACCTTAAGTTGATGAACGTTGCTTGGGGCATCTTGGGGTTGACTATCTTTAGGATAGAAGCGTATGCGTACGAGTATTAAGATTAACAGTACAGTAACTATGGATGGCTCATGCCGTTCATCACAAAAGGAGACATAAACCCCACATGTATATATTTAGTTGCATAGCGCCAGTATATTATGTCTCACTCGCTATAACCACTTCATTCTAGCTATCACGGACAGCTGCGAGAGCGAAATTCCGCGCGAGTTGGAGAGTATATTTTTATGCGAGCAATACTCGCGGACGGATTGCGTGGCGGCGCGCGCGCCGTGCTCGGTGCGCGAGCTGGCCTGCGGGGACGGCTCGTGCGTGCCGCGCGAGTGGATCTGCAACGGGCGAGCGGACTGCCCGGCCGGCGAGGACGAGGCCCCGTGTCACAGCTGCGACATCAATGAATTTCGGTAGGTCATTTTTGATACACTAAAGGTTCAGACGGCCTAGGCAAAATGCGTAACGCTAAGTAAGAGTTGATAGAAAAGAATCGTTAGCAGCGTGACATAGCTAAAGCTATTTTACACTGAAACGCTAGTTTACGCTATATAACTAGCTCTGTCTTTTACGCTCGCCGTAAAATGAACTAAATAGCTGAGGCATTTTTGGTTTCAACCTCTTTTACAGAAAAACAATTATCTGCCTTGATCGTAACCAAATTGTAACTGTAAGATGCTTGCGGTTTTGAACACGTGTAACTCGATTTCCACTATTCAAGCGTCTTAGCATACCGATTGGGATAAAATTTTAGTGCACTTCTACACCAAAGGAGAATATATTTTCCCAATTACATGTTTGTAGTTTCAGTAGTTCAGCGTCAATCAGTGAATCAGTAACGGAAGTTTTACACAGATGATCGACTATCAACCCTCCCGTGTCCACAGCTGCAGTTCAGGCACGTGCATCCACAAGCGCTGGGTGTGCGATGGGTACGCGGACTGTCCCAACGGCGACGACGAGGCGGCGGCCGAGTGCGGCGCGGACGGCGCCTCCACCGAGCCCGGCGAGGAACCAGCCGGCTCTGCGCCCGCGCCGGCTGTGCACCGGCCTAACAAGGTCAGCCGGCAGAGGAGCAAAGCTGGTAAGAATGTTTTTAGAGTTGTACCAAATAAAATGTGATAGTGTGATGGAACCAGTAAAGTACACGGACCAAATGAAAACTCAATTTTTATTTTACACATTTGTTTTGCAACAATCAATTCATGACCGTGGGTATGTTATATAATATAACATCAATATAATATTGATGCATCTGTCAACTTACTCGTAAAGTGTCCAACACTGATGGTAGCACTACTTTAACTATTACTCTTCATTGGACACACACATATAATTAAAAGCAATTGTTACTTGGGGAGTAAACTGGCGGTTTCATCGCTAAATTTCTGCAATTAGATCCTATAGCAGCAGAGACTACAGCTGAGAAGAAACGGAGTCAAAGTAATGGAAACTTTATGACTTTGTCCTCCTCTGCCTGTCAGTCTCCCAAGAACCCTTTTAGACTGAAAGGGTCGAAACAACAAGCTGAAATTTAGAATAATTGTATTAAGTATTCAATTTAGTAGCGCGCATAAGATCTTGTTATAAAAAATATGAAACATGTTTTTATTGCAAAAGTATTTGCGTAAATACTTGTTCAATAAGGTTAATTTTAAGATATCTGGGCCGAGTTAGATATAATTTTGAGTGTAGCGATGCCACAAAGTTGCAAGGAATATGTCTGTTTGATCAGAACAAGTAACTTCTAGAGTCTATTCTACTGTGATACTTAATGTTACAGGAGACGTTGAAAGCAGCAAGGAACTGCTCATGACGAGCGAGAGTAGTAATGCGGTTAAAAGGAATTTCACCCGGCGGCCAGTATTGGCCCGACTAACTCCGTATTCGCCCCCAAAGCGACAAGGCAAGGAAATGAACTTCAGACCTGCAAAAGTAGAACCGAAAGTCGAAGTGAAAAAAGATAATAACGCCAAGCGCGAATCCAAAGAAGACATCAATGTTGATGAGTTAAATCTCTTCGGCTACACAAGTGGAGATAACGTTGATCACGCTGAAATAAAACCAGTTAATAAATCTAAAGTAAATCTTATGCAAGGCCGAGCACCCCCGCCACCACGTGCGGATTTAGGGATGCGGTCGTTTAATCAGCAGCTAGATAAACCTCATCCGACCAAGTTAGACAAGACTATCAACAAACTGGAGTTTGTACTTGACGGCGTAGGTCTGATACAGGTAAGATCGTCCAAAATAAATCCTATACTCATGTAAAATCGGGTAGAAGCTCAACTATTATACGAGCAATTTAAGCAATGACAGGATTTCTGACACATGAATTAATTATCATAATAATCATAATCTTTATTTGCAAAAACACGAACAAGTGTTAAAATATGTGTTTAAAAAGTCAGTGTTTAGTCGTCAATTTCAGAAGCAAAATTTTGAAGTACCCCTTAGATTTAGTTTTAGTAGTTAGCCTTAAACATAATAATCATTTTAATTAATAAATTATATATAAATGTCTCATGTAAAATGATTACTTAACTTAATCATATCATTTTAAATTTACTTTTTCAACATATTAATAGTATCATTACAAAAATTATTAAATTTTAAACATTAATACCTTCGATTGTAACATTTCACAAACTGATTCATTTCACAATTATATCATTTTGCCAAACGGGTTTTTTCCGAAACTGTAAGTATTTCCGGACCATCTTGTGTTCACCATGTTGTGTTGTGTTGTTGGTTAGGTTAGTTTTATAAAAATCCTGAAATATTCGGAATTCGGAAATATATAGTTTCGGAAAAAAGCGTTTTGTAAAATGATTCGTTTGTGAAATGAATCCGTTTGTGAAACCGACCGAACTTAATAGGTACATATTTTTGTACCTGACATAACTTAAACCCTAATTCATTGAACTTACAAAGATTTTGAATCTAACTTATGTTATTTAAATTAAAAATACAGTGTCTCTTAATCTATTAGTTGCTTATTAAGTGACTTTGATGACGTGCTGGCCTAGTTGGTAGTGTCCCGGACTACGAAGCTAGCGGTCCTGGAATCAAATCCCGGAAAGGGCAGATATTTGTGCGATGAGCGCGAAATATTTGTTCCTAAGTCATGGCTGTTTTCTCTGTATTTAAGTAAATATTTCTCTATAATAAGTATGTTTATAGTACCCATAGTACAAGCCTAGAGCGTAATTTGGGACTAGGTCAATTGGTGTATATTCTTTTTTCACGTTCTAGAAAGCAGTGCAATCTGAAGCAGGACCAGAAATTGATTACCAAGACTCGGTAGAGAGATCCACGACATTCGTCAAGCCTCCACTGGAAGATGTTCCAAGGAACCAGAAGGCCATCGATCCGGGCACGGGGGTGAAGCAGAGTGCGCACGCGTCGCCGTGCCCGAGCGGCGAACTGCGCTGCGTGGACGGTCGCTGCATCACTCTGGCGCAGCTCTGCGACGGCTCCATCGACTGCTCCGACCACGCTGACGAGGACAACTGCTACACGTGACCGCCCTTCCCAATACTCACCAGCTAACAATACAGCCCAGCCTTGGTATTTTCATCTACACGCCACAATTTAATTAGGAATCCGGCCAAATATACTCAGGTTCAACCGCGGTTATGTTAGTCTTTGTGTCTTGATTATTATTCACGAGTTATGAAAATTACCCGCAACTTCTGATGTAAGACACTGCGCCAGGGATACATTTAGTTTCATCGCGAAATGACAATTTTATCAAAGGGATAGCAAGAAGAAACATTGTATGACAACAATTAAATGTTAGCTGGGGTCAGAGTCCCCTTGCCGTTGTAAACCTTACAAGAGTCCACGGGTGGTCAAGTGATGGTGGATATATCAAATATTGGGCCTTAATAGTTGATATTGATTTGTGCTCATTTCGGATTTGCTCTTTGGTAACATTAAGATATGGGTAAGTAATTTGTATTTATGTCGATATGGGAGGGATGTATCGAAGCTTGATATTAATAATGAAAGTAAACTTTAATGAAAATGTTTATCATTATGATCTTATGTTACGTTTGCCGCCTTAAAGTGTGTTAAAAATACATTGAAAATACTCCAATAATAAGTATTTCATGTATAAATGCCTGTTATTTAAGGCAAGATCTGATTAGGTTAAGGGCTTTTCTTTTCCCATCGAGATAAGCCGATCAAAAAAAATTGGATATATTAATTATTCCGTCCATTGACGTCATTAGATTCCCATATACTTAGATATATGTACTTGTTACTACAAATGGTACCGTAGCTGTAAATAAGTACTTACTTATGCCGAGGTGTAGTGGTACGCTGTGATAGACAATGCACTAAGGATACACTGTTATCTGAATATTTAAGATAAGTTCAAAGTTTTGTCTTTTAGGATAAGCTTCATTTTCTATAGAATTAGACGAGGAGTTGTCACGAATCTCAAAATAACTAGTACTTAAATTTTCTTCGTGCCTTATTCTCCAATCACAGTGGAATGTATTCTTAGCTAGCTATAGTGTAAAATGGCGCCGTGTGACGCACTGGGTGCGTCTCGCTTGGTCAGTCGGTTATTGGTCAGCCATTAATTGATTCGCGCATTTTGTAAATAAATTAATTTATGTGTACTTAACCCTCTATTTATAGTTAACACTGCCCCTATTAGAGTAATTCGTCTAGGTTGTGTAGATATTTTGGTAAGAAAATCCAAAGTAATGTCATAATATAACTCTTCAAATGTTAATCATCAAGTTGACCACGATTGTATTCGGATGTACATTATTATTTGTGTGACGTTTGGATTATATACGAAAATTAAAAATAAGAGGTTTTTATTAAGTTACCTATTTACGTGTACTTTCAACGTATCATAAGTTTTTATACGACAATAAACCACTATGCCATGTTATCATGCTGTTTTATTTTTATAAGTTATTGAGCTGAATTCTTAAGTATTAGGTTTTCCTTTGTGTTTTTAATTAACTTGTAACTAAAACCTTCACGCAAATTTATTGAAAGCAGTAAACTAGTTGCTAATGAACCCAAGCAGGCGTTATTTTCCAACTTCGTATACAGAGTGCTTCGGGCCTTGGGGTTTAAAAATGCATGGATCGTTTCTACTCCTGAAACTGAACTTCTTTTGTTCTGTAAGTTGTTAAAAATTATATAACTTAAATTTGATTTTTTTTCATAGGTACAAGTTAAATTTAATTTTCAATGTACGCGATCCTATTCTCCTTTAGCCCTCTTACCTAGGAAATGCCGCCATGATTATACCTATATACTGATTTTACAATTACACTTTAACATCACATTTTTCAATGTTGCAGAACAAAAGTAGTTCAGTTTAGCGAGTAGAATCGATCGTTGCATTGAAAAGTAAAATCGATCGAAGCCCCAAGTTCGGAGGCACCCTGTTATAATTTGAGAAGGAACCGCTGTGTTTGTCCGTCTATTCTAAGAGAGACGCAACAAATGAAATCGCTAGCAAAACCTTTCGAAATATTTAAATGAAATAATGTTTCATGTAATCTCAGCTTTACGAAAAGCAAACAAACATGGAAATCAGCGCAGTATTTTTCTCATTAAGTATAATTTTCATATTCGGCTAAAAAATTACAAATAAGGTCAGGTGGGGTAAGGGGAACATACTTTATCCATCTTATCTTATTTTGAGTTCTATACTACAAAGTATAAGGTTCTTAATTGTTTCGCTTAAGACAAAACATACTTATTTTCGTTAGCTATCCAGGACAAAATACTTCTTATGCTAGTTCTAATGCATATCGCCAGAAAATGATTATTCGTTAGACTAGTTCTATCGTTTCCCTTTCCCTATTTCTGGGGTAAGGGAAACAGTCTCAATAAATCTAAAAGTAATAATACTAGTTTGGATTATAACTACGCAAAACATTTTAAAAACACCTTTATTGAAATGCGTACTTGATGCGTAACGAAATACTGTTGCAAATAGAAGATATTTATCACAATCGGTATTTGGGGTAAGGGAAACATACGAGTTTCGAACAGAGGTAGTCAACTAAAAACAAAGGAAGTAAAAAGGAAGTGCAATGTTTTTATTGTAATGTTTATTAATCGTTAAAATAAAGTAGCCTCACGCTTATCAATAATTACTAAGAATAATATTAATAGGAATTACTTTTATTTGGCATTACAAAGTTTTACATACTCAATTAAGACAACTTAGACTTAAAAACAACAAAAAAATATATACGGTCGAATTAAGAAACCTCCTCCTTTTGGTATGACGCATTATTGGTTGTTCTCACATAGTTTCTCGGCATTTTTCTGTAAAAAATATTGTAGTCTGTAAATATTTTTTTCTAAACGGATAAAAACAAGATGTTCATATCGCCAACCGTCATTTGACATCATACAAAATAACATAATAAAAGTATGTAATAACATATAATAATAGTCAATAGATAACCAATCATTATAATAGAATAGTTCAATACCTAACAATTTTTTTCCCATAACTTGGTAGGTACCTTACCAAATTAATAACCTATTTTGCCATTTAGGTTAGGGTATAATTTGTATGGAGAGGACAGCTGTTACGGTGCCCAAGCAATGTGTAAAATATCATAACATTTATGGTTAGTTACCGATTCAAGAGACTGTAGCACTGTATTTCTACTTTTTATAAAATTTGCCTTGCCTTCAAAATGTTTGTTACTTCTGACATCGGGAAAGAGAAACATATGTCCCCCTTAACCCGGCCATGATAGTTTCCCTTACCCCACTTATGCATTTGTAGGTTATGTTACAAATCACATCAAAATTTAACATTTACAGCCTATTCAGCAAAAATTTATATGCATACAAACAAAATATATCTATAAAACAATACTTACTGACATTTGCAGACTTGTTACCAGACTTTTTAACACATAAATCGGTATCCAAATCGAACACGTCGAACTCGTGGTTTCGTTGTTTGCCAACTAAAGTATTGTTTTTGTCACACTCACACGTTCAATCATCATAACTCAATCTGTGTTTTTTTTTTGGAACTAATTCTCAGTTACTGCTTTATCGATCGAGTAATCACAACGCTGCGGTGTACAGTTATTGATATATCAACTAGTGTTTCCCTTTCCCAGTAGTTCCCCTTACCCCACCTGACCTTACTCATATCATATCAGATGGGTGAACATGAAAAAGTCCAAAGTGATGCAATTGTTTTGCTCGCGAGTGTAGGTAATGACATGTGTTCGACTTAGTAGGGAGCAGTAGAGAGCGTCGAAATGAAAGGGCGCCCAATCTAGCAGTCCGTCTGCCGATATTAGCCTGTCAGTAAGTATAGGTATGAGAACACAGACTGTCAGTGTCTATTAGGACTGCACCGAGCGTCCAGTTGCTATGACTATGAGTGAGTAACTTAAACGGAAAAAATTGGCCACCTGATAAACTTTTACTTAACTTGCAATTAGGGAATATAAAAACCGGTGAAAATCAAAAACCGGTTAATAACCGCCTCGACGGATTAAAAAACCGGTTAACCGGTTTTTAGCCGGTTTTTTGCAAACTATTTGAAATCGAAGTATTAGACGATAATTTTACTATTCTTGGTTACTATTGGTGTTATTCGTAACGGTGTATTTTTTGAGATTTAAATGATATACTCTGTACTAAATAAACTAATTACACAAAGTTAAATTTTAAAAGTTTAACAAACTTGCCACAAAAATATTGGTACTAGTGGTAGGGCAGATAGCAAACTAAAACAATGGGGTTTACCCAGCCGAGCCACAAACCCATTCTGCTCTTTTAACGCGGCAAACTAAAACGGAGTGGGGACGGTTACTGTTTAAAGCTGTTCGATTAGTATAGGGAATAAGTATTAAGTATTATATAAATTAACTTCAGCCCTTCTGGGGCATATATGTCCAAGGGTCAGAGAGTCCAGGTGTCACATTGTCCATTGTCAAAAAGTCCGAAGGTTATAATGCCCCCTGGTTGGATTGTCCATACGTCGGATAGTAGGTATATATGTCATATTGTCCATTGTCGAAAAGTTCGAAAGATATAATGCCCTAATGTTTTATTTTTACTTTTATTTATTTATTTATTACCAATTAGCACTCACAGTTAAACCTTACGTGCTAATTGTTACACATTTAATTACACTATTTATGTCATGTATGTAATGTCGGATAGTCCTAGTGTAACAATATTAAATTGTTAAAAAGGCCTAATGTGACAATGTCTCGATGTCACAATGTCCAAATTGCACAAATTACTTTAGTGTACATTTATTTAACTATTAACAGGCTTAAGAGCTGTCACCACGTAGACAACAATATGGGAAAAGACAATGTAGAATTGGGCCCCAGTATTACCCTGTCCATTACTGTATCAGCTAGTCAATTCTCGTTGACACATGTACTTACGAGTTATCATAGACGCATCTGGATCTTACCGAGAATGGGCCTGAGGGTGTTAGATAATACACAGGAAATTATGCAGATGAATTACTTTTTCAATTATTTTTATTCTAGACATTATGACATTCAGGCTTTCCGACACTAGGACGTTTCATCCTTCGGACATTTTGACCATCAACTTTTTGACGCTAGGACTTTCAGACACTAGGACTTTTCATCCTCTGGACATTTTGACCATGGACTTTTTACCACTAGGACTTTCAGACACTGGGACGTTTCGTCCTCCGGACTTTTTGACCGTGGACTTTTTAACCTTGGACTTTCAGACCCTAGGACGTTTCATCCCTCGGACTTTTTGACAATGGACAATGTGACACCTGGACTCTCTGACCCTTGGACATTTATGCCCCAGAAGGACTTCAGCAATGTAAATGTTTCATGTGGCTCGTGTATTGTATAAATTGTAGTGTATCGTTCAGCACGATAATGAAGAAATTTAATTAACAAAACTTCTTGCTATTCGCTACACGAAAAATTCGAGTATGTATTCTTGATTTTTACAAAATAAAGATACGTTTCCACGCTATATTCGTCAGTTTATAGTCTGAAGAATATTCTGGGGTATCTATATAAGGCTATTTACAGTCTTTTAAGGACAAGTTCCAATTCGGTTAATAACCGGCGAAAGTTATAAAAAATCGGTTTTTAACCGAGATCAAAAAGTTTCGGTTACTTAATCGGTTTTTCGGTTAACCGGTTAGCCGGTTTACATTCCCTACTTGCAATGTATAAGCTTTTACTTTTTTTTAACAATATAAATTAATAAAATGTATGAAGGTATTAAATCAGATCGTTTGCACACTCGTTTTTGACCAATCCCTTAATTTATATTTTTTAAATATAGGGTAGACTTTACCCGCTCGTATAATCAGGTCTTAATGGGCACGTCTTTACATTACATAATAATGCCAGCGTCACTACTTCAAAGGTTCTGGCAGAATACTAGTGCTGCGGGTTCCGCAGTTTTATGCTGAGCCAGCGCCTTTTTTTCGCAGCATCACATGGCTCTTTTTCAAACGTAATGGATTACTTACTTTTCTTTATAATTTACTTTTTAGTGTTATGTTATTTATTAAGTAGTTAACTGGTTATTTGCATTTTTTGTAATTTTGATTTGGCTTTATCAGCCATGTGCATGTTTTGTGAAAAATAAAGATGTTTATCTATCTATCTATCTACTTAACTTGCTATGTATGTACTCGTATGTATGTACGGGTCAAAGCTTGCAGGTTAAAGACCCACTTCCCGTTAGCGGAATGGGCTGATATTAGTACGACATATGTAAACCCAATGACAATGCAATATTATGGTATCTGAGAGGTGATCTGATAATGTAGTCAGAAGGTGGTGAGAGGATCTCCGCTATTCTTAACGTAAACCCACCGTGTTAGGGTTCAATAGCGTAGTCTTGATAAGCAGATAAAGATTTTGCAAAAAAAAGTACATTCGGCAACAAAAACTTGTCCCAAAAACATTTTTTTTGACAGAAACTGTTAAGTTGACTACGGGATGGTTATTAAGCTTGGTCAATATGCCATACATTGTGTATTCACTTGTACAACAAAAAAACACGATTTGATTTCAAAATAAAGAAAGATAATACTTTAGTTTATTAGGAAACTCAATAGTAATTAGGGCACCACTGGACGCTTGGTGCAGTCTCTCCGCCTTACTTATAAACGTCAAATAACCGTGGAGTACACATGCGTTGCTAAGGACAAAGCATGGTTTAGCTAACCCAAGGTATTCCACGTTTATAAGCAAGGCGGGTAAAGTTTTATACATTTCTTAGAAGATGTCTGGCGGCCTGCCAGTCTCGGGTCTGCAGGTAATAGTCTCTCGGAGCCTTTAGTGTATTCTGGGGCCGTATTAGTTACAAAGTGCCAATACCTGACCAGGTAAGTTCCAGTAAAAGCGACAGTAGCAGTTTCATATCTCTATCCTATTCACAGGCTGAAACTTAACATATTTGACACTTTCTTAATAAGGCCTCTGGAATTCTACGCTGGGCACTTTTTCACTAGTATTCGTTTGGGATATACAAAGTCATAAATATGTTGCACAGCTAGATCAAAACATTAGTAAGTCAAAATACAACTGTATTCTAAAATCGACTTAAATACAACTTCTATGGTCTTGATAAAAAACTAGCAAGGATTTTGAGTTAATACGGGTTTGATCCAGTAGTGCGATATACACATTCCCAAGAGGTCAAACTTATCTACACGCCTCTATGGCACTTACAATGAGTTATACATTATTATTGTATACTTGACGCGGTGGATGTATAGATATTAATGCTTTTGACTGTACGAAACCACATGTCTGAATTTGGAATAGACGACAGATAAACGGACCAAACAGAGCCAAACAGAGTTGGAAACTTACGAGATACAACACCCTCTCTTTTTCCTTTAGTTAAAATCATTTTAACTCGAGCTAGTGTCTTAACCCAGTGTTTAAACGTTTTCCTGTACCCTTACCTTCCTGTACCGATCCTGCCTCTTCCTGTACCCTTACCATGAGTTACAATTAACGA
This sequence comes from Acleris laterana, assembly GCA_963966035.1. NCBI lineage: Eukaryota > Metazoa > Arthropoda > Insecta > Lepidoptera > Tortricidae > Acleris > Acleris laterana. The sequence continues at coordinate 6,752,554 of OZ014440.1, forward strand.
ACTCGCTAGCGAGTGGAAGCTCTATCCCTCGCAGACCTCGCAGGTATTCTTATAGAGTGTGAGGGGCAGAGCATTTGACTCGCTAGCGAGTACGGTAATTGTAACATGGTAGGGCACTTGTAATCAGCAATGCCAGCCCAGTAGCTGTATTTCTGTCACGATACTTTTAAGCCACAGAAATTCAAAGGAGAGTAATTTCCATACTTTGAGTACGGAGTGGGAGAAGGAAGTGTAAGTAGAAGTTCTAAAATTGGTACAAGGAATGGAAAATCTGTAAAATAATATCAGCAGTGTTCGCATTATTGTGATCCGGTGTGGAGACAAGAAAACCAGTGAAATCACTTGCATGAGGCTTCATAGGTAAGCCTTTAGCGTTGGCACCACATTTGTATTGATAGGGTTGCAATCTTATAAATGGAGACACTTACCATCAGGCCTGTATACTCCTTTTACCTAAGAAAACCCAAACAAAACCGCATGCAAAACACAGCTTTAAAAGGTCGCATGCACTAAATGCCCTTAAATGACCTTCAATGTTATGAGGACGCGATATTCACTCTTTATAATCTGCATTTGAATTTGTGAGTCATTCTTCGGATCCGTTTAGATTATCCAGTGTTTTTTTTTTATTATTTATTTCAATCGACACCAACAATATACATGGCTTACATTTTAAAAACAAGTTACTGAAGATTTTAGACTAGCCTGTACCTATATCAATTACAGGTGTGCAACAGCGGTCACCATAAAACAGTAATTACTTTTTGAATAGGTAACCCAATAAATTACCTAATAAACTAAAACACACACAAACATACACAGACACACAGATTCACAGACACAGACATACACAGACACACACATACACAGATAATCACGTCAAACTTATAATATAACATTTTTTTGGGCAAGAAATTGACATCGGTAGGTAATCAGTGAATAAAAAAACATCCTAGAAGATAAGCCGTACATAAAACATAGCTTTAAAAGTTTGTATGTATGTACTCAATGTCCTAAGACAACCTTCAAGATTATGAGTACGCGACTCGCTCTTTATGATCTGCATAATAATATTGTGACATTTGTGACTCATTCTTTGAATCTGTTTAGATTATCCAACGTTTGTGAAGTGATAAAGTAGTGTAAAAATAATCTTAAAAAGCAGCTACTTAGGTTTGAAATAGCTTAATAACTTTTATTCTTGCACTCAGTGCCTAACAGTTTTGTGAGGTTTTTATACCTATACTTTTCATTGATAGAACGAAAGATTACCTCATGGAGGCTACTGTTTATTTTTTGCTCTGATGTGAATGACGAATGACGCCGCACGTGATTTAAATTTATTTTCACGTTTTTCCTGCTATCGCGAATCAATCAACAGACAATTTGTGGTTGTCCCATCAGAGCGTACTTACAGACAATGTTTTAGGGCGATTGTTCTCAACTAGGTAACTGTCACTTATTTTGTTATTCTTATTAAATATGAATAAAGAGTTATTATCGTAGTTTCCGTAGTTCCATATAATATATTATCACTGTTAAAAAATATAACATAACGTTAAGATAGTTCTAATTAGGATTCAATAAACATTTTAAACTATAATTCTTTATACATTACGTAATACGCAATAACACTAAATATCTTAAGCACCGCCGTTAAACTTCTATTATATTATACACTTAGTCTGATTTACATTTCACGGACTACGTTTTACCGCATTTTGTGTGTACCTACATCACATTTACAGCTACACAATTAATAAATAACACAGATAAATAAAATAAATTTTATCATAGATACCTACGGAAGTTTATGAGAATTAAGTTATGAGTCAAGAAAACCATAGTTCTTTATGTAAGTGATAAATTACGAGTCCTTAAAACACGCGTGCGGGTCTTTACTCGCCTTTGGCTCGTTTCATAATAAGATCACACGAGTATTGTAAAGCTTAATTATGTATGTACAGTTGCATACACTACACATATTACAAGTACTCTAAAGGTAGTAATTTATTGCAGTTATTAAAGGGAAACAGTTACCAACTGAGAAATAAACAAAATATTATTAAAAAATCTTGTGAATTGCCTACTTATTCTCTGAATGAAGACTTACCCTTATGATACCTTTGGCCCTGCAAAATTGTATAGGTAGTTCCCAAGGGAGTAAAGACAAAATCACTCTCTTTTTAATTCGTCGACGAACAAACTAAATTGGATCCGCGGGATCTTTGTTACGTAGAGCTGTTGGGATACCTACCGCTTCGATAGTGCATAATTAACTTGCGTAATAATTTTTAATAATAACAAAGTCTTGGTTACATTTTCTGTTAACTTACCAAAATAATGACTCTAAAACTATCAGTTTACTATTACCTACACTATTATTTATAACAAAGAACAAAATGTTGAACAAAGAACAAAATATTTTTTTCTTGTATTTTTGGCGGTTACCAATTAATTAACTTGTTGGATCGATTACGGAAATTCTTTTACTAATAGAATGCTTTATAACACTGAGTAACATAGGCTATGTGCTATGTTACTCGCGGATGGAATAGAAAATCTGACTTTATCAAGGTTAAAAGCAAGACCTATACCCGACCTCATATGTTGATAATGTCCTTTACATAATAATAATCCCACAGTAAATTCCCATCTACTTACATACCTACTTTTAAAGCCGCTATTTTGTTTTTTTTTTCAATTAAAGTATCGAGTGACACTCGCGGGATGCTAACACTCTTTGTTTATCGAAATCCGGGCCATCCATTTAGCCTCTACGCGGGGGCAAAGAGCAATACATACATACTTATAGGCCAAAAACGTAACAACAACACGCCTTCTTCTTTGACAGTCGGGTAAAAACACACGCATTATAAATGCTAACGGTGGTCAGACAGAACTACTCGCCATCATTTAAAGGAACATGGTGCCGGTACCTTTACTCTTTCTGTTTATTTTTCCCTTTTTTTCTGGTTGTGCTATGAGTTTACACACATCGTGCTACTATTAGGCCCGTCAACGGAAGTGAAATATTTCAAAGAATCCCCTACTTAATTCTTTAGTGAACACAGTTATATACTGAACATAGATCTAACTAACTTTACACAGCAAAAACCAAGTAATAACACGTAAATACGAGCCTTCGTGTGGTGACGCACGCCAACACACGCTAAAGCTTTACCCCGTTATGCGTCATAGATTAAAAATAAGTTCTCTTGTACTACTGCATTACCTATATGTAAGTATAGTAACTGTAGTGAAAACTAGGGCCTTATGTCCAGCATGGAACGACCTAGACCAGCGATTCTCAATTTTTTTTGCGACGTGTACCCCTTTGAGACTCAACTACTGGAGCCCTAAGCTCCAACATAAATAAAACCAGATTTTATTTTAGTTTTAAAATGAACGCAAATAAAACTAAGTACTTAACCTAATCATCAAAACTAAGTTACTAAGATTTTTGACGCAGCCTTGGAGTCCCAGAGATCCTCGGAGCACACTTTGTGGATAGCTGATCTAGGCTAAAGACGACGAACTTATTGTTGAGCCATCGTACAACGCCATCATAAGGACAGTCTCAAGTCACGAGAAATAAATCATTGGGTTCTACAGTGGGTCAAAAATAAAAGTTGTGCACTAAAAACCTTTTTATTAGTTCCATTACATAGGTTACCTGAATAGCATACAAAACGAGCTCTCATTACAAGTTTAATTAAACTTTCTCCGCTCGTTTGTACGTCTTTACGATTCAAATCTTTCAAGCGCCTTTACTTACTATAATGTCTTTGTTCGCATGTATTTTGGTTATCATCATGGTTTAAAATTTGTATACATACTCGTAGTCTAACACCCGTATTTATAGTCAAGAAAAGTAATTACTTGAGTATTAGTAGTGTCAAAAGTCATATAAAAATCGTTACTTAAGTCATTACTTTTACTCAAGTAATTACTTTTCTTGACTATAAATACGGGTGTATAAATACAGGTGTGGTTACCCGTGTGGTTGCCGGGTTAGAATAGTGCCACTCCATGTCTTTCCGTGGATGTCGTAAGAGACGGCTAAGGGAATAAAGGCGTATAGTACTGTTGGGCGATGGGCTTGCAACCTGTCACTAATACACTGGTAAACATCTTAGCCTAAGTGTGCAAAATGTGGTTACAGAATTATCAACAAGTTTTTGGAGTTGTTGGTAATTCTGTAGCTCTGCCTACCCCACTCTGGGAACAAAGGCGTGAGTTTATGTATGTATGTATGTAAATACGGGTGTAAACCCGGTGACAAATTGACAATGCAATTTCTCGTATATAAAGATGTGATGACTGATGGTGGGGCCGAAAGAAATCTGATACCTACATTACCCATATGTCATTTTAATTCGTTATCGGTAACAAGCAGTATATTCTCTCAAGTGTACCTACTTTATCAAAAATTTACTGATCTCTCAGTGTCTGAATGTGTAGGTTTCTTCATGATAGGCGCATCAGAAAACTCAGCCTACTTAAAAACTCACAATCACATTAAGTTAGTTGAAGCCTTGAACCATCCTTGTGATTTCGAGTCAACGCTTTAAGACACCTTACCAACATTATTCCAGTTTTTATAGCCCCTTCTGGAATGGCTCTGTGGAATCAAGTTTTTAAATGCGTTTACGCTTTTGAATACTCCTTTTAAACTTTTAATGCTCAGACATTGAGTCGAAAATGGTAGTAGGAAGAAGTTCTCAAGTAAGCCAACGTTCAACTGGACAGTCCATACTTGTGGAGTAAGAATGTAGGTTTATCCCGACTAGGATACCATTCCTTTCCAGCGGGCGTGCATGGGGTGTTAAAAAACGGTATCCATACAATAAGTAGAACGTCTGTATAAAGCAGTTGTCGTTATTTATACAATGTAAACGTACAAACAAACGCACCACAAGGGATTTGTGGTTCTTTGCTGGTGGATTCGAAGTTGAGCAGCGTTAAATTTAACGCACTTTTAGCTACAAGATATATTTTTAAAATAAGTTATAGCTATTTTAACGGACACAAAACAGGAATATTAAACTTCACCATCGTAACGAAGTACAATATAGGTACATATGTATAAAACCACTAAAAATTAAAAGGTAATTATAAAACAAATTAAAAAACATATCTCTAAAAAATACTAACAAAGCAGGCTGTCTGTCACCTGACTCTGTCAATTTTTATGTACGTCCAAAAAACTGTCCATCTTGTCTAAGAATTCCTTAGAGAAATAAAAATCACTTAACATTTCTGCAGGATGGAGGCAGGTTTGGACGGTGGATCCTGTTCTCATACCTGGCCCTTGCCAAGATGCACTACGCTGACTAGCGTTTCTATTCGTTTCGTTTTTAAACCAATCGCGTCTCTGGTAGATCACGTGATACGAAAAGTCACGTGGTCTACCAGTGACGCGATTGGTTACAAAACGAAACGAATAGAAACGCTAGTTAGCGTAATGCATCTTGGCAAGGGCCTCAGATTTGTACCCGATTAGTTGCTGGCAACATACAAATAGGCGTGAGAGTCATCGACCGCTGCCCACCGGTAGAAAGCGGGGTGAGTCACGCGTCCGCTTCACGACGGCCTTCAGCTATTACTTAACTAGTTTAATAAAAACTAATCTTGAAAGTACGAACAAACTAAATAAACCACAGCAAAAGCTTCCCCGGTTACACCTACTACACAAAGACGATAGGTAGGTACCTAGATAATCGGTTGATCTATTCAAATAGTTAAAAACCTATTTTCTCTAGAACCTACCGTAGGTTGATTACCTAATAAAATGTTTGCATGCACAAAATTGTGTAGTAAAACTTGAAAGCTATTGCATGTCGATTCAAAGTAGCTGATAAGTATATCGCTTCACAGAGATGTACAATATTACAGTTACATTACATCCATAATGCAATGTTGCGCATAAATGGCATACCTACCATCTTTTTTTTGTACACCTACTATTAAACAATAAGTAGTAAATCTTCTGAGAAATCCTAATTATTCAAACACAGTTATGAAATAATTTTATCAAGGTAAGTACCTAGTAACAACACTTATTTCTGCGTATTCCGTCTTTATCTACATGCAAGAATTATGTGATTCTCTAGCCAAAATGCATTGGCAAGCAGAATGCAAATGAGCACATAGTCCACCTGTTGGTAACTAGGATCTGAGAACCATAGACATTTGCATTCCCCGGACTACAATCTTAAGACTGCAATGCCAAGACTCCAAATGCATTGCAAACCCTGATGACTAAGACGGAATGCCTCTATGCTGGTACCTACCTAATTTCACAGGTTGTCTTATCCTATGTACCAGAACACAACAATTCGACTGCTGCTAGGTGGTAATTTAAAGGATAAAGGTGGTAGTGATCTGAGGATCTGGTCGAACGAACTCTGTACGAGGTCCTACCACAACCCCAGTATTAAGCGGTGGTAGGACCTCGATTTTAGAGAACATTAAAAAGTATTCCATAAATACCCACATTTTTCTTAGGACATTGGGTATCAAAAAGGCATGTCAATATATTTTAATGGCGTTAGCACCTGTCGCAACCATACTTAGTGGCAAAAAGGTAGTCATCGGACAATAATAGAGCGGTGTTTTTGCTGCGAGTAGGTTCGCACCTACCGTGACCATTTCGGTCACCTCCACCTCGCAACGACTGCTGAATTGTACAAGCTATTCCAAGGCACCTTTTTTGGTACCGTTCATCGCATGGCACTACACATTTACTGCAATTTGAACACGCGGTAGGTGCTTCTTCTTCACTCTTGAACTCGACGGACCAATTATTAACCGGTGGCTTGTAGTTGCCCCGAAAATAGTGTAAGAACATCATTTTAGGTCGTGCACTCTCAGCTTACCCGCTTTACCCGTCGAGTAAGCCCGCTCGCATCACTTTGCTCACTCGAGTGACTTTCCGATGGAAACTGTATGGAAACTATGGGTTTTTAAGAGAATAGACCTTACTATCGCCGGTATGCCGAATACTCAATTAGGTAAGGTTATCATTTTTCTAGTGTCTTTTGTTAAGTGTTTCGTTTACGAAGCGGCGTTTTACACTGGGAATCACCATTGAAATAACTAACATATTATTACATCTAAGAATTTTACATTTAAGAAGCGAGATGAAGGATATGAGTCACTTAATATCTAAGTAGATACAATAAATGAGTCTTGTAAGACATTCTTTGCCAGGCAAACATGCTCTAGACATACCGTGTGAGCAAAGAACAGTCATAATACTCATACTCCATTCCAAGCTACTTTGTTTTGCAGATGACATGAAAATCTTCATCAAAGTGCGACATGATCGTGACTCATTGTTGTTACAGTCCGATCTATCACGTCTCGCTGAATATTGTCGAATAAATGGGCTGGACTTAAATCCATCTAAGTGTTTCTCAGTTACCTTTTCTCGTCAGCATAAATTAGTTTCTACTTCTTATGTTTTAAAGGACCAACCTCTGCTTAAAGTTCAACATATTAAAGATTTAGGTGTAGTTCATGATTCTAAGCTTCTTTTTGATAAGCATGTTGACGGTATTGTAAGCAGTGCCTGTAAGGCATTAGGTTTTATAATGCGTAATTCCGTCCATTTTACTCAAGCAAAGACTTTGAAAGTGCTTTATTGCGCATATGTTAGGAGTAAGCTTGAGTATGCTTCTCAAATATGGAATCCATGCTATGCCACATATGTTGACAGAATTGAGCGTGTTCAGCAAAAATTCGTAAAATATCTATGTTTTAAGCTTAAATGTCCCTATAGTTCGTTATTTTACTCTAATATTTGTAAGAGACACCATTTGGTGCCCCTATTCCAACGCCGGGAAATAGCTGACATTACTTATATTCTAAATATTACTAGCGGCCTCGTTGACAGTCCTGAGTTGCTTTCTTACGTTTCGTTTAGTATTCCCACTCGGTCTAAAAGGAGTTATCCCCCTATATCACTGAGATTTGCATCCTCTAGATACAGACAAAACAGTTTTTTGACGCGTGCTGGTAAAGGCTTGAATAATTGGGTGAATAAGCTGGATATCGATATATTCAATTGTAAAATCCCTTCCGTGAGGCGAAGTTTGATAGCGAAATGTGTTGTTTGAGCATGTTTTGTACCATAGGTATGAGAACCTCTTGGCGATCTGCCTTTGGCTGGTGTGTAGCAGTAGTTTTAAATTTACCTTTTATTTGCGCTAGTGTTTTTGTGTTAGTGCGTGTACCTTTGAAGTTTGTACTAAACTTTAAGTTTGCTACTCTGTCACTACATGTGAAATCCTGTAATTGGTTTTGTGCTTCCTATTCTTGTTTCGTATGTTATATTTGTAACTGTTGGATTTCCCACCAATAAATAAATAAATAAATAAATAAATAATCATCGGCTCTATTATTTATACAGATCGGAAAATAACACAACTTACGTGCCTTTACAAAGCAAACAAGAAGCATAATCGAGCGAGACATCATTTAATAATACCATTGCCATCGGAGACCAATTTTCAAGAGAAAAGGAAAAATCCCGCCTGGGCGGGAATTAAGGGAGGGCAAACAGGGCAATTGCCCAGGACCTCCACAAGGACCCCCATGTAAATTGTACGTAACCTACCTATTGGAATAAGAATTAGAGGCTCCATTCCTTTGTTGTCCCAGGGCCGGGTCCATATTGGCTCATATAAAATTGGTCTTTCGATTTTTTGTACAAATAACGATTTCTGACTATACTCATCATCCGAAAAATTTTGCTCATACTTTTTTGTTCATACTTTTTTAACTCATAACTATCGCAACTCATAATGCATTTTTACAAAAAACTGTTCCTTTTTTTAGATGTTTATAAATCTAACCTAACCTAACCTAATTTTATCTACAGGTAAGAAATTTAATAACTTCTGAAAAGTGTACGGTTCCATGAATATTGGCGTTATAAGTTCAGATGATTATAAGTTCCAATCATTAGTATTCAAAAAAATATGAAAAGTATGAAGAGTGATCATTAGGTTGTAAAATTGTATGAGATACATTTTCGGAGTTCCAATAATCTAATTTGCAATTTTATATGAACTTTGGCGCACCCCCCAGGGCCTCCTCACCTCTAAATCCGGCCCTGTATCCCACTGTGACTTATCTCGATAGGCCGGAAATAAGGGCAGTATATATCTACCCCACAATCCAAAACAACCTACTTGAGTAGCCGCATGTTATGGTTTACTTTTTCCCTCCACGTATGGCGAGATGTGTGCCACTGCGCCGGTAGCGAGTGAAGGCTGAGCATTTCTCAGAAGCCAGGCCATTTCTTAGGCAGGAAAGCAACGGGTGTAGTAAAATATTCGACGCAATGCTGGGGTATTTAGGCCGTTATGCAGTCAACGTGATGTTATGCAACAGTTAATAGTAGATGTAGGGAAATGTTATGGGAATAACTAGGTAGGTGCTTTCTTCTACCAGATCATGCAAGGAAATGCATACCTAAGCAATAATTAACTACATTCCAAGATAATAAGCATAATATATCGACTTTACAAACTATGTACCTAATCTATTTAAACGTTTAATATGTGCAAGTAAAAACGGATACATTCGTGTTCTTACTGGACCCTTTCTCCACGGAGAAGACAGGTTGCGGGAGACGCTTCGGCGAATGAAAGTAAATAAACACCGCATTCGCCAGCGAGGTAAACAAACTTCTAAGGGACCAGTTTGCCCCGGGCTCTACAAACCTATACTTAGACACAGTTTGTACAGTCAGGTGTAAAAATAGGAGTATGGGAGAGCGCAACATCTCAAAAATATGTCCCTATGCACCTTATTCCAGTGTAATAAAAGAACTTCGTAATATATTTTTGAGAGGATTCTTTCGATAAATATTTTGGCACTTGACTGTACCAACAGTTACTGAGTCCAGCGCAGAAATCCTGAGACACTGCTTATTACTTTACCAAAGTCCGGGTCGAAGGACCATTGAAAAATATTTATCTACAGGCCACATATAAATGTAACTATAAAGTCTAATGACTATAAACTCCGGATAGGTACTTCCTAATATTTTTATACGTATAAAGTAGGTACCTAGGTGCAGTTGAGTATAAAAATATGTATAAACTTCTACCCCTGATTTTATATATATTTTTGTACTCGACTGTATGTAAGTACTCAAAACTTGAGAATAAGGAAATAAGAAAAAGAAAAAACAATGGAATGAATTTACCCCGCGAGCGAATTTGCACAGCAAGGTAGGTACCTACTTATTGTTGTATAACTGTTCTTATCCAATAATATGTTGTGCATAATGTAATGATGATGTTTGTGTAGTAGATTTGAGTGATGGGGAATGCGTACAACTTATAGCATTGTAGAACTGAGTACGCTGGTGATTCATTTCTCGGAATTGACCTTGCTATGAGTCATTCGCTGGAAGGCAGAGTCGGGGATACCGCGCCTGTCTGCCGGTTGCTTGCTTTGCTATACACGCATTCCGCTCACCGTGAACACTTTTTACCAAGTAATTTCGTTAAATATTACCAAAATAGACAATCAATTGCAAAAATGTGTGAGTGCATAAAATACGGAAGACTCAAATAGTTTTTACTATCAAAATAAACACTTGTAAATATTTTTGTGTGCTTTTATACCTAGTTGGATATCATGATAACAACCATGACGTCATTCATATTGTTAAAGGTAAGTTATTTAAATCTTTAAAATAAATTTGTTTTCTCGGTTCCCGTTAATTCTGTTTTTTTATCAGTGTTAAGTGTTTTAGTGAGTCATTCCAAATTCTTATCAGTGTCTCATTTGATCAAAGAATCTGTGACATGTAAAGTATTATTCTAGTAAATTCAAAAGTATAGTGAATATTCTCCTTCTCTTTTCAACAACGTGCAATTGCTTACATCATGACACAATGACGATTTATCAGTGTTGTCTACTGCATATGTACGGGTTGCCAAATGCTTGTTGCGTGTGCTAGAAAGAAATAGAAAACACAGTAATGTTGTAATGGCGAAATTCCTTATAGTACGATTACGCACAGAAAATTGAATTTATTAGATAATATCTGAGATTAAATTATTATTTATTTAGTTAATTCAAGTGTAGAGAAATATCATTGAGGAGCAATGAATATTGCACTGTTATTCCTGTGTCAGGCGTTGGAAGAAAAAGTTTTTGTCTCGCAACTTGTTGAACAAGTTTCCAATTAACTTTTCAGACGAACTCTTTTTTATTGAGGATGAACAGAGAGGATAACGTCGATTGGTTTCATGGGAGAATATCACGAGAATCTGCCGAAAAGCTGTTAAAGGAAGGTGGGTGTTTCGAATTCTTAATAATAATGGTGTGTAAAAAAACAATTAGTAACAATAGAATATGACCCGTTGTTTACCTTTGGCGTTCCCAGAGGGCGAAGATGGTGTTTTCTTGGTACGTGAAAGCAACACTTCACCAGGAGATTATGTGCTGTCCGTTTTACATCAAGTAAGTATTTATAAAAGTTTTATAACCTCACATTTGTAAAGTAAACCATAAAGTTTCTTCATGGTTAATTTTATAAAAAGTGTACTTTGATGGTTTACTTTTTACAATAGAGCCTATTCTTAAGATTCTCAAAGGATATGGTGCAAACAACACTACTTTATTCAATAAAAAAATGTAGACTAAGTTTGTTGTTACACTTGTTACACATTAAATGAGATAATACAAAGACAAGTATTCATTATTCTTTGAACTGATGTGATATGTTAAGTGATAACCAACATGCATCAGGTTCAGTAACACATTCATTTGGGTACCTATCCCGATTGACTAGTGATCATACTGACGATGATCGCTGAACAGAGCTATCAGTTAGAGCTACATATTTGCTTAATCATTGTCAATTAATTTTATTGCAGGGTGAAGTAGTGCATTACCAAATTCGTAGACATGGGGAAGATGCCTTTTTCTCAATCGAGGAGCACACAACAGTGCATGGATTGGATACCCTAATACAACATTATCGCGGTGATTCAAATGGGCTTGTCACGCGGCTGTCTGTTGTGTGCAAAGGGCAACCACCACCTCACGAGTCACGCACCCAGGGGACCACCAATCTTCTTCATAGGTGAGCTCCGTTACCACTATTATTAATTTGTGTGTGTACCTGATAGAATTAGGTAGACAGTTCTATGACTGCGACTCTGTTCGCATAGAAGTTGTTTATTGCAGTTAAAAAGTACCCTTCATGCTATCTCTGGGTTTAAGTGAAATTGGTTCAGCAGATTAGCCTAGAAGCGTAACAGACAAGCAACCGAGTTACTATCACAATTATAATATTAGTATAGTATGAATGAATAAGGACCCTAGATGGAAGTTTTGATAACTGTCGTGCCCTACTATGGTTAAAGATTTTAAGTTATAATGATATAATTTTGAGCAGGGCTTGGATACCAGTTAAATTTTCAAACAGTTATTATGCACTTGATGCAAAACCTTTTCATTTCGGTTCTGTTCACATAAACCTTTATATAAAATTATTTTCGTATTTATCAGTTTCGAGCTAATAAAACCAGTAAAAGTAGGCCCATACCCGGTGGCGCCTTCACATCATGAGTCCAAAAAACAAGTTGCAACGACACGCATTAGTTTCTCGTGGATTAAACTGGTTTAAATAAAGATCTCAAAACTTTCTCGTTCCCTAGAAAATTTCAGAACAAAACCGGTATTAATTCATATTTTTTTAACCCGGCTCCGAGCCATGATTTTGAGAAATGGGATTGAATGAGGAAGTGTAATGAAGGCAGATCTAGGGTAATCAGGAGTTTTAATGATGCCCTATAACAAAACTGCTGCCTTTTTCTGGCAGCTTCTGCAATGCTGCTATTAGGTGCTGCAATAACACCTCCGATTTGAGAATCAAAACATTAGGCATATATGGATGTTGATTTGTAAACTTATTTCATAGCAGCTCAGTGGGCGACTAGCTGCTAAAATCAATTCCAGGTATATTTCTATCAATTTAGTACAATTATTTCATTTTCTTATTATTTTTGCAACCAATATATTTGTATATGTGCTGCGGGCTCCCATTGAAACCATTAATGTTTGAAATCCTATTTCTACGAACTTAAAACCTGTTTCTTTAACCCTATTTTTTAAAAGTTGATGGTTAGTTATTTTGCTTGTTTTAAGTAATTATAATTTTCATAAATTTTTACTATAAATAAAAAAGCTACAACATTGAATTTAAATAGATGTGTCCATGTGATTCTGTAAGTTTTTTTTTTAAGCTAGCACAACTAACGAACTCTATTTTTATTGAGGAATGACCTGTCCTCGCTTCTCTTTGGTTTATGTGAGATTTCCGTAACACCTGTACGTAATCCCATTAAAACTTTCCTCTTAAATCAGTATCTATTGATCACAACCGTATTAAAGTCCGTTGCGTAGTTTGAAAGATCTAAGCTACTTACAGAGGGACAGACAACGGGAAGCGACTTTGTTTTACATTATGTAAAGATTACTGTTTATAGTTCAGTCAAAAAACAAGTCAGGCAGATATTTCAATCTTCAGAAGTTAGTTTCGGCCTTTTCTTTTTTGTAAGAATTAGAGAAATTTTATGCGGAATGGAAAAATCAACCAATTGAATTACATATGCAGCATGAACATTGTTATCTAGCCCACCAACACACAACTTACTAGGAGGAAATAGCAGTTGACCTATGAAATCCTTCTAATATTATAAATGCGAAAGTTTGTTTGTTACTCCTTGACGCTGCAAAGGCTGGACAGATTTAGATGAAATTTGAAATGCATACTTTCTCTATTGTCTTAGAAATGTTATAATTTGTCAGATATTAAGCAGGAATTCGTAAATGACAAGATTTTTTGCTAAGTAAATAAAGAAATTACCTTAATCTTTCTCCGGGAGGGCTTAGTGAGAAATTTATTTTATTTATAGTTGACCAGCTGCATGCTGCTGGCCATACAAGTGTCTTGAGGTAGTAATATATTCAAATTGTAAACTTGTAAAGTTTTGTATAGAACCAGAAGCAGCTCTTCTTGATTGAGTTATCTATACTAATATTATAAAGCTCAAGAGTTTGTTTGTTTGTTTGCTTGAAGTCGCTACTCCCAAGAATTACTGGTCCGATTTGAAAAATTATTTCAGGTTTAGTTAGCCCATTTATCGAGGAAGGCTATATCATACTCACATAAACCGAAGCGAAGCGAGGGCGGGTCGCTAGTGATGTAATAATCTGAAAAACCATCTTCATTGCTCAACTATGTAGTTGAACATATTCGTTAATCAGGAGTATAATAGTAGTAGTTTCATAATACCATAGTTTGACTTGAACTAGTCTGAAGTAGGAAGCTCTATTAACCGGAGGGCAACAGTTATTGCCCTTAATTTCTTTTGTCTTGTTGTTGACGCAAATTGACGTAACCATCGTTTGTTTAAGAACAATTTGAATTCATTACTTAAGGCCGCCATCTTAATAGAATGCTCTCATGTATTTTAAATTAATGGTCTGTATTGACAATTGGCTTATGCCCGCGACACCATTCGTGTTGAAGACTATTATCGCTATTCCAAAGGAACTGTCAAATTTTACGGGATAAAGAGTATCCAATGTTAGAATTAACTAACCCTGTACCAAATTTTTTGAGGCATAGAATTGTGAAGCGAGACAAACATTTTTTTTGCATTTATAAATGAGTATGTGTGAAATAGCTGCATCAAATTGCTTATGCAGGTCACTGCCCTCAATCTTTTTATTTATATTACACAATTGGCTGATTCAATGTAAAACTGACAACTTTATTGTCGTTTTCCTGTGTACACTTGCTCAATGCGCCCATTCAATAACCCTGACAAGCTAATATGTCTCGAGCAGTTCTATGTGGTTTTGATTTAACGTCTTCTGATTATTAAGTTGTTATTTTATTAGGTTTATAAATATAGCTTTATAGTCTGCAAGATCACTTATCTACACTGGGGAGCAAAAATATTTGGTCTCTTTGTTAAAGAAATGGTACCATATTACTTTTCTATTAATTATATCACTACTGAAAACCCTCTCAAACATTACTACAAAAACAGTTACTTTGATATTTAATGGTCACTAGTCAATCATTCAATGAATTAGTTACCTATTTAATTGAAGCAGAAGTTTATTATTTAAAAAAATACGAGACGTGGCGAGGACGTGTGACGGGGGCGGATAGACAATTTAAACCATAATAGTATGTAGCATAGCGTCGTTTTGTCGTATATAAACCGCGCCTAAGAGCGCGTGAGAACGAGTGAGAGAAGTACCTTAAAGTTTAAAGAGCTATCGCACATACAGGACGTCCTAGGACTTGATCTAAATCTTAAGCGATAAGAAAGCCCCTTCGATACTGGTCCAGAACATGGCTTTAACTTTCCAATAGGTTAATTGGTTTAGGGGTTGAGGTTTTACACCTTTGCCTCCCTTGGCTAAAAATAGCAATAATGTGTAAAACTTAAAACTGTATTCTGAAACTGTACTTCTTATGCTGTATTTATGTTTTTTTTATTTACGTCAAATTCGGGTCACCCTGTAGATGTTTTTTGCGCCGCGGTAGAAGCAACTCATTTTTTTATATTTAATTATTTGTATTTCATTATAATAATAAGAAAACATTACCCAGATAACTCCGTAGCAGCTAATTATTTGCTAAGATGTTAATACCATTATATTACTCACACCCTGCCATAATGAGATTGTTGACAATGTTTAATATCAATTCATACAGATACATCTGTGTTTGAAGATGACTCAGTGCTATTTAAATGAGTCATGTTAATGATTTTACGATGTTTTTGGGTTGGTAAGACAAGTAGATGTGTATCATTACACCATCTGTTACTACAAGCATTTGACGTTATTATAACGTCATGAATTAAATGGGAGTGATTCATTAGTATGTTAACTATATGACAATGATTATATCAAATCATGAAATCAAAACTGTTCCGTTTCACCAGTGCGCAGTGTGTCCCGACGCATAAATTGATTTAATTTCAATTTCAACAACCATTGTGACACGTCTAACCATTGAGATTAGTCTTTATCCAAAATTGTTTTGAGACACCTACGACAAACTAATAATAATCTGTTACTGGATTTTGTCATGAAAATGAAATATGATCGTTGTATGAGCTTTAATTTGGTCAATGCCTGTGACAGCCGTGGTTCTTAATTTCAACCGCACTAGTTACTAGCGAGATAGGTATGCACAAACTGGCGAAAATCGTCGCAAGGTTAGTATCAATCTATACTATTAATAAAACTTCTATACTAATCTTCTTTAAATATATAAAAAGAGGAACTGACTGACTGACTGACATATCAACGCACAGCCTATACGGCTAAACGTAGGCACTTGAAAGGACATGGCCCGTTTGTGCCCCAATTTGTACACGACTGAGACATATGTGAAAAATCATTAAATAATTATTAATTACACGTGTGATTAATTAAATCTCTGTACAAGCAGCGGAAAAAAAGTAAATATAAAAAAGATATTGTGTGCCGGAAACCACCCACTTGACAGTTTGGTATGTACACATACGCGTGCCGGCGTGTTATTGAAAGAGGTGAATCCCTGGAGGCCGTATTACAAATTCTTAAAACTGACAAGTACTAGGCAACGAAAGGGACAGAGCCATATGACATCACTCTGTACCTTTCACTAGAGGACGTTTAACGTGACATGCGGCCTTTTTGGATTAAAGACTCGGGAAGCAAAATAAAATAAAAAAATTAAGGTGGTTCGCCTAAGGTTCGCGCCCTTTTCGCGCTATAGAGCAGTTTTTTTCAGTACCTTTTGCAAAAGACAGAAATAAAACATACTAAACACAGATTAAAGTACTAAAAATACAAAAATGAACATGACTTAGGAGCAGTAGGCCTTTAAAGAGAGATCATTATTGCAGTTTGAGGTGACAGCGCCTTGCACGTTATGATGTGTTTTGAGGTTATGTAAAAAACTAAGTATCGAATTACTTTAAAACCGCTGCTTTATATGTAAAATGACAAATACATATTGAAAGTACATAATTTTCGCTTTAATTTGAGATATAAATGATTGCTGTACATTCTGGGGCACAGGGCCATAGTAAAACGGGCCATGTCCTTTGGAAGGGACGTAGCTTAGGTACCGTAGAGGTGCACTAAGAAAGGAATTCCCGAAATTCCCACGGGAACTGGAATTAGCGGGAAAATTATTAACTCAAAAAAAAAAGTTTTGCCCAACGAAGTGGACACGGGAACAGCTAGTAATATTATAAAGAGATAATTTTTGTAACGTTGCGTTGTAAGAAGACATCTCCAGATCTACGGAACCGGTTTTGAAATTTATTTTACCAATAGAAAGCCACGTTATTTATGAGTGTCATAGGCACATATATATTAAACCAAAAAAATAAATATTGCCCAATGAAGTGGGCACGGGAACAGCTAGTATTATACAAAGTCAATGAAACAAGTTGAATGCTGAATGAATTTTCACATGGGTCATCCTAGTGACACATCTATACAAAATAGGAAGTAAAACGTTATGTTTTTGTCCCCAGAGCGACAGAAGCCGGTGACTTTAACATAGTGTCTCAGCTACTGGCGTACGGGTACCAGAGCCGCGATGCCAAGAACCAGGACGGACAGACGGCCGTGCACATCGCGGCCAAAGCCGGGCGCGACAACATACTCGCGAAGCTCATAGAGAGCGGGGCCACCGTCAACGTGCGAGATTCCTTCGGATATACACCCCTACATGTAAGTAAACTTGAGAGCCCGGTGCCAATGCGGAGCCCTATAATCTTTCTTTCAGTTGATTCAGTTTCTTCAGTTCTGCTTAACACCTTTTAGACACCTCAATACCTCTGTAATTACTTCGTTATTTTATCACTGTGTGGTCGCGGGGTAATATTGGCGCCCAACGTGGGGTGCTAGCTTCACTAGGTAGATGTAGCCGTGATTTTTACTGATAGATACATCTGGCCATCTGGGGCTCAGTGACTTAATTTTCTTGTCTTGTCATATTATTATCACACAAGGGTAATATTTTGTACCCTAATTAGAATATATTTGTATGCTTACGCATCAAGTTGTGATTTAAGTAACTCACACGTCACAGATTATTTCCAAAGCAAGGTCACCAACTCTGCTATATTACACATTGGAATGGACACATTAAAATCGTTAAAGTAAATCTCCATCACGAACTACCTCTTGGTTTACAACACGGTTTACAAAATTGACATTGCTGTAGCAGTCATGTCTCTTGTTCAGGCAATTCAACCTTATATCAATTTGTCTAACGCCTATATATGTTTGCAGTATACCTGCCAGAACAACTTGCCGAGCACCACCGAGCTGTTGATCACGAAGGGCTCCGCGAACTACCAGATGCGGCACGCGCCTACGGGAAAGGTTCCGTTGCACGACGCGGCTCAGAGGGGACACATCGACTGCATCAAGGTAATTTAAATAACTTAGTGTTATGGAATCAGCTTACTGCGGCGGTATTTCCGGACCGCTACGACTTGGGGACCTTCAAGAGATGAGCATACGCTATTCTCAAAGGCTGGCAATGCAGCTGCAACTCCTCCTCTCCTGTTGTTGCAGGTGTCGTGTGCGCCCTCTAGCCTAAAAAATAAGTCTGGCCGCTATGTGTGTGTGTGTGTTTCTGTGACACCGTACGGGTGAACCGATTTGGATGCGTTTTTTTTATTTGAAAGTAGGTCTTCAAGTAGTACTTCTTAGCAAGGTTTCATAGAAATTGGTTGGGCTGTTTTAGATGTTTTTATCTATCCAATTGTTATTCTCTGTAAGTTTGTGTAACGTTGTCCAGGGGGGTTGTTATGACATAATAGCTATGCAGTTCATTTTACGGCGAGTGTAAGGGACAGAGCTATAGATACTACATAGCTCTGTCCCTTTCTCTGAGCGTAAACAGAACTGCATAGCTATGTCATAATAACCCCCCAGTACCCCATACTTCCTAGTAGGGATGTTACGAACATTCGCATTCGCATATGCGAATGATTCGCATCATTTTAGACATTCGTATCGACAAAGCTAACAGCCTCGATATGACACGAATTGTCACTAGCATCTCACTTGTCTTGTTTTTGTCTTCACTTGTTTATTAATACTTTCCTAAGTTACTAGCCCATCGACGATAGTACTCAAGGTATATTTGCCTTTTCATCCGTGGTGCGGTTGGCTATGTCCGGTTGACCAAAATTTATATTTCTGAGCGTTTTGGTCCTTCGAGCCGGCTGAAGAACGTAAAACTACCTGATAATTATTACAGTTATGGTTAACCGGACATAGCCAACCGTACCATGGGTGAAGAGATCATTGTGGCGGCACATCAAAGCATGCGAACTATTTGGACGAACGAACTGTAACTCGACAGGCACGACATCTGTTACGTTTCCTGGTTCCCATTTAACGCATGATATCTTTAACTATGGTATTATTTTTATCACAAACTTCCTGACAAATTCATTATACGAATTATGAATGATATCAGAATAATGTAAATTTTGTGGCGTTTATTGATCCTATTGTCTTGCAGATTTGTAGACATTGGTTTGAAAATAATATGTTATGGAAACTATAAACGTCAAATCACAACATTCCGCAGAAAACAATAGAAAGGATGTAAATAATACAATACCATTGTTTGGAAGGCTCAATAACATGCGTAATTGACGGGTTTAATAATAATAATAAGTCCTAACCGATTTCGGTTATTGTGACTGAACTTAAATGGAACTCTCTTAATAGACTGATTATTTATGATATTATTACTTATATAATTTTTATCCTGGTTCTGTCCTCTCGTGTGCTCGTAAGGGGCTGATGTAGCTTTGCGAGGAATGTGCGGCCACGCTTGGGACAGGTGACGAGACCATCACGGTAATTGTATGTAATAGACACAGGTGGTCTGGCCTTCAATTCATCGCGTTTGGTATTTAGCTCCTGTTTTCGCTTATCTTCAAAAGCATAGATTATTATTAGGTATTCGTATTTAAACAGAACCTCGTGTTCGCAGGTTCTTCTAAAACTCAAGGCCCCAGCACATCCCAGGACGTTGGCACAAGAAACTCCGGCTGATTTGGCGAAACACCACGGGCATACAGAATGCTATGAGTTACTAAGTAAGTCCTATAAAGTTATACATAGTATTCACACTTTTTCAAGTCTTACCTTGTCTAGCGTCAGCGTTCTTTTTTTTCTTCAGAAAACTACAAACCCGACCAGCCAAAAACGACAAAGAGCCAGTGGTACCATGGCACGTTGAATCGGGATGAGGCGGTGAAGACCCTGGAAGAGTATTGCAAACAGAATAACTTGCACGACAAGGCCAGCGACGGCGTGTTCCTTGTGAGGTATAGCGAGCGGCACAGTGGCGCCACCTATGTGCTTACGATGCTCAGCGAAAATACTCCCTATAACTTCATCATTAGGAAAGAGGTAATTAAAAAGTGTGGAGATGATTTGACCATTTCGTCCACTTGGGGTACGCCAAAGTTCATATAAAATTGTAAAATGAATCTCATATAATTTTACAACCTAATGATCACTCTCCATACTCTTCATTTTTTTTAAATACTAATGATCGGAAATTATAATCATCTGAACTTATAACGCCGATATTCATGGAACCGTACGCTCTTCAGAATTTCTTAAATATCTTACGTGTAGATAAAATTAGGTTAGGTTAGGTTAGATTTATAAAAATCTAAAAAAATGCATTACGAGTTGCGATAATTATGACTTAAAAAAGTATGAACGAAAAAAAAGTATGAGCAAATTTTTTCGGAGTAATGATGAGTGTAGTCACAAATCGTTTTTGTATAAACAAATGAAAGACCCATTTTATATGAGCCAATATGGACCCGCCCACTTGGCTACATTCGATGCAACATTAATATCGCAGGTATAGTATGAGCACTAGTAGGCGACATAATAAACTCGTTGATGTGTTGCCGGCAGCACAACTGGGTGTACATCGACGACGGGCCGTTCCTGGAGGGCGTGGAGCGCCTGGTGGAGCACTACGGCGCCGTGCCCGACGGGCTGCCCACGCGCCTCACCGCGCCCGCGCCGCCCAAGCCCAAGCCGCCGCTGCCGGAGGTAAGCGGCGCCCCCGATACACACCAAATGGCGCTAGCGACTGATCGACATAAAAAAAAATACGATTGATTGAGCTTGCAAGTAGTTCTTCAGGTTTTCCATTAAGATGGGGGACTCGAACTTTCTGTTTGCGTAAAACTGCGTCAAAGCGACTAAGTATAATACTGAGATGCTTAGGCTGACGACTGGCTGCGACCAAATATATCCGGAAGACCATTATCGTCATTTGTTCCCAAAGAACAGCGACACGAACTCTATCACAACTGCCAGTAACACGAGGCTGAGGTAAATTTACAACGATAACACTCATTATTAACCCAAATCCTCATTCCAGTATTCAACAATGCCGCGGACCAAGAAACCATCACCGAGTCGAGCAGCCATGAACCAGACGTTATCCCTAGTCAAGAACGACACGCTGAACAAGCAGCTGTCTTCGCCCGGCGACTCGTTCGAGCAACTCGCCAGGAACCTCTCCTTCACTTCTGATCTCCACAACGACAGCCTGAACAACAACGACTCGCTGGACGACAACGACACGTACAAGGTGCCCGTTAACAACAGCGCAGTCGTTTCGTTGGGCGAGAACTATAATGAGATATCTATCAATTCGGATGGCCAGCTGTCTACACTATCAGGTAAATAAGGTTGTCTTTTAAATTTGGTTGTTTGTACCTAAAGCATATCTTGAACGCCCCAGTCGGCGTCAACAGATTTTATTGTCCAGGGCGTGTTCTATGCTTAATATAATTACGTTGGCGTAATGACCTGGCGTCTTGCTTGGGCTTGTTAAATGCTGTTAGCTGTGGCCTCCAATGACTAAATCTAACTTTTCCCGTTTTTTTGCAAAGTCACTATGCATTTAAGCGGAGCGTCCTCATACTAAATCGTCTCCGTTGCTCTTTGGGATCACTTTTTAGGGTCAACAAGGAGCCCTTATAATTTCGCCATGTCCGTCTGTCCTTGATTGGTTCCTGAGATATAAATTTATACCTACTAAAATCATGTAAGATCAATTACTCGCGCATGGTCCTACATGCCCTTGCCCGTTTCTTTAATACGATTAGGCGTCGCAACGCGATACTTTCGCTCCCGTGTTTAAACTTTTGAACGCCGTCCAATACAACATGTGTCACTCACACTCCAAACTTGTGTGCTATGTTATGCATATTACACCTTTTTGGTTATGGAACAAAGTCTCTTCTCTCGTGGCGTCAGTGGCACGACTTTCAGTTAACGGCCAGAGCCGTCTGTGGCGTTCGAAAGGTTGAACGATTGATGTATTGTTGTAGAATTTATCCCAATGTCGGAGCTGACGCTGGGCGCGACGCTGGGCGAGGGCGAGTTCGGGTCGGTGCTGCGCGCCACGCTGGGCGCCGCGCCCGGCCGCCCCGCGCAGCCCGTGGCCGTCAAGACGCTGCACATGCAGCACGCCGAGACCAACCAGCAGGAGTTCCTCGCCGAGGCCAAGCTCATGATGGCGCTGCGCCACCGCTGCATCGTGCGGCTCATCGGGGTCTCTCTGGTGACTACTAATATACATCATCTATACATATTAACAAACTTGTGACAGACATGTTTTTCTTACCTTTGATTAGTGCCAGCCATACACGTTTTTATCCTTAATTTTTAGTATTGTATTAAAAAGTAAGACAGGTTAAATGGTCAGCACAAGTATCGCTATAGCATTAGTCGATTCGTAGGTCTCACATTGATGTAGGTGTATACAATTTTTGAAATCTTTGCGGTACGAATACGAATATTAAGAACGCTGAATTATATTGATTATCGATTGAAGATATTGATGGTCTCTTTGTTTGTGTGGCAGGGTCCCCCGCTGGCCATGATCCAGGAGTTGGTCCCGCTGGGCTCGCTACTGGAAGTCCTGCTGCGCGCGCCGGAGCAGGCGTCGCCCGGCTACGAGCTGCGGCTGTGGGCGTGCCAGGTGGCGGCCGGCATGCGCTACCTCGAGCAGCGCCGCTTCGTGCACCGCGACCTCGCCGCCAGGAACATACTGCTGGCCACCAGGTAACCGATACTGCAGGAGCAGGCGTCGCCCGGCTACGAGCTGCGGCTGTGGGCGTGCCAGGTGGCGGCCGGCATGCGCTACCTCGAGCAGCGCCGCTTCGTGCACCGCGACCTCGCCGCCAGGAACATACTGCTGGCCACCAGGTAACCGATACTGCAGGAGCAGGCGTCGCCCGGCTACGAGCTGCGGCTGTGGGCGTGCCAGGTGGCGGCCGGCATGCGCTACCTCGAGCAGCGCCGCTTCGTGCACCGCGACCTCGCCGCCAGGAACATACTGCTGGCCACCAGGTAACCGATACTGCAGGAGCAGGCGTCGCCCGGCTACGAGCTGCGGCTGTGGGCGTGCCAGGTGGCGGCCGGCATGCGCTACCTCGAGCAGCGCCGCTTCGTGCACCGCGACCTCGCCGCCAGGAACATACTGCTGGCCACCAGGTAACCGATACTGCAGGAGCAGGCGTCGCCCGGCTACGAGCTGCGGCTGTGGGCGTGCCAGGTGGCGGCCGGCATGCGCTACCTCGAGCAGCGCCGCTTCGTGCACCGCGACCTCGCCGCCAGGAACATACTGCTGGCCACCAGGTAACCGATACTGCAGGAGCAGGCGTCGCCCGGCTACGAGCTGCGGCTGTGGGCGTGCCAGGTGGCGGCCGGCATGCGCTACCTCGAGCAGCGCCGCTTCGTGCACCGCGACCTCGCCGCCAGGAACATACTGCTGGCCACCAGGTAACCGATACTGCAGGAGCAGGCGTCGCCCGGCTACGAGCTGCGGCTGTGGGCGTGCCAGGTGGCGGCCGGCATGCGCTACCTCGAGCAGCGCCGCTTCGTGCACCGCGACCTCGCCGCCAGGAACATACTGCTGGCCACCAGGTAACCGATACTGCAGGAGCAGGCGTCGCCCGGCTACGAGCTGCGGCTGTGGGCGTGCCAGGTGGCGGCCGGCATGCGCTACCTCGAGCAGCGCCGCTTCGTGCACCGCGACCTCGCCGCCAGGAACATACTGCTGGCCACCAGGTAACCGATACTGCAGGAGCAGGCGTCGCCCGGCTACGAGCTGCGGCTGTGGGCGTGCCAGGTGGCGGCCGGCATGCGCTACCTCGAGCAGCGCCGCTTCGTGCACCGCGACCTCGCCGCCAGGAACATACTGCTGGCCACCAGGTAACCGATACTGCAGGAGCAGGCGTCGCCCGGCTACGAGCTGCGGCTGTGGGCGTGCCAGGTGGCGGCCGGCATGCGCTACCTCGAGCAGCGCCGCTTCGTGCACCGCGACCTCGCCGCCAGGAACATACTGCTGGCCACCAGGTAACCGATACTGCAGGAGCAGGCGTCGCCCGGCTACGAGCTGCGGCTGTGGGCGTGCCAGGTGGCGGCCGGCATGCGCTACCTCGAGCAGCGCCGCTTCGTGCACCGCGACCTCGCCGCCAGGAACATACTGCTGGCCACCAGGTAACCGATACTGCAGGAGCAGGCGTCGCCCGGCTACGAGCTGCGGCTGTGGGCGTGCCAGGTGGCGGCCGGCATGCGCTACCTCGAGCAGCGCCGCTTCGTGCACCGCGACCTCGCCGCCAGGAACATACTGCTGGCCACCAGGTAACCGATACTGCAGGAGCAGGCGTCGCCCGGCTACGAGCTGCGGCTGTGGGCGTGCCAGGTGGCGGCCGGCATGCGCTACCTCGAGCAGCGCCGCTTCGTGCACCGCGACCTCGCCGCCAGGAACATACTGCTGGCCACCAGGTAACCGATACTGCAGGAGCAGGCGTCGCCCGGCTACGAGCTGCGGCTGTGGGCGTGCCAGGTGGCGGCCGGCATGCGCTACCTCGAGCAGCGCCGCTTCGTGCACCGCGACCTCGCCGCCAGGAACATACTGCTGGCCGATGGTAACCGATACTGCACATCACGACCAAAAAAAAAAAGATAAAAAAATAACCGGATGGAACTTTATGATAGCTGCAAGGCCGCGCTTGTGCAGGAGGAGTCCAGCAACCGTATTGTGAATCTGTTGCGCGAACCATAAATAAGAAATTGATTGTCCGTTTTTTTTGTAAATAATGGGCTTATTTTTATGACATAAAATGAAGTATACTGAAAAACAAGCTCTGTTTCGGAGGATCGTGAAGTAACGGTGAAATGAAGTCGACGTGAAGCTCGTTCCAAACCCTCGGCACAGACTCAATTTAAATAGTCTTCATGTTCACTCGCTTGTTCCAGACATCAAGCCAAAATCAGTGACTTCGGGTTATCGCGCGCGCTCTCAGACAGCTCGTACTACAAGGCGAGCCGCGGCGGCAAGTGGCCCATCAAGTGGTACGCGCCCGAGTCCTACAACTACGGCACCTTCAGCCACGCCAGCGACGTGTGGAGCTACGGGGTCACGCTGTGGGAGATGTTCTCCTACGGCCGGCAGCCTTATGGGGACATGAGGGGCACTGAGGTAAGGTGTAAACACTAAAGAATAGTTTTTTTTTAATTACTATCAGACGTGCACAACTCGCTTCTGACTCCTTTATTGCTCGGAAATCCAGTTATAACATGAGATCGCTACTAGAAGTAGTCGTCAATATGACGACGCGTTGGCCTAGTTGGTAGTGACCCTGCCTACGAAGCTAGCGGTCCTGGTTTCAAATCCCAGTAAGGGCAGATATTTACGTGTTGAACGCGATTTTTTGTTACTGGGTCGTGGATGATTTCTATTTATTATAGCTTCCTTGTAGAACCGGGTTGACCAGGGAAAAGCCTCAACCCCTTCAAACTCTTCATTCTTTAAAAATACCGTTATAAGTTTCACTATGCATATGCACTGGACGACAAAAGTAGTTTAGGCGCGAGCGTAAAAGGACGCCAGGCGGTCCTATTACGCACCCTATCGGGACACAAATTGAACAAAGCTTACTTTTAAACTGGGTTGGTAGGTCCCGTCAGGTTGATTTAGAAGCCCGCATGGAAAATGCCCGGAAATCGGAGCCCCGCAAAGCAGGGGTCCGTCAAATTTCTAGTTGCGCGATATATTTTTATCTGATAATAATATACTATAGTTGTGTTGTTTCTTACATATTGTTTCCCGTTAAAATATTGTGTATATATAGTAAAGAACCGTTTATTTACATGGTCTCCTTTCTCCTCGTATAACTTTATAAATCTAATAATTTCCTTATTTGCAGGCAATACAAATAGTAGAAAGCGGTCAGCGGCTAGAGAGGCCCGAGGACTGCCCCGACGAGATCTACCAAGTGATGCTGGACTGCTGGGCGTACAGCCCCGAGCGCCGGCCCAGCTTCGGGCAGCTCGTCGACGTGTTCTCGCACCACCCCGACTACGTCAACATCAGCCAGCTGGCGCTCGACAACGACGACGTCTGACTCGCCTGCTCGGCCAACTGACGTTTAATGTCTTCACTAGTGACGTAAGAGTAACCTAACTTTTGATTTAATTTGGTCGAGCCGAATGCGACAATACTCAGCAACTATAGCAAATGTAGATCGTATGCCAATTGCCTCAAGACGGGTGGTGGCACTTCATTTTACCTGACAAATAATTTAATTGCATCTCTTTCGTTTGGTATGAGATTATACTGAGAGAAATGTACGAGTGTTTGACATGTTCTGATAAATAGAGGTATGTACCAGGGACCATATATATCCTACATTGTTTTTATACCTATTGCTTTTGTCAAGTTAATAAGGGCTATTGTAACGTTGACAATGTAGAATAAGCCCTCAGCGTGCCTAGTATGGCTGCTATATCGCGTGTCAACTGTGTATAAAGCATCCGTCACTCTTTGACACGTGTACTTATTTACCTGTCAGAAGGTGATGGGTGCCTTATCCAAAATTTATCACGCGATAAACGCAGCCATATTAGGCCCCCTGCTCATGTTTGTTTTAGTAAAAATCAAACTCTGAACAAATGTAAGATCGTAGTGATGAGATGAGTTAAACGGGAGTGCTACGTAGATAGCACGCGTGGCTAATAGAGAGACGTAGTTAAGGGTTATAATAAACTTATAAACGTTTTGAGACAAACTAACGTATGTTTTAAGCGTCGTCAGAAAAAAAATACGGCTGTCGTGTCGCGAACGCCCAACTGTCAGTATTTATCCGTGCTCCATTTTGCTTTGTATTACATATACATGCATGTGACGTTCACACGGCCCATTGGGCACATATAAATACTGTCGGCTGTGGCGTTGGATCTGTTTATATTTAATTATAACTTACCAAACAACGCTATTTCTGTCTGTCGTGCAAACAGACCGTTAATAGTGGGCTTTAGCTTGTCTCGTCTTCATTCTAAGTATTTAGGGGACAAGTCTGCTAGCTGTGTGCGAACTGAAAGATCTGTGTGATTTACGGTGTGCATGTTTTAGCATAGTTTAAGATAATACTGGTGACTCTATATTCTAGGTAATAAATATCAGATTTCAATTTATTTATTAAATAGCTTGTCTGCTGCAGAATAATAACATATCACGAGTATCTTATCACTCTGATTCTTATCCAGCGAGGTACTCTCATTTACTGTGGTCATCCCTGTCTCTGGGGGAACAATTAGAAAAACATCTTTATTTCACTCATAAGTAGGCAGATTAGAACTTTATTAAGTAAAGACAAAGGTTTGATAAAAGGGAACGTATGTCCTCAGGGTTACCACGCATTTGCGGACTTGGGATTGCAATTTTTTGATGAAATCAAATGTTTATTGGATCACATCTCACCTACTATCAGGTGGCCTGTGTGCTCGTATACCTTCCCCATGTCATTGTTAATCATTGTAATCATCACTGTTTCATAAGAATTATGTTGACTTGATATAATAAAAGTGTCGATTTTCTGAGTAGCCAGTGTCGCGGTGCGAGTTGCCCAAAGGGCTACGCATTTTTCCAGACCAGTTAACTAATACAACACAAACGCAAATGCAATACAATTGCGGGCACAAACGCGCGGCACCGGCTTTCATTGCATTTGCAGTTTCAGGGTGTAGCCATGTTTTATCTTAACTGATTGTGAGTAACAAAACAAGTGACGAGAGATACTAAGCGTTTCCTATTTGCAGATAGTGAAACATTGTTTTAAGAGTTATGGGGAATTAACGAGAACTGATATAATTTAAGTTTTATGATCGTACTCAACTAGACAGCGAATATATTAAAATCTTAAATACCAGAGAGGTCACAAAGTCTAAAACTTTGTGCTTGCTTGTATTATGTGTAAAGTGTAATTACGTTATAATTGTGTTAAAAATTAAATGTAGTAATACCGTTGTAGTTAATTTTAGAAGTAAGTATATTATCTCGAACCCAATGACGTTACAAGAAATCGCATTTGACTACCTTGTGTTTGTAACATGACAATATAGCATTTTTAGTACTTATACATTTGATAACCGTAAAATTACGTTTTGCGTATCTGTAATCATGCATTTTATCGCATAGTGTATGTTCCTTTATAGCCAAAATTAAGTGTTTATTGTATAATATTTGTAAATTTCTCGTAGCTTATTATTTTACAAAATAATGAAATGAAACTGGATACAAAACGTACATTCCTTTATTTTTAATTAACTTTATATTGCCATGGAAATGCCATAGTTATTTTCGTGATCACCCAACAATTTGCCATGAGGTTGTGTTATTTTATGTACATTATTCTTACAAAGTTACCCAAATTATATCAAGTAAGATGAAAAGAATTTATTTAAATTCAACAATATTTTATGAGTCTGACTTAGCAAAATAATTTATATTATAAAAGATTATATAGTTTTTTATGTTTAAAACAAATGTGATAATGATATTTATAAAACACTAAAATAAATAATAATATGAATTACGGTATACATTTTATTTCAATTTGATTACATCATGAAATTCATGAATCACCCGAACAAACGTTCTTACTCCACTCACGCTTAATCCACACACAGTAATGGAATATTCCAATAGTTTTCTATAAATAGTATATTATTGTAGAAATATTGCCTGACGAGGTGGCCTCAGAGTCAGGAAATCCCTATTGCCGCCAAGGCATAAGTATACGTATAATGCTTCTCGGAAATATACTATTTAATACTAATATTTGTAAGAAATAACCCGACGAATTGACCTTTTTGAAGTCTGTTGAAAAGCAATTAAGATTGTTGGTTTTAAACTTTCGCGACGTTCACACATACTGTTTTAACCTCGTGAGGCCCAACGTCCTAAATTTAGGACAAGTGACTTTTAGTTAACTGACAAGATTCTTTTTCGAATTAACGAAATTTGACGTGAGCCTCCGAGGATAAATCTACAACGGGACGATTTAACAAGTTCTTTAATTTTGTTTATCAAATTTAAACAGACATTTTAAAAAGAAAAAATAGTCTTATTTTGTTAAAAAATAGCAGTTGTCTTTGGTCGTTTTCGATAGCAGCGGGTACAATAGTAGTTTATGTAACTGATACATAATGAGATTCCTTAAAACACGAGTGTGGTTTTATGAAACCAGCCAAAGGCGAGTTTCATAATGAGTTCACACGAGTGTTTTAAGGCTTAATGATGTACAGTTTATCTACACATCTACACACATATCATAAGTACTTTACGATGGGTTTAGAAGCTGAAAAGCAAATGACCTGCATTGCTACCAGTGCTACCTGTAACATCTATAGGTGCCAAGTTAATGTAAGTATAAACTGAAGTAAGAAATACATCAAATGAGAGAAATAACATATTTTTCAGTCCTACTGCTCATGCTTTACTTCGAAAAAGAAATTTCGAAAGCGGCACTACAATGAAATTAAATGACGATTTGTCGACGAATCGTATAGCAATAATACTGAAAAATATGTTATTTCTCTCATTTGATGTATTTCTTCTAAACAAAACTGTGCTGTGTCACGAATATGAATGGTTTTTTTAAAATCATTGATTAACCAATAGTTTCTATTTTTATCATTGATATATATGTTACACTAGATTAGCAATTACCGCACCAAAGCGTTGCCACTTCACATAAGGCCACAGCCATATGTCAGCAAACGTCAACTCAGTGCTCATTGGGACGCCGACCGTTTTTCACCGGGATACAAAATGGGGAAATGTGTAGTTAAGGAATGTGATTCAAGATCCCAAAAACATAATAAATCCAGCGGAATAACTTTCCACACGTAAGTTTGTTGTTTATGTATTCAAATTAACATAAAAAAACACAGAAATCGATTTAAAATACCAAATATTGCAATTTAGGTGCAGTGTTGCCATTAAAATATCGTTTTGGTTTTCCCACTTTGACGGGAGATTTTAAAAATTTATGTTTGAGTTCTAATATATTGGAAGTAGATTTAATAAAAAATACATATTAATGTTAATAGGAGAATCTAATATTTTCATTTAGTTACCTATTTTATATTGATACATTTGTTATGTGTGTATCATATTTGATGTTCTGTTTGAAGTTTATTATGACAAAGCACTAAAGTGCTTAACATTTTCGTAGGGGTACTGTACATAGTAATAATCTAATACCTAATATTGTACATATTATAGATTACTTATTTTATTACCTTTTGCCTATTCCTAGTAATCTAATACGAAATACGCATTTAAAATAATTTAATGCATTTATTTTATTACAAAGTATTATTTAAAAAAATCCCTATTTATTTGTTATATTGGGTAAATTTTCATATGGTCGGCAACACCAACCTTCCAATGCATATTTTTGTGTTTGTCCTTATCTAATGTCACTGACTTTATTGTTCTTGCAGTTTGTGTAAGTGAGACCGATATATGTTTACTTTACAATGTGTTGTGGTTTCAAAGCTACGTCGTCGCGGCTAAGAAGTGGCCACACTTTCCTAACCGCTTGATAATGAGGTTTGCTTCTCTAGTTTATTTAACTCAATGATTTTTATGTCGTTCAAAATCAAATGTACGATATTGTACTAAAAATATACTGAGTTGACTTTTCAATTGACACTAGAATAGGGCGTATTTAAATTGTTGGTTTTGGATGATGTTCCAAATTTGAAACTCATTGGCAGTTACAATATTTGATAACGTAGGTACTTAATTAATTACAAAATTACGTTATAATTGTCATTGCTGTTACCTGCTGGTCAATTGCCAATGGGTTTTGAACGCATATCAAATACATTATTTTATTTAGGTTTGAGAAAGGATAAATTTCAAACCTTTGTTACAGACGTTTCGAGCTATCTCGGGTGTGAAAAAATAAACGCTACCCAAAAAAAAAATCTTCATTTCACATACACTAATGACTCGTCCTTTGTCTCTTATATCTATTACAACTATATATTGATTCTGCACTCGTGGTAAGGCGGCGGGGGGGTCTC
>OZ014440.1:6784271-6804734 GCA_963966035.1 Acleris laterana
AAATGATTTATGATCACTACATATGCAGTAAACACGGAAATTTCTTACTGATGAGTAAAATTCTCAACTTTATCAAAGAAATCTGTACTTACGGTACCCTAAATGTGATAAATTGAATAGAAGACTAAAATGTCACTCGGTAATAGACACTTCTTTAGGAACCTATTACCGACCCAAACAAATATTGAATGGGTCGGTAATAGACTCCCATACATTCTATTACCGAGGGTTATCTGATCATACCATCGGTAATAGACTCAATATGGAGTGTTTGAAAAATCTAATTCCGACCCATAAAAACAAACGGATACAGTTTTATTTTCATTACAAATCAAAAGTATATAATACAACCTTGGTATAAAACCAAAATTACATATTCTGGTATGTAAATACACGATTTTATCTCAATATTTAAACCACTTGACAATTTAAGGTTCCCATACAAACTACAAATTCAGTACTGAAGTTTTCGTTAAAAAATAAGGGTTTGTTGAATACTTTCCATACCACGGAAATAGTTCTTTGAAAGCGTGAATAGATCAAGATTGCAATAACCGTAAGAGAGTATGTATAACCGATCGCATTTACCAAAAATAAAGTATAAATAACCCAAATCAAAAAAATCTATTACCGGGGTATACCACGGTATTAGTATCCACAGCAAAAAATGGCGTCTATTACCGCTGTATTTTATTTTCCATTTTAAACATATTTCCATTCCACAAAATGTATAAAAAACACTCTTAAGTCGTGCAGAAAACAATAAACAACCATTTAAATACCATAACATTAGTTCAATTGTCATAAATATTACGTAAAACACTAAATAAGATTCGAGTTCACTTACGTGTGGCGTCACGCGTTAGTATGGCACGACCTCTTTCTGCGCTGCCGTCGCGGAAACTGACGAATTGCAAGCACTTTGTTTTATTCACACACACTAGCGCTAACAGGTCCGTAAGTCAACTAAATAAGCTTCGTTCGTGTAAAATTTGTTTTTTAGAAAATCGATCGGTTTGTTTATAAAAAGCGTATTTAAAAATACCGCGGTGATGGTCGCCGATTTTGATACCCACGGTAATAGGCGCCGTTACCTTAAAATACAGATGATGTTTATTTGTTCAACATAAAGTCGGTTCGAGGAACGATGTGTGATTTTATACACAGTTATTGCTGTTGATTGTTCCAGTAGCAGGAATCAGCCGCTCGCGCAGCGCCCGCCGGCTGCCGCGCCGCCGGCTACTTGACTTCGGAGATGGGCTACGTGACATGCCTCATAACATTCATGACTCTAGTGTCTGATCGACAAATATTTATCTTTTGACTCAACCATTGCGTACTTATTATATTAACGTGATTGGATGATAACGCTGCGGCGCGGGGCCCAATCTCGAGGAGTGCGCAGGCAGGACCCGGCTCATTCGCCACTTCCGCCGGGGGGCGCCGCGGCCCCTTTACCGGCCGGCGGCATGCGAGGTGGGATCTACCTCATTACTATCAATCGTTCAGTGTCTAGTTAAATAACCGCGAGTAAATAGGTAAATCAATCCAAACCCAACTTAAACTAGAATTTCTCTATCGCGTCAAACGATGAGGCAGATCTGCCCCCGCCGAGTGGTCACCAATAGAGTTAACGGATATCCCGTAACTATCAGATGTTCGGCATAGCCGGCCAAAATTAATTATCAGGCCGAATTTTATAAAAAAATTAAGAGTCAAAATACTGGTTGTACTTAATCAATTAAACAAGTCAATAATTATTTAATAGATAAAAACTCCTTATACAACGGCGACTCCATCGTTAAGAATTGATATCTCTTCAACACGGGCCAACGGATTATCACAAACATCACACAGTTTGGCGACATTTAGATTAAGGTACTACGAAAAAAAAAACTAAGCAAAGCTAAGCATCCCTATTAAAGTAGCTTTCCTTAAAAAATATGTGATCATGACGGTCCATGTATTTTGGGAGCTCCGGTGCCACAGACAGACACATAGATACCCACGTTAAATGTATTACACTACACCGCTCTCATACTTGCTAACTTCGCCCAAGAGCGAGCACCGTAATAAACCCGAGCCCGCCGCTCGCTCGTGCCGCTCGTGCGCCGCCTGCGCGAACCTGCTTTACGTTACGTTACGATGCGCAAATCGGCAATGTTCGGCCGGGGCTTCAAGGTTGGCCGGCGATTTGGTATCCGGTATCCGGATATACAGCTATCCGTTTTCATCTCTAGTCACCGACATACTGGAGTGTCCACGTGATGTTCAATATTTGTAGGCATAAAGAAATTTAACGCGAGTCGTTTTAACAATAAACAAAGTGTCTTACTCTGGCGGAAATCAAACTGCTGCTCGGCAGCGTCTCACGAAAGAAGCCGCGGGCTGTCGAGTCGGTCCGGCTCGCTTCTCGTCAACTCACTATCCAGCCGTAGGGATGCGAACGCGGCGAGCGAGAGCGCCGGCGCCGGCGGCTGCAGCTAGCGGTCTGCTGCGCCCGCGCTGGGCGCGAGCGCCGGCGAAGTCTCGTTTTTCACCGACGTCATATTCCATATGTCGCTGACGTCGACGGCCTCCTTTTCGACGGCGACGGCGGATATTATCTTCTCGAGCATTTTCGGGGTTTGTTTCATACACTGCTTCGTGTAACTGATGCCGCGGGACGTTATCCAGGCCTCGATCGCCATGAAACTCGGGTCGCAGCGCCAGTAGTCGTTTCTCAGCTCTAGCCTCTCTAATTTCCTCAGCGGCCGCAGCACTTCCGTATTTAAAGAGACCAAGTAATTTTCGCTCAAGTCCAGTTTCTTCAAATTCGGGAGGCGATTAAACATTCTACTCGGCAGCGACTTTATTCGGCAGTTATTTAGATTTAACACCTGTAAAAAGCGATAAATTTAATCAACGACCGCCCCACGAAAACTAAATAAAATGCATTATTTCATAGCAGAGACATACTTCTAACTTCGTGTGATTAATAAAAGGATCGTTTTTGAGCGTCTCGAACACGTTGCCTGATAGGTCGAGCATTTTTAGCTGCGGCGTCTCGAAGAAAAGGTCGAGCGCGATGTACCGCAGTCGATTGTTGCTGAGGTCGAGGTGCGCCAGTCGCGCCAGTCCCGCGAACGCATGCAGCCCGATCCAGAATATCACGTTGTAAGACAAATTGAGCACCTCTATCGATGTATAGCCTGCTTCCTGTAACACATAGACACCTGTTTTCTATATACTTAAACGTAACAGGCTGACGGGCCCCCAATGGTTAGCAAAGC
This sequence comes from Acleris laterana, assembly GCA_963966035.1. Classification (NCBI taxonomy): domain Eukaryota; kingdom Metazoa; phylum Arthropoda; class Insecta; order Lepidoptera; family Tortricidae; genus Acleris; species Acleris laterana. The sequence goes on from OZ014440.1 coordinate 6,787,544, forward strand.
CAAAAGCAATTTTGTTTTACCAAGTAGAAGAGATAGATCACCTTGTTATAACGTTATGGTAGTTCTTATCAACTTGATAGTAAAGGCAGTAGTATTGTCAATTATATGGTTTAACCTATGCCATTGCCAGACATTTGCGTCAATGCTAGCAATGCAAAATGTTCCTTTTTCTTTTTTGTTATGAAATTTGTCCAAATTTTCAGGATTTTAGTAATTGATATATTGAGTCGTTCGAAAGGTCAAGACAAAGTGATATAGAGATCCTATAAAACCATAACTCCGGTTTTCAGGAAAGCGTTCACTGATTACAAAGATGGATATGTAGATCGTCTTTGTTGCTACATATTTTAACAGGTAATACCTTGAAACAGTAGTTATCCAGTTCGCTGATTGCGTTGCGGCTCAGGCTGTAGACCTGCACGGCGGCGGGCACGCCCACCTGGACGCCCACGAGGCCTTGCTGGTCGCAGGTCGCCCGGTTCAGCCCCCCGTCCACGTCGCAGTCGCACTGCCTCGGACACAGCTCCGCACGCACACACACACCAAACAACAACACCAACCCAACCCTCAACGCCATTTTTTATAATTCCGCACTTTAGTTTCCCACGAAAGGATAGTTCTCATTATGAATTACTCCACTGTTATTCGCGAGGTACTGACTCATGAATGCTTTCGTATAAAATGGAGCAATGATATGTTGATAAAACGTTATCACTTTCATACGGCGATAAGATAACGCTCGCTTTGTTTCCGAACGTGTTCCATTTCGAATAAAAACACCTATGCGCTTTAGGTGTCGTCACAAAATGCAGTTAATTATTGATAAGGGTTTGAAACAAATTACACGTTATTTAATAATAGCAGTATATTTTTGTAAACCTACACCTAAAATAGCTACCAGTACCTCTATAGGTACTCGCATCGATCTAGAACGATCCCTGTGAGGTGACATATGTATAAATACGATATACTATACTTGCATACAAGACTTATGTACTAATTCTGAAAGTCGTTACAATAAATGAAATAACTAACAATGTTGTATCGATATGGAACATGTAAAAAATGTAAAAGGTTGGATGTAACACAACTTCGAACTTCGATTTTCAAAATAGAACCCTGCAGGAATCATTCTATTCTAAATTGACCTAGGTAAAGCATACAACATTGTGCAATTGTGCATACCAATTAAATAATTTATAAACAGATTTCTATTTAACTATGACAAAAATGTTTCTAACACTATTTCACAGAGATTCACTCATATAAAACTAAATCTATTCTAAATAACATATTGCTGGCATAAATAGATTACACAACATGACTTGTATAACTTAAAATTAAATTAACTAACAAAAAATTAAGTCTTTCTGCAAATACTATAAGATGATGGTAGGTTTAGCTAAAGATGTTAGAGTTCTGCCGGTGCTGCGTGGCGGTGGCGGAGTAGCAGCGCTTCATGGTGTAGTCTATGCTCATGATGGCGTTCCGGACGTCGTGCACGGACGCGCTGATGCTGTCGAAGGAGGTCGCCAGCCTGTCCACCGCCAAGGCCTGGGATCACACCATTAAATTGAAGCTTTTATAACATCTAGTGTTTTTTATGAAATGATTTCTTTTAATTTGTGGAATAAAGAGTTTACAGCCATTAGATACTTCAATTTGATCAGAGTATAATATGATAGGTAGGATGTGAATTACATGTACAAGCAAAGGATTGGATTTAACCTACTGGTGCATCAATCAAATTTTCCTTTAAAGTAGGTTGGTTGCTCGGTTGCTAAAGTAGTTTATCATATTTCTACACCCCCCGATTGTATACTATAGGTACAGGGATATTTCCAGATACTTTTGGCTTGGGCTATCATGCTTTTAGAAAAACTTTCACTTAATTAACTAATTGCTACAGATGAAGAGTGTGACAACACCAACCTCAAACAAATAATCATAACCTCATATTTGAACGTTATTTAAATGAAGAAAAAGATAATTGATCTCACAATCATAACCACATACCTGCACATGAGATGTATCAGCTAACCGCTCCATTGCTTTAGAATTGCTGAGAGAAGCTTGCGCTAACTGGTTCATTGCAGCTGCTTGTTGGTCCATCACTTCAACCTGTTGAAAAACAGACCACTAAAATGATTATGCAAATGAAAATGATGAATTATTTTATTGGTTACAGCTTAAACTTAGAAAAAACAAATCAAAATGAATCAAATAAAACTGAAATAAAATGCTACAGACTTGCAAGCAATTATACTGTCAAGACAAGTTTATAATGTGTTTTAATTAAAACCTAAGTTACGTCTATTCCTTTGGAAAACCCCAGTTCACATACATGAAATCAAAGAAGTATTTATTTCATAAAAATGCATAACTGACCAGTTTCTCCATGATGGACATTTGCCTTTCATCGGCTTCTGTGACAAGTAATTTGCTGGACTCCATGTTACTGAAATCCATGTCATCAACTGTTTTCAAGAAGGAGTCGTCATTTGTATCATCATCATCATCCCCATTAACCTCTTGCTTCACACCTTTCTTTTTTTCTGAAAATGTTTTACTGTTTTTATTCATAACTATTAAAAGAATAAAGGCTCACTATAAAACATTTCTGTCTGTATGAAGTTCTATTCAGATATCTAAGGTATCTAATTCTGTTTTTATACATAATGATTTGATAGTGAACACAATCAGAGGCAAACTACCATTGCTTATATTGGATAATTGTGTGTACAGTGTTTTCACTCTACGATAGCATGTCCCACTATGTATAGTGAACTAAGAAATCCCTTTTAACAACTTTAAACTTTATTTATCCTCGTGACGACTTGTGTGCTTTACAAATGAATATGGTGCCTTATTTAGATTTTAATAGTGTTGAAATAATAACTAAACTTCTTTGACGTCTGGTTGTCAGGAGGTTTCATGACCTTAAGGTCCAAACTGATAACTGTCAAAGGACTTTCTTGGACAACAACTATGCAATGTTGATTTGAAAGTGAAGTGCAAATGCCATTGTGGATTAAAAATTCTAAAGGATCAGGACATGTTTATTCTACCTTACAATGTACTTACTAGGTGATGTAGAATTCTCAACTGAGGACAGATCCAAAATCTTCTTTTCTAAAGGTGAAAGTCTATCATCAAGTTTCCCATCTTCAATTTGCTTATGTTTTAGTCTTATACTTCTTCTTTTATCCGACCAAAACTGTAAATAATACAGACAAAATGAGAACCTCCTCCATTTTTTAGAAAGGAGTTGGAAGATTGCTACTTTTTTTGGTCATTTGTGTCTTTGTTTACATAAATGTTGAAAGACATAATTTTTATAAAGCTAGAGCTTTTAAATTTTCAGAATTTGTTTAATATTTAATGTGTGTGCAGGGTGAGAGAAAATCATTGAGAGGAAACCTGCACATTCAAACAGCTGAGAGGGTAATTGCACGAAAGATCCTAAAGGGTTGAAGTGTATCCGAAAGGGCCCATCTGTAAGATAAGATAAGATAACTTGCGGCACTTAGAGATCCCTCCCCTTTGCCTACTGTAAGAAAATGCAGGCGGCAAGGGAGTCATAATAGCTTAGGCTGGTCGCCCATTAATTATTAAAATGACTAAATACAATATCTGTATGTCTGCATTAAAACGGTAAATTCTTCGGCTTAAGATTGTAAACCCGCTAATTGAATTTTTTGCCATTTAGCACGTATGAACTACGAAATAATAATAATTTTAGCAGGTTGGCCCTCTAAGCCAACAATTATGTAAAGTTACAAAATAAATTTGGATCAACATCCTTACTTTTATCCAACCCTTAGTAGATTTCACAGCTCCTTCAATTGAGTTAGCAATAGAGGACAGCTCAAACCAAATCTTTCTAAACTTGTCATGATTCATCCCATATCTGAATTTTCTGTTGGCTAGTTCGGGATGTTTTCGCATAAATTCCACAATTGCTTTAACTTGTGCCAGTGACGGCCGAGAAAACTAGAAAAAAAAACGCATTACTTCTACAGAAATACAAAAAAACAAGTTGTTTAGATTTACTTTTACATTATATCATTGACTTACTCGACTAGAATTTTCAACCTCAGTAAGCATATCCGCCATGATAAGAATTTAAAATGTGTTTCACTACTCTTTTATGATGTTAATTCATAACTTTAGCTGAGTATATATCACAGATATAATATAAATTCTATTGTCTCAATGTAACAGACGAGATTTTCGGCGTCGCTTTTCTTTCGCCCCGATTCAATAATTTTGAATGACAGCTGTCATTTAGTGCTGCCATAATTGAAAAATTAGAATTACATACCTATATAACTTATAGACCGGAATTAGGCCGTCTGTCCACCGAACGCCGTCAACGAAACGATCGACGGCGCCGTCAACGGCGCAGTGTTGCCAGACCGGCCTAAAAGGGACGGTTTTCCGTCCCTTTTATCACCACACCGTCCTTTAATCGGCCCTTTTCAGTAACCGTCCCTTTACGGTTTCGCCCAAAAAAGTTCGTGACCACCAAAACAAAACCATACCTATCTAAGTACCTGCTCAGTTTAATATATTGATAGCATAAAAGTGTATCTGTATTAAATTAAAGCTGTCTGTCGAAACGGATCTATACGAATTAGTAACGATTGACAGGAGTACCAACCAACCTTATCATTGCTGTTATAAACTGATGTATTTATTTAAATCTAATCTGTAGTCGTGTCGTGTTATCTATCTTTGGTCTGGTTTGTTTGGTACCGTACCTAGTACTACGTAAAAAATAGTGACCGTTGTATCCCTAATGGCTACGAGCGTCGGGGTGGCAAACGCAGGGGGCCTCAAAAAATTCGAGCCCAAACCCAGCATGCTTAAGGCAAAAATAAAATATGTGTAAAAAAATATATATTCCAAACTATGAAGCTGCTTTGTTACGAGTAATAGGGAATATTCATGATTTTTTCACAGCTTCAATAAAAGCTGATTCATGTCACAAACAGTTAAGACTGCGCCGAGCGTCCAGTGGCGCCCTCATTACTGTTATTGGGTTTTCGAATTAACTAACGAATTTCCTTGGAACCAAACAAAATGTGTTTGTAGCGCAAGTATAAACACAATTTTTGGGATACGTAACAAACTTTAATAACAATTACCCTTTGAGTAGTCAGCTTAACGGGAAAAGGTGGCCACTTTTTTTCGTTAAGTTAATAACTCGAAGGTGAATTGTTATTAAACTATATGATATACCCTATAAGTTGTGTTTTCATTTGTAGTACAAACACATTTCGTCCAATTTCAAGAAAATACTTTAGTTTATTAGAAAACACAATAAAAGTAATGAGGGCGCCACTGGACGCTCGGCGCAGTCTTAAAAAACATATTTTCTTTAAAATAACCAAGATATAAGCCAACAAAGATTTATTTTTACCTAATAATTAATTAAAAAATGTATATAAATAAATGAAGTTTTGAATTTTTATTTTTGTCCCTTTGTGCCCAAAACGGTCCTTTTTCAGATAACACACCGTCCTAAATTGGAGTTGCGTACTGGCAACACTGCAACGGCGATTGTTTGTCCGGCGCGACGATATCGGTGGTTCAGTCAGTCAGTTCGTTGTAGCTGTCGCGAATGGTACACTACCCAGTAACTGTACCATATCCTATAATAATATGTGACTGTACCAAATATTATTATTTTAGATGCGGGTACTTACAAAGCTTATCCAAAAAAGATCAAAATCAGATCATAATCGTAAAAGTTGGCGTTTTTTACTATATCTACGATACCAACTGTTATCTATGGTCTGTTTTGTACGACAAAACAAATTTGACAAATCACGCTTTGGTCTGTGAAATTGTCAAGAAATTGTGAATTGAAATGACAGACGATTCACAATCGAATCAAATGTTTGGAACTCTGAATCCCATTTTGTGATGATCACTGGTGTTATTGAGTTATTTGGTTAAATAATCAATTGAATTAAATCAATGCGGTATGAATTAAACGCGTGTAATACATCTGAAAATAAAAAACAGTAACCAATAGTGAGGTATGCGACAACGTTAGTGAAATTGACAATTAGGTATGTGTTCATGAAACATTCAGCTGATTTTTGTTTACTATTCGGAGCAGTAAATGTTATGAGTGCGTTTTATTTTCAGTTATGTATTCGTTTGAAGGGGACTTTCGGCGCAAGCCGCAACAGAACTTGTCTGGGGCCAGCGCTCAACGCAAAACGGATAGAGATGCACTCATTCTACAGACTCAACAACAGAGACAAAAGCGCGAGGTATTCCACTTTTGCTGTTCCTATAAAACATACTTTAATGGCATTCATGCTGTGTGTACTATACAAAAATACAATAAACGCTTTATTCACAACTATTATTTCCTGTTTTATAGATGTTGTAAGAGGCATGGTAAACCTTGAGCTTCTAGTGTTACAGTAAATTTGTTTTTTCAGGAACATAGAAAGCGTCTTAACAGTACTATAAAAATTCAAGCCTATGTAAGAAGCTACCTCACAAGAAAACATTGTAAACAGAATGAAAGAGATCAGTTTGACAACTTATTTCCAAAAGTGAATACTGACGACTGCAACATGCTTGCTACACTTGTTACTAAAATTCTGTTTTTCTATGATATTAAGGAAGACTCATCAAGATTGGTATGTTTTTTAATTTGTCTGTGTGTTTTTTATTTGACTAACACTGATTGCAAAAATCATTTTTTGTGATCTAGGCACGGTGTGCAGGGTACATTTATTGTAAAAAATCATTATCGAGCATAATTGAGCATGCTATGTGCGGTCTAAGAGTCAACTAAGATGGCATTTGTTTGTTTGCATGTTTGACAATAACCAAGGCCAGAGTTTTTTGAGATAAATATGATTTTAAAGTTTAAAGTTGAATGGGATCTGTTAGGCGATTATGAAGTTAGCAGGCAGCTAACATTGTTCGCAATTTTTATGTTGAGAACGCGCTGGGCTAGTTGGTGGTAACCCTGCCTATGAAGCTACCGGTCCTGGGTTCAAATCCCGGTAAGGGCAGATATTAGTGTAATGAGCGCGAATATTTGTTCCTGAGTCATGGATGTTTTCTATATAAGTATTTATATCATTGTCTAGTACCCATAATACAAGCCTAGAACTAAGTTTTGGTCTAGGTCAATTGTTGTGACATTGTGCCCTGTTTTTTTTTTTTTTTTTTTTTTATGTTTTTAACTTGATATCCGCTGTTGTAAGTGACATTGAACATACAATGTAATAGGTAGTTACACATGAACATTAGTATAAGGTGCATACAATTGTAGTTATACTTTCCTTAAGATATTTTTATCATTAATATTGAATAGTTGCTATTATAACTATTACCTGCCTATCTGGAAGGGATCACTAATCAGGAATATGGCCTTGTTTACTTGTTATTCTAATTAAGCTGTTTCTGTGTATTTTTTTTGTGTGGAATAGAATAAAGTGTTTTGTGCTGTATTGTATCTGCCCTGCTAAAATAAATTGTGGTATCTCAAACAAAACTCTTGGTGCAAATGTAGCCTTATTACTAATGGGAGAAAATTGAATTTGTGTTAGCTATTGATTGAGATACCACTAATTGGCTTGTGAAGGTAGTTATTTCACTGAAGAGACAGGAAAAAAGCTGTTATCCTTTGTGACACAAATGTTTAATTGACTTTGTTTAAACAAATTGCTGAATCATTATTGACCTTTGCTTCTCCAATTTAGGAAGTTGTAAATTACTCTTGAACTTTTTTGTGTAGGATTTATTTAGAATGTTGTAACTTGAGAACACAAACAGTAAAGGTCTAACACTGCTTTATTTAATTATTTAGGTTTTTTTGTAGATACAGTCGTTGGAAGAAAAGAGAGATATTGCCAGTCTAATCTTAATAACACTCTTCCCTCCTTTACTTTTGATTTATACACAAACAACTTAAGATATTATTTTGACCAAAATTCATTCATATGTCTTAGAACTATGAATAATTCATATCACTCGATGTATGAATGTGGAAGAAGCGAAAGAAATTTGTCAAGATACCCCTCTGGGAAACAGGCGTGATTTAATGTATGTATGTATGTCTTAGGTTTAGGTGTATGTGTTTAGGTTTTGATTTACTCACAAACAACATCAGATATTATTTTTTTGACCAAAAAACATGTCTTATAATTTTAGGTGTCAGTTTCTCAGTTGATGTTAAAACAATGGAGGAAAGTGTTTCAAAGTTGTGTCTGCTCGGTTCAATTAAGAAGACTGCTTGCGTTGCACCTAAAGCTCTTAAAAGAGGACTCTGAGGTATTTTAAAAATATAACAATTAGCAAAAAAATATTATTTACCAATTTTTTTATTTATTCTTGATTTTTTTATCAAACCATTTTTTATGAGGTTTTATTCAATATACTTAAATATTGCAGGTTCCAATAGCTGTGCCACTTGGAATGTTTGAAGTATTCACTTCTGTTAAATCGGCTGAGGACTCCATGCATTCTGACGAGGCTCTGAGTAATATTGCGGGGACATACTTGTACTTAGTTAAAAGAGGTAAACTATTACTTGAGACTAGGCAAATATAAATGATTAATGTTATACTTAAAATCCATCCATGATGTAAATTTCAGGAAAATGATGTGCGAAATGTGGTCTCTAGTTGCTTTATTCAGCACAGAACGGCATTTTGAGGTTTTACAATTGCTTACTAAATAAGACAAGTCAATTGGTATGGAGTATAAGTATTTATATCATTGTCTAGTGCCCATAGTACAAGTCTAAAGATGCGTTTGGAACTAGCTAGGTCAATTGGTGTGACATAGTCCCCTGTTTTTCTTTTTGTATATATTTTATATGGGTTCAAGTCATTAACGTTTAGGAAATGTATGATAAGACTTCATGCAACTTTTGACACCTTCAAATTGTGATTAAACTATTGCTCTATTTATGAAATTAAGTTTACCAGCACCAGGAGCATTCACTTTTCAACGTCCTACGTCAAATACAAAATGTGTCACTCACACGTCAAACATGTTTGCTATGCTATGCAAATAATAATTTGATACGAAACAAAGTCTCTTTTAATCTTGAACTTGTGTCGGCTGTGGCGGACGGTGGCGTCAGAGTGGCGCGACTTTCAGTGGTCGGCTAGAGCAGTCTGGTGCTCAAAAGTTTAATTGTTTCGTACCTTCAGTAGGACAAGGGCACAATTGTCATATAGTACAGTCAACAGCATAAATTTGTGATCATTTCTGTACCTTGTCGCTTTCAATCGTTTGACAATTTTGTATAACATTTCAAACACGACGTTAAAGTAACAAGGTACACGAATGATCACTTATTTAGGCTGTTGACTGTACATTGTGCCCTTGTTCTACCGAAGGTGCGGTTTGTTAACTAGTGTTTGTAAATGAGTAATTTCAGACTAGTAACAAATAGTCGGTGCTAAATACACGAATTGGGCATGTTTTGGCTTGTCCACGTCCACATTTGCGAGCAGTGTTACGCTTGGATTCGCGCTTATACTGCTCCAAGATTTAATGACTGCTAATTATATGCAAATGCTCTCCTAAATTTGGCGGTTAGAATGTTTATTGATTGTAGCACAGCACAGAACCAATGATGAAATGTGGCGCTTATGTCCAGCAGTATAATAAATATTGGCGGAAAATTTCACACAAACTGACCCAATTTAAGCTCTAGGCTTGTACTATGGGTACTAGACACCAATATAAATACTTATATAGAAAAACTAGCGACCTGCCCTCGCTTCGCTTCGGTTTATATGAGTTTTATGTAACACCAGTACATGAATTAAAAAAATATTATACATATAAACCTTCCTCTTGAATCACTCTATCTATTAAAAAAAACCGCATCAAAATCCGTTGCGTAGTTTTAAAGATCTAAGCATACATAGGGACAGACAGCGGGAAGCGACTTTGTTTTATACTAAAATAATATATATATGTACCTAGTGATAAATACTTAAGTACAACGAAAACATCCAAGACTCAGAAACGAACCCAGGACCGCTAGCATCGTGTCGGCAGGGTCACTACCAACTAGGCCAACACGTCGTCAAGTATTATTATGATGATGATATTGATGATTGATTGATCGGTCCTTATTGTTCCAGGCTACTTCCGCGACTTGCGCGAGGTGATGTGTCGCAAGACGCCGCCCCTGTACGGCGCGTCGCCAAACCCGCCGACGCCGCTGAGCGGGGCGCTGCTCGACCTCATCCAGAGGCCGCTCAGCCTCGCCGCGCGCACCTACGTCACTGGATACGAGTGAGTACACCCAAAATAATAAACCAAGAACACCTGTTACCATTAGATTCGTGAGTAATAAAGAGTTTACTTTTCAGTTTTTCAGTAACGTAATTTGGAAATGAAATGTGCATTGGATACTGCTACATATTAATCAAGTACAGTCAAGTGGGACATCAAATCAAACATCAAATAATAAACATACGGGATTTCGAAAAATCTCAAAAATATGTCTCAATGAACCTTTTTCCAGTGTAATAACTTCGTAACATATTTATGAGAGGATTCTTTCGATACAAATCTTTGCACTTGACTGTACTTACCAAACTTGAAGTTTAGTTGGAACTTCTTTTTCAGGTATAAAATAGCTGTAGGAGCACCACTCCTCCTTATTTATGACGAAATCAATTAGGTTACTGTGTTACTTTACTAACAAACAAAATATCTATTTTAGTGACACGGTAATGTCTGCATTCGCATCAGCCTTCCTGTGCCACCCCTACCCAGAGCCCGTGGAGTTGTATGTCCTGCCCGCGCTGTCCGCGGACGCCATCAGGAAGTTCCCGTTCCTGCCGCTGGTGCAGTGCCTGCAGAACGAGAGCCACTTCACCAGCAAAAAGCTGCTCAACGACTCCTGGCTACTTCATTCTGTTCTTGTATTAGAACCTGCTGAATTTAGTAAGTACTTAAGGACATTTAATTGGTGGTTTCTACTGGTTCATACATGTGGTTAATGTGTTTTTGTTTTTGACAGCTAACGAAATCCTTAATATAAACAACACAAGACTGCCAAATAATCCCATCGTCCTAGACTACCTTAAAATAATAGCAAAGCTCACCGTTAACGTTTGTAATAAGCAAATCACTTACGAGTATGAAGACTCACTGTACAGCCAAGAGACCGCGGCGGACAAGGACGACGACAGTGACAGCGAGAGCGAACCGAACCCGACCTCGGTGAGGGAACAGATGCTGCTCACGCGATGCATAGAAATCCTAAATGAGCCAGACAGATGTGTAATGACCACGTGCTCACAGATAATGGAGAATGACCTGAGCGAGGATTTCTTAGATTGTTTGTCAAAGATTTGTCATAATTTATTGCTGAGTCATAGAATGGCTTTGCATAAATACAGGTTTGTATTTTCCTTATTTTGGTAGTTGTGACTGTTAAATGGTATGGTAAATGTTTTGCTAAAGATTCAGTTGGCTTTGCTTTAGGACATTGATAATATTATGCGTTAACTTTTCAGATTACTATACACTTTAGCGTTCAAACCAATATTCCTGCGGGGCCTCTGGCGCTGGTTGAGTCACATGAGCCACGAATCGTCGTTCGGGGGCTCGGCGACGCCGCTGCTCTCGGCGCTGTCTCGCGGCATGGGCGCGGAGTCCACGGTCATCGGCGTGCACCGCCTGCTGGCCCCGCTAGCCGTGTTCTGTGCCTTGTTCTCGCTGCTCATCGGCACGCTTCACGACACAGAGTTTTGCAGGGACATGGATGAGGATGACAAGATGAGCTGTGAGTTCATTTTGAGAGAAGGTTCGTGATGTTGATGTTGATGCTGTCTGTTGAAGACATGTAATTTTTCTAATTAATTTACAGATTTAGGTGCAACTATTTGCACGAAGTTATTTTTATTTAGTAGTAAGCGTTGTGTCTTTACAGATGACAGTGTGTCGATTGCGCAACCTGGCGGTGGTGGTGGTCGGATCCACGCCTTCGAGTTTTCGGAGTTGGGTGGTCTTTGCCGTACGCTGCGGCAAGTATGCCTGGGTTTGGTCGAACTGGCGTACCCCGAGTCGCGGCCGACTGTATGCACCCAATATAAGGACGCGGTTAAAAACTCGCAGATTGAGTTAGGAGGAGGGAAGAGTCAGACACCGGCGTGGTCACATCTGTTCAAGGTAGGTGTCGTTACACAGTTAAAGCGTAAACTAGGTACCTACTATTGTACATGTTTTTCAGTAAAATTCGTGTACCACCTCTCCTAACAAAGTTTCAAGTTAAAGGAACTGAAACGCGATGGCCAGTAAGATCACCTGGTAGGATCCCCTACGTACAAAATTGCAGATGTAGTGCAAAATGATTTTCCTTCGGGAAAACTCGGATCTCAATCGGAATACGATGGCACCCGAACTGTCAATCAATGATTGTATTAAATGAGTGACATTTTCATGTCCATTAAAATGGAACTTTATTGTTTAGTGTCAAATGACAAAGTGACAAATGACAGCATTTGTCATTTGACACTAAACAATAAAGTTCCATTTTAATTTAACTCGGATCTCAATCGGAATACGATGGCACCCGAACTGTCAATCAATGATTGTATTAAATGAGTGACGTTTTCATGTCCATTTAAATGGAACTTTATTGTTTAGTGTCAAATGACAAAGTGACAAATGACAGCATTTGTCATTTGACACTAAACAATAAAGTTCCATTTTAATGGACATGAAAACGTCACTCATTTAATACAATCATTGATTGACAGTTCGGGTGCCATCGTATTCCGATTGAGATCCGAGTTTTCCCGAAGGAAAATCATTTTGCACTACATCTGTAATAGGTAGGGGATCCAACCAGGTGATCTTACTGGCCATCGCGAACTGAAATGCTACTTAGCGCAGTAGCGTTGTTCAAAAAAGGAATTTAAAGAACTGAAAACATTTATGTGGAAAACAAAGGCAAGCACGACGTGGCGCAATGTAAACGAATATCAATTTTTTTGTTATGAATTTTCTGCATATGAATATTATTTTTTATTAGCCTAGGGTTGGGTACCATTCAGATAATGATTCGACACCGATAAAAACTCTTACCGCCTGTTTCACAATCGGCAAGTAAAGCGTATTTGACAGATAAATTTAGCCCTTTCTCTTTCTTACACTTGAAAATAGACAAAGAGAGAGCTAACTTTATATGGCAGATAAATTTACTTGTCGATTGTGAAACAGGCCCTTAAACTAAGAAAGCTACAAAATTACAGTAGAACACAGCCGATATGGCGTGTCGTGAATCTTCGCGCAGACACGAACAACGATTCCGATGATTTCCGAAAGCACGATTAAAACCCACGATCAGACTTGTACGTAATAGTTATAAGGTGCAAATTAATTTGCATCTATTTTTTCCATCTCACTCACGCACGTTTGAAAACTAACTGAATGACACGCGGGCGCGCGACAAAATGGCGTCATTAATAACCAATAATAGCACAGAATACAACCTGATTAATTTACGCGCTTCGAAAAAATGTCATCTGCGCAGGTAAATCGGTAAGCTATATCAGTTGTGTTTTACTGTACACTAAGTATAATATCTTAGTACAACAGACTGTAATCTTGCCCGCACGAGCAAATTAAACTACGTATTTAAAAATAATATGTTTCATCGTATTTTTAAATTATCTACCTCTATCCCCATCATAAAAGAGACGGAGGGGTGGAAGTTTGTGTATGTTTTTTTTTTGAAGCTCCCGTTCAAGATTTTTTTTCAAATTTAAAATTTTCCTTTTTGTACGGATCAATGACGTTTGATGTTAAATAAGCCCTGTTACTTTATTTTAATTGCTGGACCTTACTAAAGTTTTCAGAATAACCCTTTAAATAAACTCATGATTAACCTTACATAACACCTAACGTCGAAAAAAACCAACATTAATAATGTAAAATTATTTAATATATTTCAAACATTCAGCGCGATGAAAATCCATCCATGACACAAAAGTCCAAAATACAGTTTACATAGTTCTTTTTTGTAAAATATTTTTTATGCTGAAAAATATAGTGTCGTCTGATCCAACGAATATCGTCCTGTGTATAATTTCAACAGAATCATTTGTTTTAATACGAGGTTGCAGTGTTGACACTATGAACTCATTTTGAATGTTCTTAATGTTGGGTATCCAGTGTACAGATGTAGTGCAAAATGATTTTCCTTCGGGAAAACTCGGATCTCAATCGGAATACGATGGCACCCGAACTGTCAATCAATGATTGTATTAAATGAGTGACGTTTTCATGTCCATTAAAATGGAACTTTATTGTTTAGTGTCAAATGACAAAGTGACAAATGACAGCATATGGCACTGTATAATATAGAGATGTTACAACCACCTTCAATAACTTTGAAAATACTCAGTTTTATTGCCATTAGTAAACAAAACATTATCTTCACATTAAAACATAAAGTACAACAAAATAAAGCTTATTGGGAAATATTTACAAGAATAAAACTCAATACCTGCCTACTTAAAAACATCTACTAAGCATCTACTAACGGGGCTAGTATGAAAAATTAAAGTCATTAGCGTCCCTCGCGCACCTAAGTAAATAACCCGCGTGTGAGAGGGATGCAAACGACATGAAGACTTTCATACTAGGCCCGCTATGATGCTTATAGGTACAGTCACCGTCATAAATAAGTGATGATTTCTATACCTTGTCGCTTTTAATCGTTGGACAATTTCGTATGACATTTCAAACTGACTTTAAAGTGACTAGGTTCATAAATGATAACTTATTTATGCCAGTGACTGTACTTAACATTAATATTTTACCTACTGCATATTTGGGTCGATATTTTCAACATGTTCTATTTCACAATCTGAGTAACCGTCATCGATCATAACATAGTCAGATTCGTCAGTGCTTTCATTTACGTTAATTACAATCCTATCGATGTGATCATCCATCGAGTGTTCCTGTGACCGATATTCATTTTCACATTTCATGGCATGATCACAAACTTTCTTCCATTCATCCGGGCCAATCATATTTATTTTTTCTTCAATCAATTTTTTTACTGTACCCATATTCATGTCTATGTTCCTTTTTGATACGTAACCTTTTATCTGTGACCATATATTTTCTATAGGGTTGAAGTCGGGATGGTATGGCGGTAACCTTAACACTTCGTGCCCATGTTGATGTAAAATTTTGTCAATGGAATATTCTACAAAGTCTTCTTTATGTCGACAAATAATTTCGTATAGTTGTATTTTAGGAAATGATGAATCATGGGGTTTTTGTAACCAGTTTATCATAAGCGGCTTTGCGGTATTAGAGTTGGGCGGGCGTTCCACGTATTTATTGTGATAAGCAGCATTGTCTACTACTAATACAGCAAGTTAGGAATAAGTTGATTCTGTAACCATTTTTCATAATTGTCATTATTCATGGCATCGTGATAATCACCGGTCTTATCAGTAGACTTGTACATAAGTAGAGCACCCGGTACAAATCCTTTGGCACTACCTGCATGTATTATAATAAGGCGTTGACCTTTTGAGATTAACTGTTTCACTCCTTTATCCGTAGAATCGATCCAGCACTTCCCTGTTAAATGGGATGTATGAACATAAGTTTCGTCCGTATACACAATATCCCTGCCTTCAGATCTGTACTTCCTTATTAAGTCCAGGTACTTTACTCTTTTAAGTCTAACGTCACCTTTTTCCATTAGCATTTTTCTATTGTTAGTAATTTTCTTGAATAGAAAACCCATTTGGCGTAGTATCTTCCTTAGTGTAAAATCACAGCCATTGAAATTCATAGTTTCTATTAATTTGGACTTTAGTGCTCTTATTGTAGGAACTTGTTTATTAATCAGATGAAAGTTATAAACCATTCGTCGTATCACTGCGTAATCAAAATCATCAAGATCTAGATAGAATTTCTTGCGTGGTCTTCCCAGCTTAATATTGTTTGTGATGGCATCTTTATTCTTTCTATATTCTACTTCCTGGTTCAAAAATTTTCTTATTGTAGGTTTAGATATGCCTGTTGCGTCCGAAATTCGCTGTTGAACTTTGCCAAAATACTCTGAGTTATTGCTATTTTTGAATTTGCTATTTTCTGATAAGAAATACAGGTATATATTAAATATAATTCCTTGGACTGGAT
This sequence comes from Acleris laterana, assembly GCA_963966035.1. Classification (NCBI taxonomy): domain Eukaryota; kingdom Metazoa; phylum Arthropoda; class Insecta; order Lepidoptera; family Tortricidae; genus Acleris; species Acleris laterana. Next base: position 6,803,729 of record OZ014440.1, read on the forward strand.
TTTTTAACCGATTTCGAGGTTTCGGCATGGTAATACAACCAATACAACCTTTTTATAAGTAAACTGTAAATATAATCAAAACTATAGCGAATATTTGAATTGCGTGTTAGCCACTCTATATATATATTCGTCTGCTGATGCGACTTACCCCTACGGCTGTAAGATGGGTACTGAAGCTAATTGAGAGAGCACGATAAATACGAACTTTTCCGATAAAGGACGAAGGAAAATCATTTTGCACTACATCTGTACAATACGTTTGACAAAGTTGATAATTGTATAACTATTAGATAAATTACTTAAAATCGGTATAAACGGTGACCTTTATACGTAGATCGAGCCATATTTACAAAATCGCAGTTTGGCAGAGTCACTGAAGGGTTAACTAGTTTTTTACCTATTGACTTCGGTGTGCCCCGAGGTTCACATCTAGGACCGCGTTTATTTATTTTATTTGTTTCGTTTGTCCAAATTTTCATACTTCAGTTAGAAAATAATTTTAACCGACTTCGAAAAGGAGAGGTTCTATGTTAGGCTGTATGTATGTTTACCTATTTTTCCGTCAATTGGTGACCGATACATTTTATAACTTATTCGGACAAATGAAACAGTTGGGAAACAAAACTTTGGATTTGCGATTGGATACCATTTATTATTTCAACGACATTGTTAACACACGTGACACAAAAGTATTTAAATTGGCTAAAATAAACATTGACTGCTTTAAATTAATTTAGAGATTTACCACCTTTTGTCTCTATCAATATTTGCTGAAGCCTGATAAATTTATTTGCACTTTCTATTCTTACAGCGCAAAACATGAATTTTTAGTTACATCTTGGGTACGGGTAGATAGAGCTTCCCAGGTTCATGAATCGGGTATTGTCTTGAACTCTAAGCTCAGTGCTCGTTTCGTAATTTGCAAAAAGTCCTATTTGAGAATATGAGTGAGATTAAGATTCATAGAAAGTGGAGGATTGGTCATGTTGTATCATAATGTTCCTGT
>OZ014440.1:6804934-6950377 GCA_963966035.1 Acleris laterana
ATTCAAATTAAAAATAAGTAATGCGTCATGTCATATAGTTTAGGAAGATTAAGTACTGTTAGGAAACTTCCAAAGGAGTAACTGCGTTTCGCTTTTCGTTTCAAGTCAATTTTGCAGTTACAATCTGTACACTTTAAACCGGAACGCTTCGAAGTAAATCATAAAATCGCCCAGATTTCTGAGTCGCCGAAGCAATTGGTTCATGTGCGTCCTAGCGCTGTGAGCGAGTGTAAAGATAATCGAGATAATGGCGTCTGCGACGGTCGACGGCGCGATCGTATCGCGACCACCGGACTAGCGAGGAGCGCCCTTGCTCCAGTAAACTCATAGTAAATAGCCAGTGTTTGTATACATTTTGTGTGCTAATACGAGTAAAACTCGATATTACTTAAACGTCATTCTAACCTTAATAATTGATTAATAAATACTTAAAATTATTTTGTATGCATTACCTTATTATATTATAAAACTTCCAAAACAAAGGATTACCTACGTAACCTGGATTGCCATTATACCTGCAATAAACAGAAATTCTCATTATCTTGTATAGCTTAAGAGGGGTCTTACAAAACGTAATTAGGGTTGTTCTAAGACTGCGCCGAGCGTACGCCGGATGTACAGTGGCGCCCTCATCACTATTATTGTGATTTCGAATAAACTAAAGTATTTTCGTGAAATTGGTCGGTAAGTTTTTGTACTACAAATGAAAACACAACTTATAGGGTATCGTGTGGTTTAATAACAACTCGCCTTCGAGTTATCAACTTAACGGAAAAAAGCGGCCACCTTTTCCCGTTAAGCTGACTACTCAAAGGGTAATTGTTATTAAAGTTGGTTACGTATCCTATAAATTGTGTTTTTACTTCCGCTACAAAAACGTATCGTCTGATTGCAAGGAAATTCTTTAGTTAATTAGAAAACACAATAATGGTAATGAGGGCGCCACTGGATGCTCGACGTTTGCTCGGTGCAGTTTTAATGTTATGTCAGATTCACAAATGCATGTAGATTATACAAGAGAATTTCACAATCATTTTTACAGAAAATCATGAAAATCAAAATAATTCGACGGTGTCACCTGGCCTTTATAAAATGCCTCTTAAGAATGTAAGGTGAAACTTAGATTTAACAAGTACCTTTTATGAATACTGAATTTAATCTTTGGATCGGTGTGGGTTTTATGGTTGAAGCTTATCGGGGGATCAATCTAATGGGATTAGTATGGAGCTGGCCCATCGCGGTCAACGCTACGTGAGGCACATAACGTTGTGCCTAGTTAGGTACTTGGTCACGGAGTAAGCGAAATGTAAGCCTTCTTGTTTTGCGAAGAGATTTGGAATAGAAAAGGAAAGCGAACACAGCTTTACATTATTATACACTAGTGTTGCCAGGTCAATTCCTACAAAAATCGGGATTGTGCAAAAAAAATCGGGAGCTGGGTTTTCAAATCTAGACAGAACAAATAATAAAGTTGAAAAATTACGCGACTTACAACCGTCTTACAACTACAAATGCGACGTACCGTTTTTGACCTCCATTAGTTGTTTTTGTAACGAAATTGTTACAACCTTCTTTGTTTGCGTTCCTGGCCACACATACATTTCGATCTGAATCTTTCAAAATTCAAAATTTATTACGGTTTATTCGGAATATTCGGATATCGAGCCTTGGGCTCATTCTCCAGAAAACTTCAATAAGAACCAGACACAGGGTCTCGTGTCAAGGAGCATCATTATATTAATTTATTATTTCATTTTTAGTGAGTAATCTTTCTGAAATCTTTTTTTATTAGAAAACGTATTAAAATGTGTGATTCATTTATTATAAACTTCAATACTACTTCTCCGTGTTGGTCTCATTGATAGTACCTTATACATATACCGTTAGATCTTTTTCATGATCTCTCTAGTAATGTGCAATTGGCGTCCCGATCTGGGGTAAACCGGGACGTGTCCATAGACTCCTGAAAATCGGGATGTCCCGCGGAAATCTACTAAACTATTATACACCTACATGATATGCATAAATACTTAGTCGTAAGGTCGTAACCGTACGAAATTAATTTAACATTGACTGTTTATTGGCATCTTTATCTTTAAAATACGTTGTACGTAATTTTACTCTTTCATGGCCTTAAAAAATCTAAAAACAAAGATACGGCCGTTACGAAAAATGACTTACCTGTATGTTAACGCATTTACTTACCACTACCGTTCCTGACGTGCAATTTATAACTCGCTGCAGCAGAAAGGATTTTGACATCTTCATTCTTGTACATGATTAATTGATGCAAAAATATTACGTACAGTGTTTTTAAAGCATATACATTCGTCGTTACTTATGAAGATAGGTAGGTAACTAAATGATTCGGGTACTCAGCGCTGTAGCTTATAACCGTCTGTTGTTGTTCGGAAGTACACACAAGGGACTACTGAGTCATAAAACAGTTTTCGTTATGTAATCAAACTCTTAATAGCAGGCAGTATAATCAGAAAGACGCGCATTTATTTTTGTTCCGATCCTATGGCAGTTCCTATTTATAAAGTGATGCGTGTCCGAGGAGCTCGTCTATGCGCTCGGTAATGAACGCGATCATTCATGAAGATTGAAGAGGCGATACGGATTCAATTAAAGATTTATTGCCAATACACACGTTAACGAGCCCGGGCCCGGCTCATTTACCTCGCTTATACAATGTTTAATAAATTGTGCGTCTAATACGTAACCGTGAACTTGAGGCCGAGGTGATCAATAACAAGCATTAATATTGGCTTAGGTGCATTCAGCGGTCGGAATATGGCCGCCAGTCGCCGCCATTAGGGATTGGACAGTTGCGATCAATCAGGGCTGATGAATGAGGTTCGCGAGACAGCGGCGGGCTCGCCGGCGCGCCCGCCGCGGTAGCACGACGATTATGAGCTTTTCATGTGCACGCTCTCCGTCTTTTAACGGAGTTCAGTTGGTGGTAACCAGTACCTACTGGAATTGACATGATTGCATATGTTTCATTAGACCTTAAAACAGCAACCACTTAATTTGAAAAAAAAAACGGCTATAAACGGAAAGTTGATGTCACTTTCTTGATTTGTGACATATGTCGATTTTAATTTGATTTGATTTGTGAGCGGTGGTGAGTCTAAACAAAGTTTCGACTAAATTAAGTATTTTTGTACATAGGTTCCTTTTAGAATCAAATGTACCTAATTTTGCTTTATTTAAGGCTTTTATATAAATAAAACTATGTACAGTCAGCTGCAGAGATAAGTATACCCCCCTGCATAGGAAACTTGTATGCAGGAGGGTATACTTATCTCTGCAGCTGACTGTACATGAAAAAAAATTAAAAATTATTTCTTATTATTACAAGTTATAGAACCGTATGATGGAGCGCATAACTCTCGTTTAGTGCCCTCTAGCCTTCGAATGAAAGCGTCCGTACCACCGCGACCGTCGAGATGAGGGATGGATGACGGGCGAGTGGCCGGCCACCGCGCTCGCCTCAATGCCAATGCGAGATTAAACGACGGCCCGTCCGACCGTAATGTGAATCAAATGACCGCTCTATATAACTATTAATAATATTAATGCCGTATACATTCAAGAATAACACGTCTGTATCGCTTTATATGGCACCTAAAATTAGTAACACATCGGCGCATGAGGCAATCCAAGCCTTTTGAACTACGTTACCAAATTTTAAAACTAACATTAACCGTCGTAGTCAGAGACGTTTTAGAGATACTTGCCTAAATAACTCATTCCTTTTTCAAACCTGTGTATGCAAAATCGTCACTTAGGGACGACTTAACCGTCATTAACAGACTTAAGAGTGGCCGTAAGTCTTCAAAGTTCCAAACATCTGTACAGATGAAACAATTCATGACACAACAATCATAATCGTATTAACAATCGTGCACCGAGATGACCTTACCAAAGTATAGTATACATACATAAATAGGTACATGTACGTAACTGAGCAGTCATTAGTCATCCACATTCGCATCATGTACTTTCCTTGCAGTCAAAAAACCTCAAAGTCATTGTTTGACCCGTCAATCACTCGCGGCGTTGTTTCGGCAAGTTTGTTAGCGCGGATTAGCCGCGCAGGCGCGTTAGCAGGCCGCGCACGCGCCGGCACGCGCGTCCGTGCCGATTGTCGTGCCAATTCGGCTGCTCATTCCATTTGCAACATTGTTCCCGAATTGCAATGTTACATGGAAAGTTACCCACGTCGCGAGACGGTCGACGGCTGAATAAAAATGTGTTACTTACGTCTGGCTTTTGTGTTGGGTTGCAGTCTTGCATTTAGTAGTAAAACTGAGGGAGAATGACCTCCATATCTTATGCAGCAGCAAGATTAAGTACCTACTAGTTTTAAGTTGTAGTTAATATTGGGTATTTGTTTTAACACGGTTGCTGTAAACAAACGACTAAAAACCTTGTAAACGAAACGCAGTAAACAGTATCAGAAGTTAAATCCATCATCATCATAACTTAAGAACTTTTTTCTTGTCGATGGAGTGGCCGGTATGAAAATAACAAAATATTCAGTAAACTAAAATAGCCAAATTGAAGCCCCGTTTTCTCTCTATTATTTAAAAGTTACATTAAAACAAATAAAACCTGAACGACCGTACCTGTAGGTACATCGGTATAACAGTCACACGTACCCTCTAGAAATAAATCGCAATCTATTGCAAGTTACACGGCGCTATTAGAATGGGTGGGGCCGTAAACTGCAATCAAGCCGGGTCTGTTACCGGCGAAGTACCGCCGTTTAAGATACTGCTGCTTATTACTGAGGAATGTAGGCAGGCTTTATCACTGCTCGTATCATAGCCAACACGGTGGCATAAAGAAGATTAATAATATCGCTGAGGCAAGTAAAAGTAAGATAGTCAAGTATAGTTAAATTAAGTTTAATCACTGAAAATTAACAAAACCGACAAACCCCCTTTAAAACATCAAGTAGCCACACTAGCCAACACGTAATTACTATCCATTATGAACTTTGGACCAGCTTTAACCTGATAAAGTACCTCCAAAGCTTTCGGTTAAGAAAATGACGATGTAAACGGCCTTCTTATTCGGTGCCAGTAGGGCACTCGCCCATACAATTTATTGAAAATTCGAAGTTATAATTACGTGGAACTTAGAAGGCGTCAATGTTAAAGAAGCTGAATTACGTGCAAGTCGAGCCAAACCCCTATAGCTATTAACAACGTTAAATTGCAACGGCTTAAATATCGCATTGTGACGATGACGTGCGTAGAATGAAGGCGTCAAGTGTCGTCTATAATTTGCTTGACAATATAACAATCGGCGTCGCCGGTGGTCGGTCGCGAACATTGTTGGGACAGCCGCTTCTCGGAAGGTGACCGATGCCCGGCAAGCCTCCCCGTAAAGTAAAGCCTTCCTCTAGGAGCTCGTAAAACCACTCTGCGGCCAGTAATTACAGGAATCTGTTGGGTCAGCCGACGTATGAGGAAGGAGCTCACCAACTCCTAATGATTAGGTTCGACTTCTCGGAAATATTGCCGTTAAAACGTTTTCAATGTCTGGACACTATCATTATACACCAAGAACTCTGGGCAAATAACTAGAATCTAACATGTTACGTAAGAGATGCAAGTTGCAATGTTAATGTCCCCGTAACCATGTAAGTGTTTTTAATCTGGGGCCTTATTCTACTTTGTCTTTCTTTAGACATGTTCGTATTAGGATCGTATTGTTTTTATCTCGGCTGCCATTACCGTCAATTTCATTAGAGATATCATGACGTTCAGTTGAAAATACGATAACAATAGGCATTGGGTTTGAAACTACAAAATATCGTGGTACGGAATGATCATCGTCAATGTTTCTTAACACCTATACACAGTTTGCAGAATAAAGGGGTCGCTAAGAGAATACTGCCAGTTTTTAATGGATAACTTTAAAACTGATATTGATTCTGTGGATGGGTAATGGTTAAAAAAACAATCAATCATAATGAAACAATGTTTTACCTAGATAGGTCAAACAGAGACTGTTTTGAATTCTTTTTGGTAGAACTTTATACATACTCATTATTACTCATGTTAAACTCATAAACTCATGTTTATTTTATAACCTTTCGAAACTATTCTTTATAAATACTACGTTGAGAAAGCCTTATTTCAAACACATATAATATACATATATAGCGTCTCTGGTAGATAACGCGTTTTACGTAAAGCTCGCTGTATTATAATAAGAAGAGCAATGCTTTGAGCAGTCTTCTGTTTTTACTATACGACCGACATTGAAGTTCTGCAGTCATGTCACATCGGTCGTGCTTCGTCGAATTAGTCACCGATTGGTTGGTCAAACGAAACGAGTGGTCGTGTCAGCTCGAGCGCGGTGCCCGAGTGTGCCGAAGTGTGCTCGAGTGTGCCGGGCACTGGGCAGCCGGCGAGGTGTGGTCGCGCGACGTTGATCGTGCCACGAGGCGACGTATCTAGGCGCACCGCTGCACTAGATCCACAGCGACAAGCGACGCGAGATAAATCCGTACTCGCTATCTATTTCAATTCCATCGGAGCACGCGATATCGTACAAATCTCGGCCTTATTCTGTCTGCCGGCGCCGGCGACCCGCGACAGACCACCCAAGACGATACACACCACCACTCCTAAATATAAAGCGGCCGTCTATCTGTTCATTATTTGTTACACAGACCGTTCTGTTCGACAAAACCTTACGCGTATAATGAAATCGAACCTGATATTTTTTATTAAGGTGAAACTTTAAATAGGTATTTTAGTAAAATCTGATCAAGGTTTCGTAGTACAATGAGTGATAAAAATTATGCCGTCGTAAATTAGTACGAGGCGTTTATAATTCGAAAAGCACTCCATTCTTTTATGTGGTCGCGTCGTACTCAGGAACTTAATTTAGCCCGATGTATTTAAATGCGATATGTATAGATAACGCGTCTTGTTATAAATCTTGTGTTTGTAAACGAATTGGAGATAATAATAAAGTGTGGAGGTTTTTATTTTTCGCGTTGCGAATGAGGACGACCCTCATATTTCACAATGTCTGGTCGGAGGGAATTGCTAGTCGCGGTCGCATGCTCGCCGACCGCCGGAACCAAACGGACACCGCTCGAATAAAAATTCCAATATTCGGCAATAATATTTCGACGATTTATTACATGCTGTAAATATCTTAACATTTATATTAATATTTTATCGTTTTTTATTCGACTTGGTTAAGCGACTCCTAAATAAGCATGCACACACATCCCGATTCTGAGAACATGCTAATCTCAATTCGTAAATTTTGTCGGATGTGGACGGTTTGGAAATTCGTATTTATGATTATATTGTTTTGGTATGACTTAAACATTAACTTAGCAGCCAGAAACTTGTGTCTATTCAACAGTTTTGTCACCGATATCGATGTTAACGGGTGCGCTTCAATCAATCTAAAAACATTTTGCATAATTTCATTTAACTAACTCCGAAAAGCATGATGAACGTTTAGCATAAAAACAAATTATATTTTTTTATCAGGCATACGATCAAATCAAATAACACTCTTTTATTATAATGATAATTCGGTTGTTATTATGCATTTAGGTTAGGTTAGGTTAGAACTGTGACCATAGTAAATAATAGTAATTAAAGACGTTAGAAATGTCTACTTTTTAACCTCGCTCTTACAGTATGATTTAAGAAACTATGGATTTCGTTGTTATGCATGATATGATAATTATTATAACGTTGGTTTATTGTTGGTGTTATGCAAAATTAACATTACTTAGTACATTAGTTTTTATGCAAATCATTACACGCCTGTTGTTTACACTACACTGACAAATTATGAGTAAGAGTAATGGACATAAAATAATTCCATGCACACAGAGTCGCTGGTAACATCATCGAGTAGTATAATAATATTCAGTTCAACGTTGCGTTGGTTTTATACTAGTAATAAGTTCACAATAGGAGTGCAACGCGAGCACTGCGACAGCTGACACAAGTTGCGCGGGGACATTATCTGGACGCGGCTTTTAAGTGACAGCTCAAATGAAAGCCGGGAGATGAATAATGTGGGCCGAGATCACACGCGGACCGGGCGTTAACTACAACACGCCACACACTGAAAACTATATAATTTACGGGACGAGTTAGCTTACGACATCGGTCATATTCATATCGGTATAAAATTGAGGAGAAGGCAGTTGGATGCTAAAATCATCTCCAAAGTTGAGTGTGGCCAAGAAGGGGGCATTGATACTAAGTTTTTCTCCATTAGTGTATTTCATTTTCGTTTGTGTTTAGATTACCGTCATCTAATTAATATTTCAATTGCTACTCCCTGTTCAAGTGATACAATAGTCGTAGTTGTTTTATTCAGACCATAAGTAATCAATTGTAACACTATTAAATAACGCTTAAATAAAGTGGCGCCTGATAGAAGTGATATCCTCATAAAAACCCTAGATTAAATTAATCTTTCTTATTCCTTAGATGTCATACTACTTACCCAATATAAGACTTGTCGCACATAAAAGCGTGTGCAGACAGTCTGCGGCCCTTAATCCTTGTTGAAATAACCAGCTTATACCTATCGCGCCGTTCTCATACATCTTCGTGGGTGGTATCCCGATCTTGTTATTTCCCAAAGAAACTAAAAAAAACCCTCAAGGAAATTAGTCCTCTCTAAAACCCGTCCCGGACATGTGTTACTTTTTTCGCTCTAAACGTGTCTCAGGAATAAGATTTATGATTTGTTTCTCTCTTTTCCAACATAAACCTGCGGTCAAGTAAACGTGGGGATTAATTAAAATAGAAGATTGTTAAAATTCTAATTATCTCCGAGTGGAGGGCTCCGAAGTTGAGAGTTGTTTTTTTATAGCTCTCGGTTTGTTTGATTTCGTAATCCCGTTTAGGTGCATTTGCCTTTGGATTTAGTGTTTTTATGGAATGATAAGCTGGATAGCTGCGGGTGCGCAGGTAGGGCGTAGCACAGGTAGCGCAAACAGCTACTGTGCGAGGTCCTGAGTACACACCCGGCACAATGCACACGGCGCGGCGCGGGAGCTGCGATACTGGAGCCAAACACTGCAGGTACTTGAGCCCTCGAATAAAATAAATACTCTCTCAGGGTTGCGTCAGTCTTTCAATCTTGCTTAAGTTTTTTTCGATCAATTTACCTGGAATGCAGGGAATTCTGTTAGCATCGAATGACAGAGCTCGAAGGTCGTTTTGTGTTTTGATTGTTATTTTGAAGTTTTGGGTTGACGCATAGGACGCCGTTCATAACATTACATATTCCGTGACGCCTGATGGACGACAAGGTACAATCCAAACATCTGAACCTAAGGAGTTAAAATTAGCAGGGTTCATTGAGTACTTACCCTTGAAGATATAGTTGGAGAATCTAATTCTACACACACGAAGTCGCGGGAATCCTCTACGTTTTTAAATAATTAATAAAAAAATATTCTGGCATGTTTCCACTGTAATATTGGTTTCATTACATGGTTTATATGTACAGACGAGAACAAAATTTGCAGCATGGAAACAACAGTCAGGGATGCGAATCGGCGCCCGCGCAGGACCCGAACGGTGTTGACCGGCGGTAACAGCAACGCGCTAACTGCCTGCGCAAAGCCGCCACGCACCCGATATTCCTTGTGCTAACAGTTTTCCAGGCGGTGTTGACACAAGAGCTACTTTTCGTTACGCGATGACAGCTAACAAGAATCTTGTGAGGCTTTGAGTACATGCTTCAGTTTAGTTACTAATTTGGTGTACGTTTATTTCTTATGGTTTGTAAAATAAGTAGTAAGTCTGTCAATATTAACGAACATGTGCTAAAATCGACTTTGCTTCTCACGGTTTGGGGCAGGACGTCCTTGTTGATTCAATACGCACAAGCAAAATAACTTAATGATCAGGCAGTAATCCTCTTGCGTCGGCTTATGACTACTACCTACTTATGAATAGTTATGAACCATGAAAAAAGAATTAAAAAAAAAGACATTTATTCAGTAAGTAGGCCGGCACTTTTACACGTGAAGAATCCAACAGCGCTTCCCAAGAGGAGACACTGCTGAGAAGAAACGCCGCAAGAAACTCAGCAGTCAGACAAACACTAAACTAGCAAGGGATCTATTAGATAAACAAAACCTCCTGATATAATGGTGACTTCTTCTTTCTGAGCCGCTATCTTTTAAAAGGAACAACCGATTTTCATAAAACTTAGCTAAAAACCACCGCTAGAAAAGCTGCTTGCAAAAAAAACGCATCCAAATCAGTTCGCCCGTTTAAAAGCTACGGTGCCAGAGACACACACTAAGATGATGAAAGTGATTCCTAAACCCAGACTTCCCTTGTAAGGACATCACAAGCAAGAAGATCAAAGGTACAATAGAGTAACAATTCATGTATGGACGTTTAAACATGACATTAAATAGACAAGGTACTAAAGTATATACATATTTATGAACTCGACTGTACATCCAGCCTTAGCATCATTTTTCTTCGTGTTTGTCCGGTCGAATTGACGAATGCAGTGATAAACCACAATAAGTTAAAAACAATGTTTTCTGTTAGCTTATTCCTATCCTTTAGATGTTTGGTATGGATCCGTTATATTCTACCTATTACATGGTATTAGTGACCGACCGAAACATGTTATTTTGCCGAAACTGAAACCGAAACCGAAGGTTCGGTTTCATTGTAGTTTCGGCCGAAACCGAAACCGAAACCGAACCTTTTATATAAAAAAAAAAGTCCTTAAAAAGTCGAAAAAATGTTAGTAAGCCCGTTTTTTTCTAAAATTAATATCTCGCCGACCTATAATTACAGGTTTCTACTTTCAAAGATTTATCACAATGAAATTTCAGCACAGTTACAGAGGTTCTGTTTGAAAATTTAACTACCTACTATATTGCCAGCCGTGCCGAGCGCGCCCGACGTTGGCCGAGCGCGACCCGAAGGTACGATGTTGTAAGTTTCGGCGCGGCCGAAGGGTTCGGCCGTTTTTGGCCGAAACCGAAACTCGGGCCGAAACTTGATTTTTTGGCCGAAACTGGCCGAAACCGAAACCGAACCGAAATTTCGGTCGGACACTACATGGTATACTTAGTCTAAATCTTCTATCATAAAGTAGGCTGATTACCCGTGCTGTGGAATTAGTTGACATAATTATCTGGAACTGGGAGCCGGCTGCTTCTCACGGGCCGGCCGGCACCGGGACGGATTATTGTAAATAGGAGCCTTCCAGCAGACGCCGGCCAGGAAGCACGCCCATCACCGCCTCCGGCCGCCCCGTGTCCACTGTCCCCACGACACGTCTAACTTCATAATGCGCGCACCAAAATTTCCTTTAATTTGGAATATAGATAGGTACCTATAGTCTGTCAGGATCTAAACAAATTGGTATTTGACACATAACCTCAAATATTCATCATGCGTGTTTTTGTTCTAAATAAAGTAGGTAGTCATTTAATCTTAAACTTAAACTTAGATTAAGGAGTGAGTAGGGACACAACTTGAAATGAAGCCAAGACTAAAATTATTAATTATTATAAGACTGAAATTATTTCCAATAGACGTAACGTTACTGTCCATTTAATAATTGGTTATATTTGTAAGAAGTTATGACTTATTTTAGGTTGTGTCCCTATATACTCACCCCTTAATCCCTACTCACCCCGTTTTACGGTAGGTAATAATGCAAAATTAGTTTGTTTTTTTTAAACCTTTGCCATTTAAATTTAAAAAGTTAAGAAGTTTTACAGAAGGCGTTTGTTTGGACGTTACGAAGTTTACAGCGCTTTTTCACTCACGTAACCTGGTCCTCTGTGTTGCCATAATATTGTAAAACCATATTGCCCTACATTGCCTGACCTGTTATTGTATTGTATTTAACTCGATCGCCATTACTGTCAAGTAAGTAAACACTATTGTAAAGTTGACAATACGATAACATGTCAAAGTCAATGTGGTTTTACCCAGTAGAATAGAGCCCTGCATGCTACGTTACGATAGCTTCCGACTCAATACTGCCCTGCTTAGACAAATGGCGGCAATGGTGGCATCTCGAACAAAACTTATGTAGCAAGTGCAACGGGTACGTATTGCAATGTCTAAACTTAAAAAAACTAACGTTAAATAACCTACGTTCAAAATACCTAAAATCTAAATACCTAATGGTGTTTTGACTTATATTCAAAATATCGAAAGTTTAAAAGGGTGCCTATTATAATGTCTAAAATTAAAAGCACTAAAGTAAATTTACCTACGTCCAAAATCACTAAAGTCGAAATACCTAATGATTAAATACCAAAAGCTAAAAAAATCTTAAAATGCATAATGGTCATAATGTATAGCTAAACAAGCTAGGCATTTTGAAAATTGACGTTATAAAACACGGGCCAAATGTTGTTAGGTTGGCAAATAAAACAAAACAATTTTAAACGTATGGATTATAATCTTATACACATTGTAATCTTATATTTATACGTACCCATCTAAGCGCCTATGTAAATTACAAAATCTAAATAAAAACACAATTATTACTACAAAAGTAATCAAATAATTATAATTCCTATACTTAGTCATAATAATCAATTTTAATCATATCTTTATTCTATAACAAGCAAGCAAGTTTTCCATGACGTAAAAAAAAATAACCTCGAAGACTAAGGCGGGAGCGACGCTTCGCTTCGCTCCCACCTTAGCCTTCTAACCTAACCTATCCGAGTCGCTTCTGCCCCGACCCATCTTACTCGCTCGCTTCGCTCGCTCGCTTATCGTGAAACATTTGACAAATGATGAGTCTGCGAAATGTCTGTACCTGAACCTGACCTACTAGTACTTCGTACAAATAGCTCGCAAATGAATCATTTTAGGTATTCTGACCATTGAGTATTTCAAATGTTGGTGTATCAAATTTAGGTGACATTTCTTTTGGTATTTTAAACATTACATATTTAGTCCAATAGGCATTTTAAATTTAGGTAATTCGTAGGTAGGTGTTACTTGCTTAGGTATTTAAAATCATTAGGTATTTAGATTTTAGGTATTTTGAACGTAGGTTATTTAACGTTAGTTTTTTTAATTTTAGACATTGCAATACGTACCCAGTGCAACCTTATTACTAATGGGAGATGGTTGTATCTGCTTTCGCTAAGAAGGAGGGTGACTAACTCCCAGCCAGGCGACCCAATGAAGCTGTATTATTAACTCTGTACTTATTAGTTTTACTCGGTTACTTTACAATTCTACATAAATAGTCTAACTAGGCAGCCGCTTCTAACTAGGTTAAAACCTTACATATACCGTAACCTCGGGTTACTTTAGCCCTAGGCGGTAACATTGCCGACCCATAAAACTATAACTATTGTAGTGGTAATCAAATTGGTTCAAGAAGAGAAGAGAATTACACAAGTAGCTTAGGCCTGATGTAACATTTAATAGAATAATTATTTTTTTAAGATGGTTTTAGGGGTGGGCAATGTTACCCCCTAGGGTCAAAGTAACCCGAGGTTACGGTACGTGATGTAATACATCGTAATAGTATAGGAGACAAAAGATTGTTTTTTAATTTAGATGTTTTGCTAATTACTTACAGTCGCTATTCTGATTGTGAACCCGGACGTAACTAACTGGCGAAACAAAATTTATATCCAGTTTATATCTCCTGTCTTCTACCAATATACTCTCATCATTCTTAAGTTGACCAATCGCATTTTATTCACATTGCAAAACCAAATTAGACGATGGAAACAGTATACGAGATAAAAATGAAGATTGAAGAGTGAATTATCGATGTCGCGCTCGAGGCAAAGTTTGTTCAGCCGTCGCTACCTTGACGAAACGAGAAAACGGCCAAAAAAGCCTCTGGGAACGCCGCGACATCCTGCCCTTTCATTAATAAACTTTCAGTTTTTCAACAAGCAGCGGTGTGGTCACAATTATCCATCAATGATTGATTATTCCGTGTTTACTTTCGATTTCCACATAGTCACTGTTTGGCTTGCTTTGCCGTGTGACATGACAGCCGCCGCGTCGATTTAAAGGTAGTATAAGCTGTCTAGGTAAACTTATTTTGTACCAATTCAATTTGCTTTTTAATTCTATTTAAACAATTTAGAAATGTCACAGTTTTTATGTAGGAGGATATGTATACAATAGTTTCAGGTCCACTCCATTAGGTATTACTCTTCGGTATGTCTTCCGGTTTGACGTTTGCGAAAGTATATGAATATATGACGAAACTCATAACTTGCATTGCCATTGTTTTGGTTAGTTAAGTAATAAAATTTAAAGCTTTATTAATTTACCCTAATTACCTAATTTGCGCAAAATATGGTTACAGGATTATCAATAATTTCTTAGAGTTGTTGGTACCTAATTCTGTAGCTCTGCCTACCCCACTCTGGGAATCAAGGCGTGAGTTTGTGTATACAGGGTGTCTCATTCAAATCGGTCAGTATGGGAAAGTCTGAAACTATAAGACATACGAAGATTTGTTCTTAGGAACCATGTCACCGATTTTGATAAAAAGAAAAACTGCATTCATACATTTGAAAAAAAAACTGTACCCAGCTAAGGAATCGAACCT
Organism: Acleris laterana; assembly: GCA_963966035.1. NCBI lineage: Eukaryota > Metazoa > Arthropoda > Insecta > Lepidoptera > Tortricidae > Acleris > Acleris laterana. Next base: position 6,819,542 of record OZ014440.1, read on the forward strand.
GGAATTTATCATAGTAGGTGTTCGAAGTGACCACGTTTTTTTTCAATACAATATTCAACACGTTTAGGTAAAAACAATTTTACATGCCTGAACTTGTTGAATATTGTAACGGTGGTCACTTCGAACATCTATTAAAATAAATTAAAATTATGTGAAAACAATGCATTTTCTGTATTTTAGACATCATGTTTCTTAGAAACCTACCCAATCGATATCTGAATAGAAATAGTGTAAGTTTATTTTTTCAAAACAACCAGGTTCGATTCCCTAGCTGGGTACAGTTTTTTTTTCAAATGTATGAATGCAGTTTTTCTTTTTATCAAAATCGGTGACATGGTTCCTAAGAACAAATCTTCGTATGCCTTATAGTTTCAGACTTTCCCATACTGACCGATTTGAATGAGACACCCTGTATATGTACACCTATGTATGTATTTAAAGTTTTATTATCAGTTTTAAACAAACCCAAGAAATTTTAAGTGAATCGTGGCTCTGTTTTCGAAATACAAACTTCCTAGAAACGCGTAGAATGATAAGCACGTAACTAAACGGCACTTAAAATACAAACATAAATCATTTGTGTGGAATAACAGAACTCTTAAGCAACCAGTGGCTTTAGTCCAGAGATATTTACTGCCCATTGTGTGTCGGTCGCTATCTCCTGTCCTACTAATTGAGTCATCCTACACCGGGAACGGCTTTGTTTTCGCAAAACTCCGATAACCATAAAAGTAAGCCACCGCCGGCCACTTGGGTGGTCTTTAGCTTCTCATTATGGATTTAATGTTTGCTACAATGTTGTTTTCTGAAGTCAAACTGCCCACCACGACAAGAAATTACAAAGGAAACGAATATCACCTATTAAAATTTCAAGTTGAGACTCTTAAAAATATTTTTTATGACCAAGAGTTTAAGAGTACCTATGTCTATAAACGGGCGTGAAAATAACAGAATAATGCGCGCCTTTCCCGTTGACCAACTGCTTTCAAAACTAGCCAGCATTTGCCGTGTAGTTAAGTACCTAAATAAACTTGAAAAAAAAATAGAATCCTAACTAACCCTGCCTGGTATAACAATAAGTTAATGTAATGCCAGAGCTGAGCCTTAAAATATATTTTTAGGCCACTTTCACATTTCTATCGGCATTATAACCAGATGTAACTACTCTAGCAGTGGCCATTTTGTTCACACGAGTCTTAGAAAAAATGTCGATTGATATATGTGCAGACAGGATGCATGACGAAAGGCGTATCTATCGCCGGCAGGCAGGGTGCCTGAAGCCCATGGAAATTGATTACGGCGACGGCCACCCACGGCGGCGGCGGAACCCTCGCGCGAGTGCTAATTCGATACTTAAAGCCCTTATATGTCTGAGGAATGGTGGGTTAAGTTGCCGCCACCAGCCAGCGCTTCCGCGTTTAAGACGTGTTACTGGAAAGTTTATAGTCTTAAGTCTAATCGGATTTAAGTTTACCGGTGGGTAGGTGAACAGCTATAAAAGTAAGTCAATCAGTTACGAGTCTTGTAGGTTTCATAGTAGTTTTATTATAAAACTTAGATACGTAACTTAAGTATCTAAAACTAAGGTATGTAACGAGTAAACTCAAACCAATGATAATCGGTGGCTCAATAACAGTGCTTTATTATGTTATGTGTAAATGATATGACAAAACGTAAGATGTTAGTCTTAACGTCTTTAAGTCTTATCTACACAAGCGTAGCTAAATCACTTTAGCCTTGCGTTGGCAACAATATGTGTAAGCTAGCTACGCAAATAGATGACAATCATAAAGGACATTTAGATCTACATAAGTACCGTCTTGTGTGCGGCAATTTTGAACTACATCCTTGATGTAAATATGTGCTACTACTAAACTCTAAAATCGCTATCATCACGTATTTACGGAGCGCCTCGAAGCACGCTTGCAACTTGAGATGCATCTACAGTTTTATCCACAAATTATAAACCTGAAAACCTTCATAGGAGATTGCCTAATTAGTCTAATTACCTAACTAACATGACTAAAAAACATGATTTACCTACCGACACGCTACCGAAAGTTCGTTAGCTGTCTTTCTATAAGATTTCGAGAAGAATTTTGTAATTTTTACCTTTAGTGTTTTATTCCCTACCCCTAACGAGAACGTAAAATAGTAGTATAACCATCGAAACATATACACAAGGACAAAACTAATGAGTGTACATACTCGTATATAAGAAATATACGTGTAGGTACTACATAACTTCCTTCTTTCTTTAAGTCGGTTAAAATTATAGCATGTGTTGCAGTTTCTGCCTTTAAGAATTAGATACTCAAAGGCTACGTGGTTTATAGGTATCCCTTCATATTTGAATATAGCTTACTATTGAGCCTCACTTCAAATTAATACTGTATCAAGGAGCAATCTTGAATAATGCGCTCAAGTTTGGCCACCTTATACTGAGGTTCATAAAACTCGGGTTGAGAAGGTTCAAAGGCGATTCCGCTGGCCTATTGCCTAATGCACTCGCAATCGCAATCGACTTCAAAGCGGACCAATTGTTTTCATTTTGTATGCAGACAAGCCTTCGATTTTCAAAATGAAAACGATTGCGATTGCGAGTGCGTTAGGCAATAGCCTCTCTGGACTCAGGGATTGCGTCTCGCGATGGACACAAACTCCACTCATAGCAAGGACGACTGAAGTTCTTTAAATAAACCTGCGTCAGTAGCGGATGAAAAGTACTAAAACTAGTGCTTCTTTTAAAATTGGTTAACTGTACGGGATGGGTTTAACCGGAACGGAGTAAGGTAGGTAAATGATAGCCGTGCCCACAAACCATCCCGGTGTTTATAAGCTGTTCATAGACAGATTAGCTAAAACTAATCTAGACTGTAGGTCTGCTCTTGCAAGCATGATTAAATTGTATAACTATCTCCCGGATACCGCGGGGGCCACGACAGAATCATGGCATACAAAAGAGTGTTGGCGAATTTTAGCTCCATGTATTTCCCGAGGTAGTCATCATTAGATAGATAGATGGATAAGTAGACAATTTGTAAAATTCCACCTTTGGTATTAATTCTATATTTAAACCTTGTTAAGATAGGCGAGAGGGTAGCGCAACTGAAGTGGCAATGGGCCGGGCACATATGCCGCAGAGACGACGACAGATGGAGCCAGCGAACACTCCGATGGAGACCCCGCAGGGGATGGCGCAGTGTTGGGAGGCCACAAGCTAGATGGTCGGACGATATTAAGAAGACGGCAGGGCCGACCTGGACTAGAACCGCCGCATCCAGATCTACATGGAAATCCATTAAAGAGGCATATGTCCAGCAGTGGACAGATATATGCTGAAGAAGAAGAAGAAGAAGAAAACCTTGTTACTCTAATCTTACTATTTCCGAACTTTAGTCATTTAGCTTAATAGTAGTGTATGATACATGTTGATGTATTTCATTCAGAAATATTAAAAAAAAGGTTTTGCTTTATTAGCAAATTATATGCATACTTAGTTATGTTACTGGCGTAAGACGTGATTTCCTGTAATTGGGTAAGCTTCGATCTATATGTTAAATATAAATAAATAATCATAATTCAGAGGGCCCAGACAAGATGCACTACGCTAACTATCGTTCCTGATCGTTTAGTTCTTCAGCCAATCGCGTCACTGGCACATCAAGTGACTTTTCGTATCACGTCATCTACCAGGTGACGCGATTGGTTTAAAACCGGGCAAGAGCATGTCGGACCATGCTCAGTGTAGGGTTCCGAAGCCGTAACGACAAACACAAAAAACTATCTCAAAAATCAACATGTATGAACATGAACCAATTTTCTATTTAGTTATTTGGCGCTGTCTTAGATGATTTTTAGTAGGTATAAACCCGTTAGTCGCCTGTATCTCAGGAACTAATTAAGTCTACTTATTGTTAGTAATGATTCTTTTTCTTATAAATTCGTATATAATATCTCAAACAAGAGCCAAGCTTTTAAGTGTGAGATCAGTATACCTATGTAGGTAGTTAGGTATCTAAACTGCTTCAAACCGACTTTAAATTACAATAAAAGTTTAATCTTTTATAAAGTAATTAATAGAAATTGAAAAAAAAACAAGGGCCAGTAAATAGAATTTTAAGTTTTCCAAACGATACTCGACTCAAATCAATAATCTAATCGATTATTTGTAAACTTTCAGATCGCAAATCGCAAACTTGTAGGTAGCATTCCGGGGCACGTCCGAACAGCATCTAGGCGCTCGCGCTTATGAGCGCGGCTGTCGCTCGATTTGTTACTTGGACAGACTCCCCCCGCGCGTCCTGGCCCCTATCCCACAAAACTTTACAAGCGTACAATTTGACAAATTTGTACGGATCTCCATACAAAAAGTTGACAAATTTGTTAAATTGTAGGCTTGTAAAGTTTTGTCGTATAGGGGCCTGCACGCCCCGTTAACAATTTTTTCTATCAAAGTTATCAATGTTATCATAGGCGATTTTGATAGGTATAAACACTTTAGTCGCCTGTATCTCAGGAACTAATCTTGTCTACTTAGCCGTGATAGTTTTCCTTTAAAATTCGTTATAGCGCTTTCGTTGAAGATTTTTTTCAGATTTTTAGTATTTGTAGTTTTGGCTGTAGGGGGGGGGGGGACACTTGACTCTAACAAAAAATAGCGCTTTAAAGCTTAATATGTCATAAACGGATCCCTTAATCGAAAAATTGTTTCCATAAACCCGCAATATTTTTGAAAGACCTATCCAACGACACCCCACACTATGGGGTAGGCAAGAAAAAAAAAAGGCATTCCCACGTTACGTGTAGGGGAGGTGCATTAAAAAAAAATATTTTACCACTTTGTTGACGTGACTAATATGCAGAGATGCGATTTATTTGAAATACTTCTATTTAAAATGCAAATACAAAATGCAAAATAGCTATTTTGTATTTTGCATTTAAATGCTTTTTAGTAAGAAGCATTTTGTATTTTATTTGAAATACCTTTTGAGATATATTTTGCATTTTTAATATTCATTTCAAAATGCAAAATACTTTGTGATTAAGTTTAGCCAACATTACCAGTCAAACAAAATGAAATTTATGAACGAATCACGCTTGTATTGCCGAATTTGACCGATAGAGGCGCCTGCTAGCCATTCGCGCCATTTTTACTTCTTTGGTCAGAGTACGCGCCTTGTCTGACTAGTGTCAAACTAAAACGACGAACATACTTTAGACGCCGACGATTCGATTTAAGCGATTTAAATGATTATGAGACCTCACAGAAGAAAAATGAGTGATGAGGTATTCGAACAACTGGTATTGTTAAAAAGCGTAATAAAATAAATAAAAATATCTGAGATTTGGTCAAAAGGTATTTTATTTTGAAAAAGTATTTGGAAAATACCTATTTTGCATTTAGCATTTCAAATACAAAACGCAAAACTATTTGGTATTTTGCATTTGAAATAGTAAATCTGAAAAGTATTTTGCATTTTGTATTTAAATGCTTTTTTAAAACCATTTTGTACATCTCTGCTAATATGTATATTCATGCCAAATTACAGCTTTCTAGTACTATGAGTCTCTGAGCTAGACTGGGGACGGACGGACGGACGGACATGGCGAAACTATAAGGGTTCCTAGTTTGACTACAGAACCCTAAAAACTAAACGAAGAGACTAGTAGTGGCTAGTTGTGTCGAACTAAACATTGTATATTATTATTAAGATTATAGTGCTTACTGTTATTTTAAAGTCTTCCTGCAGACAAACTGTACTAATACAGTTTTGCAGGGCTTTTGTATATTTGTAATTTTTGTTGCTGGTTTAATAAATAAATAAATAATAATAATAATAGTATAGTGCATCTTGTCTGGGCTCTCAGATGTGGTGGAAATCATCAATAAATAAAATAAAACTAGAACCCTACCTAAGTTAAGAACATTGTTCGAGGTCTTTGTTTATCAATGTCAGTGTGGTGAAAGATACTTGTATATATTATGCTGTCTGTCACTTGTTACGAGTACATCGAAGGGCACCGAACACTCACTCAGCGCAACAAGCCGCTCAATAAAAAGCACAAACGTCGTTGTGTGCCCATATATGGGCCTCACTCACTATCTTCTAGGATCACCGTTCAACCATCCATCCTCGACCAACATACCTTTAACTCTAAATCATATGTGCTCATCTAAACACAAAGTGTATTGATATATTGGTCAGCAATTAATGGGCGCGCGGGCGCACGTACGTCACTATCCTTTCCTGCTATTAGACTCCTTAATTGCTCTGAGATTGGTCATGTACAATCTTTTATGGTAAAGCGGTCAAACTTAATTGTTTTTATGTGCGTCCATTTTTTGAGCTCTAAATTATTCGTTTTGTAATAGAGGTGCAGGTGGTCGGTCATTAGTGGGGTTCTGTTTGTCTATGGCATCTTAATAGGCTGTAATCGCTAATTAATTTGTCTGAGGGGGACCTACTTTTTGTGACCTTGTATTTGTGCAGTTATGTGCAGTTATAATTTAAAAAGACATAGCTATACATTTATGATGTGTGGGTTGGCCTAGAATTCCGCAAATTGTCTTGCTGGATATAATGCACGGCGCACTAGATACTCTTATAACCCGAGCCACAGAAGCGTGCAGGTGTGTGCCGCGAGTAATCCCGGCGAATAAAATGCTTGACGAAAGCAGCAATAAGGGCGCAGGCACGAAGTCACACACCAGTATAAATGCCTGTATTTACGTTCTTCACAACTCACTGGGAGGCTACCGTATAATAAAACATGGCGTTTCAAACAATGGACGCATAAAAAACCGAAATTCGCAGTAATGACCGCCGCGGAGGTTTGACAGCGGGATGATGTAGCGATTTGATCACGTACCCTGAAAGGAAACATTAAACTTTAAAGCGTTTACAATTCTGGTGAATGTTTAAGAATAATTTGCGAGGAGGCAGTGTTCCTTATTCCTGCTAAAACAACCAAGGAAAATAAATAATTACGGTGCCCATTGACATATTTTCAGAACTTCTACATAGAGTCTGATCAGTGCAACCTATGAAATCAAGCTGTCGCATTATGAGTAGGTACCTATCCAGTAATTGCATTTCGTGTTACTCACTGATCAGATTCTATCAAGGAATCCCCTAGCTCTCAAGTCTAGAGCTAAGAAGAGATCTAAATGGAGGTTAGAAACAATGGTAGCTTGCAGTATAGGTACCTACCAAACATTTAGAATACAAATACAATAATATCACCTGCATATTTTTAATAGCTTTGGTCTTAAGTTTTAATCGTACGAACTGACAAGACTTTGTTGATAATGAAACAGCCGTATAGGTATGGAAACCTAATCATGTGGACCTGTGTTTGTGACTACTTCCGTAAAAAAAACATCATTCTTAAATAACTGGTTGTGATTTTATATTTTATCCGAATGTGTTGCAGAAATTTTACTATAGTGCTTTTGTATCGCATAATGTTACTTGGCAGAAATATGCTTTGGCAGAAATATGGTTTGGCAGAATTACTTCTCGCATTGTTTGTTTCAGCATACAATCACTACGCATTATTTTCTAATGTAAAATCATATGTAGATTTATTGTCAATGATAATATTTAGTATTAACAAAGACGAATCTTGATATTGTAGTATATTTTTGCATAATGATTGATTAGGTGGCGTAGAGTTCTAACCTAACCTAACCAACCTAACCTACTTTAGTAGCACAGTTTTCTGGCAACAACTTATTTGCATTGCGGTCTTCTAACCTACCACCTACCTACCAAAAAACATTATGCCATACATACCTCTAACCCCGTAATCCCAGAGTGGGGTAGGCAGAGCTATATAATTACTTACCTACAACTTCAAAAACTTGTTGATAATTCAGTAACCACATTTTGCACAAATAGGCTAAGATGTTTACCGGCGTATTAGTGACAGGTTGCAAACCCATCGCCTAACAGTACTACTAGCCTATATATATTCCCTTAGTCGCCTCTTATACGACCTCCACGGGAAGACATGGAGTGGCACTATTCTAACCCGGCAACCACACGGGACCATAATGAAATTTTATTGTAGATATTATTATTGTACAGAAAAATTAGTTAAATGCAAGTCGGCAAAAGGATAATGTGCTGCAAAATGTATGGGTAGTAAGCAAGTATAAGTATATCTACCTATATGCGAAATTAGCATTCGACTAACGAATAACTCGTATTTCTACGATACATGTCATGCGAAGTGTATTGGACAAACAATTAATATTATGATTTATGACAGATAAGGGTAACTTTATTGAGACAGCTACAATAATAAATATGCATATTTGTTGTTTAAGACATACAGCAACAACCCGTTACAGTGTCTGGCTTGCGTAAAGTGTTTCTGGTGCATTACGAAAACATTTCATAATGCAGTATCAGTCACCACTAACAGGGTAAGTATAACGTGCATAGCATTCTTGATACGAGTCCGTGCTACACTCGCCAGAGGAGACTGAGAGGTCGACCCTCCTGACACAATGCCGTCAAAGTGACCGTAAACGAGTGACTTGCGCGTGATTTACCAGACCTTTTCTGCAACTTTTTTCAGGTAGAATTAATTCATCCGATTCACTCATTATATCATGCTTATGTATTTCTACGTCAGTCAGTCATTCGAATGGAATAGAACAAAAACATGATTATGAAACGATTTTTTAATATACCTAAATTATGATTTTAACCCTGTACCTACCTACCGAAAACAAGGTAGAAAGCAGTGTTTTAAAGCGTGAGCTCAATATTTAAAGAAAATTGCTTATATTATTCCTAAGTGGTGAATAAATTCAGCTAGAATAACAATGTCCAATTTCACAAAAAACGGCTTAGAATCAGTAAAGCTTATTTCTAAGTTGCGTGTTACCGGGGCTATAATTTGTCTAATAACTTTCTCATGAATGGTAATTTTCTGACCACTAGACGAAATCGTTTATCGCCAATGGCAACCTCTCTGACATGAAACCGTTTAGTGCAGCTTTACTAATATTATTATTTATACATAATTGCAAAGATAATAAAATTATTTAATCTCTAACAAAAATTACAAAGACAAACAAAAACAAACGAAAGAACTTACAAACTTACTTAAAACTACACTAATCTAACAAACCGCTACCAGCGGGCATTGTTCCTAAAATGCTGGCAGCATTGCCACGTTGAATGGCAATGCTTAATCTTTGTGCCAAGTACAAAGTATGTACATAATTATAATGTAATTATTGTTTAATTTTTATCTAGTCAGTTATCTCGAAACCGGTAGCTCCCGAGTTTAGCTGCAGCAATAAACCTCCCGAGCCTCACTAACATACAAAGTAATCATCTCTACAGAACTCCCTCGTAATTAGAATTTATGTAATTACAAGACGTTTACTTTTATGGTTAATATTATTTAATACTATTTGCTTGTGACCGCGCCGCATGTTTGGCTTAACGGTCTATAAAAGCCGGTCGGTTCTTGGACGCAAAGTAGTGTATACTGTATGTAATCGGATTAGAAAATGACCGTCATTGAGTAAGACTGTAAGTGGAGGCTGTGCGGAGGGCGCGCGGCGCGGGCGCGGTGCGGGCGCGGCGCGGGCGCGGTGCCGCTGCCGCGCGTGTCACTTGCAGCGACTCCTGCAATAATCTCCTCGAGCGATTGCTCTATCCGGTGACGGACTAAAGTATCGTTAGTTGATTATTGTGTTTATTTGCGCGTGCGCGGGTGTGTGTGCGCGGGGCTGTGTGCGTGCGTGCGAGGTAGTGGGCCACCCAGCACGCGGCCACACGCGTCGCCCACCCACGTGGCAGGGGCGCTCATTCGCGGCCCGCGGCCTCTCCGCCACTATCGCAATCGGCCTCGTGGCGAACTAGCTACCGCCGCCGCGCCGCCTGCACCGCTGCTCCACGACGCGATGCGATGTTGTGATCTGATTGACATCTACAACATCACATTTGATCGAACGTGAAATCGAACGATCTAAAACAATACAGTTCTAAACTAACAAATAGGTACAAGAATGTTGCTATCGTATGAATCTCTGTTAACTATTCAAAATCGTTTGTTTTTTACAGTATTTAGCTCTAACTTTTCCAAGATATTTTCCACGGGAATATAATGTTTTTATCCCTAAAAGCACGAAGTAAGCATATTTCTTAGTCGCATCGCATTCTCTTATCGGACCCGCAAAGAGGTGACAGGTGGGTGATTCATTTGGGACCAAAAATTTAGTAATCACAGAAACAGCCCACGTGTGTGGCATGATAAACCGGATAATCGCATATTCGAAGGGATTAATGTGTGGGCAAAAGGTCAAGAAGCCGGGTGTCGTAGGCCACGGAACACCCCGAGACACATTACTCATGTTTAAATGTTAATGGGCCTCGATAAGTACGCAGTTAAACAGAGTGTTGGGAACAAAGTAAGCATTAAATTTATTACATTACGTTACAAGTAAATCTCTGGCCGGAATCGCGTAGGTACTGAATTTACTTAACAATTTTACATTAAGTATCAGTTCTGAATGTCAAGGCGTGGTGTAAAGACTGTGTTGATAGATCTTTGTCTGTCAGCTGTTTTATCAAAATAACTAAAACGTTTAATGCTTGACTCAAGTCAAGTAAAATGCAACGTAATTTAAAGTCGCATGAAACGATGTGGTTTAGTCATAAAAAAATGTTTTAGGCGTGCTGCAGTACAGCTGTCAAAAGTGTTTAAACCTCTTTTGTGGTAAAATATACATAGGGTAAATCGCCTATTACTGGCCACCCTCCGGTAACTGGCCGCTTTACAATAAAATGTGTAAAGCAAGAGATTTGCGATTTAACTAGAATACCTAGACCCTGAGTTATTACCCGGAGTACTGTCCAAGTATCTTGACTAACAGCGTCAGTAAGAGATGGCTAGTAACTAAATGACACTTTCTAAATTGGCCAGTTATTGACGATTTACCCTACATACTTACAGCTCTAAATAGTTCAAAAACATATTCTTATTGAAACCTTTTATTTACGGAACCATTAACACTGATCCATTAGATTAATTTTAGGTGTAGTTTATAATTATTATTTGTATTTATGTATGTATGTAAACACTTTATTGTACAAAAGAAAAACCAGAACAATACAATTAATATAAAATTTGTACAAAGGCGAACTTATCCCTTTAAGGTATCTCTTCCAATTAACCCTTCAGAGATTGAGAAGAGTGAAAGGTTGTGCATCGAGTAAGCAAGTGAACAAGAAGTGAACATAACACTTTAACTAACCAATAAAGCATTATTATTATTATTTGTATTAATAATTAAACATATATGTAAGTAGTGTTTTCATTCCTTTATCTTTCCGATTGTGACTTATGAGTCTGTGTGTCCGTAGGTATGTTTGTTATAATGTAGAGCCCGAAAGGAAGGATCCATAATATGCGGTTTTGTTTATTTAAAAGGTTTTTGGGATATCTATTATTTGCCAAATCCTTCACTAGGCCAAAAAACTATTACACTAATAATGTTTCGTCAGTGCAACAGTTCCCTTTGTTATATGTATAGCAACTGAAATCTCACATGTGACAGGGTCCAGTTAGGTGCGATGACGAGCGAAGCGAAGAGCAGTGTGTTAGGCTAACAGTGCCAGAATCAACTTTTTCAATATTTGTAAAAGACATTCCAAAACACAAATCCCGGGAAAAAATATTCTATTAAAAATAAATGGTTATAGAAGTTAGTTACTACTCGAAAGGTGGCATTTTAAAAAATGTCTTCATTAAAAAAAATCAAACATACAGTTGCTAATCGCGAGGTTGGGAAATAATACGATATCTTTTGATCATTCGTACACATGATCATTCGGCGAAATGAAATTCTGCGAATAATTGGTTGGGAAGTGATAATCGGACATTACATTCTCTGCGATAAATAAGAGAACCCGTGTGAACGCGTGTTAAGCGTGCGTCGGACAAGCAGACAGAAAGACAAACACACTCGCATTTATAATAAAAATAGAGATATTCTTTATTATATTACCTTATTACTGGTTAATCGAGCATGTAACGTTGCAAAGTACTTTGAATAGTAGGTTTTTCTATCTATCTTGTCTGTCTTTTTGCTTAGGAAATATGACACAACACAACTTATACAAATTTGAGTATATAACTATATATATCCTATATCACTATTTTCACATTATTTTTTAATAATGTTTGAAAGGCACGTAATGATTATAATTTAGAAGTAAACATTATTAACAAATGTAAAAAAAAATTTCAAAATATTATTTTCAAGTAATACCTCCCTACAAACTTTACGTTTGTGTATGTTACGTACTAAAACCGCATTGGCTTATAAAATAAATACGCGTAATAAAAGTTTATTTACCCTCGCTCATAAAATAATTAAAAAATACAACCCGAGAGATAACAAGCAAACCGCAGTTGCGAAACACCTGGCGGCAGCGCGTGCGCGCAGCGCTGCCGAATTTCGCGGCGCTGCGCCCGCGCCGGTCGGCGCTACGAGCGAGTATGCCAACTGGCCAATTTCATCTCTACGGCTCTCTGGAACCTCGAGCACTTTAGGACCTAACCTCTAATTAATAGAGATCATCTCGTGTACTACACTGGGGAAAACTGCTAACTGTTATTAATTTAAAATTATTTTTTGGAGATACGTCGTAATAGCATGGGTTCTGAGTTACTGCAGCGTCGTATTGAATTGCTAATAATTAATAGACTGATTTAAACGAAAACAAAATCTTTTGGTAAGTATTATTTTTTATTTAACCAGCCTTTAGTCAGCCATTCAATGACACGTTAAAAAGCTTAATGCCAGACCGACTAATAAATTAGCCAATAAACTTAACTATCAGCTTCGGAAGAATTTCCGAGTCATAATACATTTCTCGGGATAGACAAATCGCTCGCGGTCACAAAACACAAACAAGTATAAAGCATCAAACCAATTCCGCCTAATTATTCCGATATATTTTATCCTGATTCCTTTCCAGGTTTTCCGAGAACCTGTTCTCATTAACAGGAACCCAGGCCGGTCGTAAACCACCTACGAATTCTGAATCACTCGGATGTACAACCAAACCATAACTCTTTCGACGGGAGTTTTATTTTTTTAATTTTGCTAATAAACCAATCAGGCCTTTAATTCGCTATTGGTCGTCAGTAAAAGTTACAAACAATGCAGGTAACACAAAATCTAAACGAAATGACAATGGTTTCCATAGTAAGAGTCCTTAACGTAGGTAGAACTATATATTTAACTAGTTGTGAAAAAGTCGCTACAAACTACAAACTAACTTCCATTATGAAATATTGGGAGCAACAAACCTTCACTATTTTATTAATTTTGAAAAAATTGGGTTCAAGCACGACCTTTCCATGGAAGCTAAATAAGGTCATTTAAGCATGAATGTATATACATACAGATACTTAATGAAAGTAGGATACGTACCTGTTTATAATTTATACTTATTCGTCTTTTGAGGAAAACAATTAGTTTTGAAAAACAGACGCACGTGATTACTTTCGGAAAAAGCATAACTAAAACATGGCATTGCAACTTATAGTTAACTATAATTTACTGTTTATAGTTATTATTAAAGGTGACGGCGTAGGTTTAGTTACCTTCCGTTTCCGGTAAAAAAGACGTATGACGCTGACAGAACACGAAATGGTTCAACAAATTGTAAAGCCGCCGAGAGTAATTTAAATAACGAAAGCATAGCAAAGAGCGTCGGTGGCCACTGGCTTAGGGGGTCGACTCGTGATCGTAAGGTACAGAGTTCGAACCCCCGCCGTCACCATGTACCAATAAGTTTTTCTAACATAAGTGCATTATCCGATGCTCTTACGGTGAAGAAAAAACATCGTGAGGAAACCTGCACATTCAAACAGCTGAGTGTGTAAGTGGGGGCAATTATACAAAAGATTCTAAAGGGTTAAAGCGTATTCGAAAGGACCCATCTGTAAATAAGATAACGAAAGCATAGCAATAATTGCACTAAAATTACCAACATGCCCTGAAGAATCTTACTCAATGGGTAAGCTTAAGTAAGATTCTGCATTATTAACCTATGTATCCAAAACTTTACCTTGGTATGTAATACATACAATCTTAAGGATCTGTTTGAATTGAACTTTTGCAAGCATAAGAAACTGTTTGAATTTTAAAAGTAGTTGCAAGGATGTGGATGGCATGTCACGGGAAAAACAGCATCTTGTATGTAGAAGTGGAAGTAAAGATTTCCCATTACCTTCCAGGTTAGGAAAACGCATAATGTCAGCAGCTTTTTTTGTCACTGCAAACTGTATTCAAAGAACGAGGGCTGAACTACAAGTTCGCGTGGCCTGCGCTCCAAGCCGCGCGTGGCGTGCTGCGCGCGCGCTGTTTCATCTCGCCGCGACTACCGGGAAGCGGCGCGCCGTCGCCCGCCATCAATTTGCCCTATAGAGACATTAGCTCAGAATTTAGACGATTACCACGGAACGCGTTTCCGACGATTTTTTAAAACATTTTTGTCCTTTCTCGGAAGTCCAGTTTCGTAACGTGTAATTTGAATGGTAATAAGCTTGGCCGGAGCGGATATCGAAATTTACGCACCCAATTAGGGTTGACTTCCGTGTGTTTGCTTTTGAAATATTATATAATTTGTCAAAAATAGCGATTGCCACTTCCCGGAAAAAAGCGATTGACACTTAAAGTTGTCTCCTTTATTTTTAGCTATTGAAATTGACGAATACGTGATTAAATGCGCTAGAGCTTTTTAAAAGCTTCATCCACAATGTGCAGCGTAATGCTTGCATGTGTGACGCAGCGAGCTTTAGAATTAAGTCATTAAGTGGAACGACAAGTATTATTTAATTAATGCGTGGTCGGAACAAAACAATGGCTCGATTGTTCCGAGCGACTGTCAGCCGCGCAAGCCGCGCACACCGGGTCAGCACGACCAATAAGTGGACAAAATCCTGAAACAATTTTAATGATTCAACACAAAACAAAGACACAAATAGGTACTTTGTTTATGATCTAATTTTGTCAACGACATCTGCGTATATTTCTTTGTTCGTGGTTTTCACGGCGTTCCAGCTGTATCTTCAACTCTCCATACAAAATGATATCCAAATAGCTTTGTAGCTTCAATTGGCCTACGATGTTTCAGTGATTTCAAGTATTGTAATATCGCATTTCTTGCAGTAAAGTATGTTAATGACATTGTAGGGATAATTGATGTTGATTGCCGATACCGAATGAGAAAACGAAGCCAAGTCAAGGTCTTTCTGCCGGTATCGTTTTCATTATTATAATTTGTCTATAATTGCTCAGTTACAGATGATGGATACGCGCGCATCGGAGAGCCATTACCGCTGTCATGCGAGCGGAAATTATTTCTTTCTTACAAACAAATTAATGCCCATCTGCGACAGCTTAATTAAAATTATTTAGTGATGATTTTGTCCGGCGCGCGGCCGGGCGCCCCACGGGCGGGGACACGTCTCTATGCCGTCGCTCGCCCGCTTTTTGTACCCGGACCACCCAACACGCTCGCTACATTATTTTTATTGTACAATAAACAAATTTATTGCTCCATATGGTTGTTTATGTTTTTATTTGTAAGAGCTTTGTGTTACGAAGCTAACAGATTTTAGGTAACGTCGGTTACCGGGCGCATCGAAGGAATGAAGGGACAGGTGGCAATGTGAGGTTTAATCTTATTTCTAAATCTAAATGCGAGTATGCACCCACTGTCATTATCGTCCAAGATACTTCAAACGAATCAATCGCGCTGAGAATAGGTACTACTTAGAATAGGCGTGACTTCGTCCGCATAATTTTTCCGATTTACACAAAAATAAGTTTCCGATACACGCCATACTCAGAGATATTTAAAAGACAATTAACTCGTTCCTTTTTCGAACTTGTGTGTGAAAACTCGTCACTTAGGATCGACACTTTGGCTGACTCCGAGTACGGCCGTTAGTCAGAAGAAGTTTACAAAACGTATTTCAGATCTGGACCAAACCTAAGATACAGAACTGGGTAAATCAGATAAAACAAATACATTTAACATTGTTGATTTTTACTGAGATCCTTTAACGTGGCTACAACATAGCCTTAGCCTTTAATTAAAGCGACCATTTTTCTTAGAACATTTTCTAAATCATACGTTGTCGGTATACCTGTCGCGCCATCCGGTCCCCGTCCGCGTGACGTGCTCCAGCGCAGGCGTGGATTAAAATAATTAAACTATCAGCGCACGTTAAGGCTCCACCGGGCATTAACTATTAATTAAGTACATAACAAAAACTGTTTCTGTATCATTAGAGGTAAATAGCGGCTTGCATTATGGATACCGAAGGGTCGCCATACCTTATGGGCCTATTCGCGGAATGTTCTTATTTAATGTTTTAAGGGAAGGAAAAAGGATGGCTTGCATTTGTTGGCTTCTCTGAAAAGGCACCCACTCGTAAGCATAGTTTTTTTCATTTAAATTAACATGGGTACACATTGTAAGAGTGTTATTAAAATTCGTCATCAAACAGTACCGCAGTTTGGTGAACAGCGTATTATAAAAAAGTGTAACTGTAAATCGGATCCCTACCCTATTTCATTTATTTGTCAATTACGTTTACTTGGATATAATATTTAGTGTTAATTTTCTTGATTACACTTACCTAATACCTATAAACAGTCTAAATTAGTAGTAGGCCAGGTTATTAGGGATAAGTTTTACGAGATAAAGCAAATTTTACAACACGATGACTGGTAATCTTAGTAGTGTCTGAGTAAGGTAATATAAAGCTAGTCTTGTCGTTCTTGCAGTTGGTGTTGTATATTTTTAATTATTTATCGCTGGAATCGCTCGAATATATTTTGTGTATTTTTTTTTTAACTTTAGGTAACAACCTAAAATAAGGTTCTTTTACGGTCCCAGCTGAAATTCAGCGCTGCGGCTCAGTACCACATTAAGGAGCTGGAACACCACGCGGAGCTGGCACACTCTTTCAGCCATTTGGTTTCCTGGAGTATGAGCGTTTTCTTGCAATTTTGACAGTACATTTTGTTTTTATTACCCGAATCAATTACTGTTTTTATGAGAAATTAAAGATAAATAAAGTAATCCATATCCGATACAATTTTCAGTAGGTTTTAAGTACCAGCTTTACTTCCAAGCACAATTTTTTTTATACTCAACTTAATACATAAAAGGACCTGAAAATAATCTCAAAACCGTTTTGGTTTGTGTTGCTATCCGAATTTAGCTACTACATAATTATACAATGACGATACGTTTAAACCCGGTTACCAACCTACATTAAATTACTCCATTTATTTTGGAAGAAAAGGTTGAGATACCTATTTACTTAGTTAATTTTCTGTATGTCCACTCACCTATAAACGTAATGCTACCCTGAGGAATTAGTGAAAATTACTATTTATGAGGTTTCTTTTCTCAATGGTCAGTTCCCTACTCCAAATTCCAATTATGAATTTATTTATTTAAAGAACCTTGTCGTAGAAATTAATGTTAGAATTGAAGTACTTATTACATCGATGACTTTTCAATAAAATTCCGTGATAGTACAAAGTTTAACAGATAATCCTATTTTATCCTACTACTATTATAAATGTTAAAGTTTGTGTGTTTGTTTGTTACTCTTTCACACTACAACAGCCGAACTTTGTGTGTTTGTTTGTTACTCTTTCACACTACAACAGCCGAACGGATTTGGATGAAATTTAAAATGGAGAAACCCTGGCTACTTTTCATCACGGAAAATTTAAAACTGCCCGAAGGAATAACGAAAATCGAATCCCCCGCAAAATGGAATGGCCGAATAACATATTCTACGCGGATGAAATCGCGGGCAGAAGCTTGTTAAAGATAATTATCTCCTTGGCATCGCGATGTTGAACGAGCAGCGCAGTGGCCATTAGAGAGTTTACTCTGATCTTGATCCTGACCTTGACGCGGAGACATGGCGACCCTACCGCGCGGCAAAGTGGCAGATGTAGTGAATTATAAGGACATTAAGATGCGTGTTCATGGCCCGAGACAGCCACATAGAGACGTCAGACCACCCACGGAGGTGATGTAGCTACTAGTATGCATTATACGAACGCAGCTCCAACCCATTGATACCAGTTAAAGACCCGTATACTTGGAAATCAACTGCATTTGTTGCCGGGACAATTCAGCTTGTCGAGTACAACCTCTGAAAGCAAATTGATGCCTTCTATTTACATAGTTTATGAGGCATTAACGTCATACATGATGTAAATAGCCTCTCATTACGATACGCGTAAATGAAACAGAGGTCTGGTCGATGCTAAACAATTTTATTCGCAACGGTTGCAATGTATTGCGTTCTCGGCTCGGGTATCGATTACTTACGGAGTATTTAAGCTGGTCCGATTTGACAGGGCTTTCGGAGAAAGCAACGCCAACTCGTTAAATACCGGAATCATTGCGTTAACACATGTAAACATAAATAATACGATGTGAAATACGAGAACTTAACAATTTCTTGTAAAACAACGTATTTAAAGAATAGTTACCAAGGTAAATATCGCAACTACGGCAATTACATCAATCTCTATTGCATTTCCTTGTACGAGCGAAGACTAATTTCAGTTCGTGGCGCAAATAATGGCTCGAGTGACGGCGGATTGGCAGCGCTGGCTGTTGCTGGTTGTTGCTACACTTGCATTATTACGTCGGCAAGATCGACAATTTGTTTAATTCTGTTTATCGTAACTCTAAGTCAGCGATTTATCCAATTAGGCGGCGCCCGCGGCGGCCACCCACGGCGCCGGCTATTAGAGATAAATTGTAAATAATTTGGTAACGTTCGTTTTGGCTCGCGGGCCGCGGCGGTGCTCGCTCGCGCTATGCGCCTGCGCTTGTGAGGATTTATGTTTTACTTTGTCAATGAATGTGTAAGAGCTCTGTGAATTCACAAACTTGCATAAATATTTATGGCAATTTTTTGAAACTTTTGTATACTACCTCTAGAAAACCGGTTTTTAAAGCGTATTGGTATGCGATAGTAGTAATACATAGTAGAAGCAAGGTAAAGAGTTTGAACACTTACGAGTGAGATGTACGTACAGTCATATATATAGCTCTTATAAAGACCTTCGAGTTCGTGCCTCTGTCTCACTCGCTCGGCGTTGAAGGATAATGACGACATTAATATTGTAAAATTTTAACACCTGCAATAATAATACCTCTTTCTGACTCTTTTTCAATGTAACCACAGAAAACGTAGCTGTACGTAACTGTAGCTTCAAGAATGCATTAAAACTTCGTGACATTTCGACGTCCTCATAAAAGCTTAAATTTATCGAATGTCATAGACGCAACATGTAAATACGAAATCAAGTAATTAATGTCTGTAACGAATAGCGTACTTAACGAGGAGATGCCCTCGTTATCGAGATGTCGCGAGGTGCGAACCGGGGCGAAACCAGAGAGAAGCAATTAAAATGGTTAAGCGAATTGATTTACGCGTCGGCGCCGGCGCCTGCGCCGCAAAACATACATTTTATTGTTTTTGCCATTCATACCGCTTGTAAACACATTTTACGAGGCTGCGCGCGAATTCGCCTAACTGCTGAAATAATGACGAATGCGCATGTCTTCGCGCACGGGCGGAATACGGAAATAGAAAAGCACCGCAGCTATATGAGTTGACAAAAGGGGTTTTCCTTATTGTCTGTTGACAAAAGCCGACAGACATCGAGATGTCGGTTAATAAATAATAATTAAATTTAATATCGGGGGACAATGTCACACCAATTAATCAAGTCCCAAACTAAGCTCTAGGCTTGTACTATAGGTACTAGACAACGACACAAATACATATACATATAGAGAAATATATAAAATTTAACCGCTCAGATTAAACCTCTAGTAAGTCTGTAAATGACAAAGCTAAAATAATAAAATCAGAAAAAATACCAAAATCCTACAATACAATGTAAAACAAGAGATGTTTTTTTCTAACAGGTGAGTTAAAATAAATTATGTATTAATGAAGTAAGAATGTTTTTATCAATGTGAATTTGGTTTTACAAGTAAACCGCTGCAGTAAGCACGAAGTAATTCTATTTAGTCATATCTCAAAAATATCAGCGTCATTCTCAAAATAGGCCACTGCCTGGTGATTTTGCGCTGCCCTGTTCCTGCAAGATATTTTATGAGACAGAGCAACAGATAGCACAAGTCCTGGGAAATATATCGAACATGCTCACGATATTTCAAATAAAAAAACCGGTAAGTGCAAGAAGTATTCGCGCTCTAAGGTATCGTCACTAAACTCTGTTTCTAATGGGTATGAAACAAGACGCGACATGCAGGTTCTGTCAGGAGACAGAGGAGACAGCAATGCACACATCTTCTGCTCTCGCGGACCACTAATGCGCAACAGAAGTATCCTATCTAGGGCGATATATCATAGACCCACAAGAGATACAACTCCGTACCTACTGTCCAAAGCATCTGGAAATTCCCAGACGCAATGGGTGAGCTCTAAACAAAGGGCTGCCACAAAAGATCAGCAATGGCCGAAGTGGCACACAAGCCCCATAAAACCCCCCCAGTAATAAGCAGCACTAATTCAGCACTAATTGGGATACACTCAATATTGATAATGTATGGTGATTTTAAAGCCACTTGAAGGAATAGGGTTGCAGAACCACTTTATGATCATTTTTCCGATTTTTTTTATCGATTATTTGTCAGTATTTGTCGATTCATTCATTACCTAAATATGATTAATTTTAAACCACATTAGGTTTTTTCTTACAAAAGACATCAACGAATTCTAACTTTGCGCAACATTTATGCACTAGACAAAATTAAAAATAAATTATAATAAATTCACAAAGGCATTATTTATATTACGTTATAGGTGTAAGGAAAGAGATTACTCCATATTTTACCAAAAAGAAGTTACACTAGAGGTATTGTCTTAGAGTAAGCCCTGTAAAAATAGTTGTAAGTGTGGGAAATAAATAAATAAACAAATGAAAGCAATAAAAAATTGCGATACAATGCTGAGGGGGATTCTGTTTTACGTATTTAATGTCTTTTGTTTTCTTTATATTTTACCCTAATGTTCTTCTTTGGCGTGCGTTGAATATATATTTTCTATTAGCTTTTGCGCGAGACTCTTCCGCGTACAAGTCGCTTATCTCTCAAGAACCCTCCAATTTTCTGGGATAAGAGAAGCCTATGTGCTAATACAGACTGATAATTTTATCACTATTCCTAATTTTATCCAGATCCGTTCAGCCGGCGTTCTGGCGTGATTGAGTAATAAACATCAAACATTTCGCATTAATAATACCTATAAGTCAGATAAGATTATTATTGTATTCTATCCTAAATGTAAAACGTTAAAAATAAGTTTCTTTAATGGTCTAATTATTTTTTTTTTTTTCAAAAGGTTGATGGTAGGTATATGTAATTTAATTATGTAAAAGATACGTAGCTGAATAAGACGGCTGTCACATAGACACGAAATTTATTGTCAAAAACCTGTTTTAAGGTTAGGAGGTATCCGCAATTTTTTTTTTTTAATTTTATTTAACAACTTGGTCGGCATAATGTACACGTATAACTGTGTCAAACTACAGCTTTATATTACCAAGAGTCTCTGAGTTAAACCGTGGACAGAAGAACATGGCGAAACTATAAGGGTTAAGGAACTACGGAACCCTAAACAACGATATAAACACCACCACTATGTAAGTAATCAATACCTACATGATGGCAAGGTGTTTTAATTTTAATACAATTATAAAAATAGATATTTTTATAACCCGACAAGTTACATAAAAACTCTCGCCATGTTACGGAGCTTGACTATTCGTATTTTTAGGGTTCCATACCTCAAAAGGAATAAACGGAACCCTTATAGGATCACTATGTTGTCCGTCCGTCCGTCAGTCTGTCTGTCAAGGCCCTTTATCTCGGGAACGCGTGTGAGGTGTTGAGTTGAAAAACCATATAATTATATTTACAGGCCCTTGAAGTTGTGAATAAATCAAACTTCTTAGTACGTAAAAATAAAGATACGGCCGTTTATGCCGCAAAAAATGTTTATTTAGACACACACATCTAAAGGGAATCAAAATTTATAGCGTATTTTCCGTTGACAACTATGAAATTTGGCAAGTAATATCGTCTTGTACTTACTTACTACAAATACCTATAGGGAAAAATCTGAAAACTATACCTACATTTTAAATTAAATTACAAAAAAATGTCATCCTCACGTGCCAGCAAACTAGGTTCTAATGTGGCAGGACGTTGACGATGACACCGGATGACGTCGTTGGTGTCAACGTTTTGATAGCTCTTCTTAGACAGTAATGGCGACCGAGTTAAAAACAATACTATAAAGGTAAGGACACACTTGTCCCACGTACGCAACGTATGCAATGCAACGTGGGAGAGATTGTGTGCACACCTGTCCTACGTATACGACGTGTATTGACATCAGACGCTGTTGTTAGTTCTCCGGGTGCACTAATGTACAATGTTTTCCGACTCTGAGAGTGAATTTGAAGACGATTTAGCTTTTTTATTTTTAAATGAATATCTCCGCGTCACAAAGAAACAAAAAAGAAAGAACAGGAGATATTGGGTTCATGATATAAATAAAGAGAGAGAAAATGTTGGCGAATACCACACGTTATTGCAGAGGTTGGAATGTGATGACGACCGATTCTTTATGTACTTCCGTATGTCTAAAGTACAATTTGAGGAGATTCACAGTATAATTGAGTGTGACATAAAGAAAGAACATAACAAGTTTCGGAAACCAATAAGTAAGCGTGTGCTTATCCCCTCCACGTTCCCACGCCGATCTGTCGCGACAGGTCGAACGTTGCATGGGACGCGTGGGGTAGCATTGCGTATGACAAGTATGTTTCTAAGCATACAAATATCAGGGTCCAGATTTCATAATGCATTGCATACGTTGCGTACGTGGGACAAGTGTGTCCCTACCTTAACAGGTCACATACGATTAGGATTTCAAAGCCTAGAACAGAGGCGGGCGCAGCTCTGTGGCAACACTGACAACCATAGACAAAGGGGAGCAGGCATACATCATACGGTACCCAAAAATAGACCTCAGCACGACACTAATTCGTGCAGGTCTCGATGTCATCGCTTACGCAGATCGAGTATCGATTATTCGTTTCGTGTTGCGTTCGCGCAGTTTACGAGGCCAATAAAACTGCGCGGTGACATGCGTCAGCGCTGGCGCCTCATTCCAATGAGTTCCACGACGCACGACGATAATGTCACTAGATGTGGTTTATCTTTTGTTTCTGATTAATAGCTGTGACAGATTATACTCGTACCTATACCGATATGTAATATAGCTGACTGTACCTATTCGCTATTGATTAATCAATCAATCAATCAATAGTGAATAGGTACAGTCAGCAGCAGAAGTAGCTACGCAACCCAAGAGGTCAAAATGATCTGCACTCGACTCTATTGTCAAGAGAAAATGTCTTGTCTAGATTATTTTGAGCATGTTATTCTGCTAAGCTACTTTTGATGCTGACTGTACCAGAAAATACTTGGTAGATAGTAAATAGGTACTCGTACATAAGCAATATTATCTTATCCTTCCACGGTTGATTGATGATGAACACTTCATTACTAGGGGACCATTTTTAGGGGTCTGTAGTCAACAAGGAACCCTCATACTTACGCCATGTCCGTCTATCTGTCTGTCCATGTGCCCGTCTGTCCGGGGCTTAACTCAGAGACTCTGGTACTACAAAGCTGTAATTTGGCATAGTTATACATTTAAGTAACGCTGACAAAGTCGTAAAATAGATTCTTTCATTATTTTCACACGTGTAAAGGAAATGTTTTTTTTACACCTATGACTTACTATCAACAACCACTACTACTGAACTCTCGAAAAGTGCCATTTCTTAGGAGATTATTGTCCTTCCCCCCTTCCTATCTCCCCCTACAGCCAAAACTACGAATAATAAAAATATGAAAAATGCAAGCATATATGTCTATATTAATGAATTTAACAGGAAAACTGTCACGACCAAGTACACTTGAATTGTTCCTGACATACAGACTACTAAAGTAGGGTAAATCGCCTATTACTGGCCACCCTCCGGTAACTGGCCACTTTGCAATAAAATGTGTAAAGCAAGAGACTTGCTCACATTTTTCTGATTAAAATAGAATACCTAGATCCTGAGTTATTACCCGGAGTTCTGTGCAAATATCTTTACTAACAGCATCAGTAAGAAATTTGATGGCTAGTAACTAAATGACACTTTTTAAAGTGGCCAGTTATTGACGAATTACGTACCTACAAAAAAATGTGACATTTGAATTTGACAGATAAGGATAAGGCATGGTTTAGCTACCCCACGGTTGTTCCACGTTTGTAAGTCAGGCTGTATGACAAAAGTTTGTTCATAGTTGTTGTTTTTCGAGATAGTTTTTTGTGTTTGTAGTGACAGCTTCGGAACCCTACATCGAGCATAGTCCAACGTTCTCGGGTTCTTAATAATTAAATGAATTATTTTGTGGTGGTAGCGGTAGGGATCGTCACAGTCGTAACCTTTTACCTGCCGTTTACCAGTGTCCAAATCGTGGTGTTCTGTTGTGGACATGCTAGGATAGTCCTTAAGGAGATTGGCTACGCATATGCAATTTTGGGGACGGCGGTCTTGAGGTCGGGTACCTTGAGTCAAAGAACTGAAGATTAACATAACACGCGTCATAAATGAGACAGAGGTGTAGGTAATTATGTCAAAAAGTAACGTTCGTGCTTCAATATGAACCTGTGGCGATCATTCGAGTGTATAGTATTCTCTACCATACATAATGTCGAACTGTAAGACAAAGAAAGAAAACATAGGTAGGTACTTAATATAATTGCAAACAATCAATTGGTTTTTGTTTCAATAAAACATACTCACTCGGTCCTTTTTGAGCAACCCTGTACCATATGTACATAAAATACTATAAATACGTACGGCACGCTTATGTGATCTTTTAGTTTGTATTACGGTTTCCAAAACATTGTACCAGGTAATATACATATATATATATTTTTTTTTTTTTTTTTAATTTTTTAGCCATACTAGACCATACATTTACAACCATAAGCAATAAACCCCTTTATCTATTACTTTAAAAGAAAATTCCTACGCTTTACTAATGTACGAGTATGGTAACACTTTCTTGTACTAAACAATTATATTACACAAATATTTTAAATGACAGAAATAAAAGTAGTACAGTGGCGAACTTATACCTTTAAGGTACCTTTTCCAGTGAACCTTAAAAGATAACTATTCCATATTTTAATTTTAATATCACTATGTTAACTTCTGTTACCATGGACCGTTAGATCAAAGAAAGACCATCTCACAGTTTCAGTTTGCTACCAATAGTTCATACGTACAACGTATACGTCACTCGATATTAAATACCAAATTCATTAATTTCTTAATAGGTACGTAATTGTTCAATTTGGTGATTAGTAATTCAGCTGGTTATTCATTGTCAACTAAGGTGCCATTCTCATACTGTAAAATGACTCTTTAAAGTTATATATACTCTTACTCGTATATGCAGACCAAAGTGACCATTAACACAGAATAAGTAATAGTACAAGTACAGAAGCGACTCTCTGTGACAGCAAACATGCGAATTTAAACCTATTCAGAACGCGGGAACGATAATAATACAAGTGCACGCACAGAAGTGACCTTGGTTACATTTTTCAGATCGATAGTGGGGGCGCCCCTAACGAGGCAAAATGCACCTTAAATCTGCGCCGCGAGAGTCTGTATTATTTCGCTCGTCATGAGCTTTATTGACTCCGTCCACCTCCCAGGGCCGGCACTTACTTGTACTATTTCTTTCCGTGGCTGCTGTTGTAAGAAAACAAATTGAATTTATGATAATTTGTAGTTTTTTTATGTAGTTCTTACTTAAATGAAGAGAAAAAATAGTTCATGCCTGGAGGGCTGGCAAAAGTTGTCCGCGAATTGTTTGTTGTTTGCTCCGATCTCCCTTTCCATCTAAGTAATAAGACGTAGTTTACTAATATTAACCTTCAAAATATATGTTAATTTAATTATTTATTTATTGGCATTTTGCTGTAATGTGATAAATGCCAAATTTTTAGTTTTATTGAATCCCGACTGTGCGAATACTGTTGCATTCCTGTAATTGGTACTAACTATTAAACTATTTTCTTTATACATACCTTTTGTATTTGTATTTGTTTGTACAATTATTGGTGTGTCTAATTGAATAAATAAATAAAATAAACAAATCAATATAGACCTTAAAACTTTTTGTTTGTTATAAACTCAAGTACTATCGTTACCTACTCCGTTACTTAGAAAAACTGCCATTTGTTTGTGTGTTGTGTTTACCTAATATCCAGCACATGCTGACCTTGCTTTAGCAGGCAGTTACTATTACTAGGAGATCTACTTACTTACACTGAACGCTGTTTAAGGCAAGTAGATAACTAGTTTTTGGTCCGAATAAGTTGAAAACTGCGAAACTGCGGACTTGTTGTTAATAAAATAAATAATATTATACCGCTCTTTTTGCGTCGAGGATCCAAAACTGTAGGTACTGATTGTGTCAGTAATTAAGTCCAGCTACTCGTAACTACCTATCTAGATCGAAGTTATTAAAAATAATCTTACCTTTCGTCATCCTGAGGCAGGTTAAAAAAAGATAATTAAACATTGGAGTTATTATTTGCACCCGTATGCGATGCAGTACTTTTTGCCTTTTCGATTAGTCATATTCGTATCAGTGCGTATTCAAACAAAAACTTTGGCAGCGCACGGCGGCGCGCGTCGAGACGAGAGCTCGCGTGACACTCAACTGATTCGCCCCTTGCAAGGGGCAGCACATTTTGAAGGCGATAGCGCGGAGTGTCACCGGCCTGTCGTAGGTACGTACGTGGAGACGCAGGTTGGTCGTGTACTCGTGTATGAACCTCCCACTTTATTAACTCTAGTTTTTTTTTAAGAATTATTTTTCTATCTGCGTTTGAGTAACGCGTTGAAAGTGAGTAGGGTTTCTATTTTCATGTAATTCTCAAAAAAAAAATGTTTCATATTTTTGTCCATAGAACTAAAAAGTTGTGTTTTACTCGAGAAGTCTAGATTAACACACTTTACTCAGGCCGATGCTACTTTCATGCCATGATAGTTTACTGTTTATTTAGTCTCTTATTGTTAAATAGTCTATTATTATTAATTAATATTGTATTTGGTTTTCATTTTTTATTTTTTATTAATGCGTTTTTAATTGCCGTTTGTTCAAATAGCACTTTAGTTTTAATTCTTTGTTGATGATGATTGGCTAAAATTCTAACGAGTTACGAGACGTCACCCATAAATTCGTCAAAGTCGCGACGTTCGAGTTTTGGTAGCGATGGGCCGATAGTTATTCAGGTAGGGACACCTACTCGTTTGGTATTAAATTACCAAAGTGGATAAAGAAGTTGTACTTGTGTCTAATGTATTTATTACACTAACAATTTATCTGCGACAAATGAACAGCAAACTTGGCAAGTCGGTCGGCGTATACAAGGGCGTATTACGTCAAGGTACTTAGTTGAAACTTTAACTTTATAGCCTGCAATCCCATGCTATACCTCACGCAAGCTTCTAAGAACATATACTATAGAAGGCACCCCGCTGCGTTTTAGCCGAAGTGTCAAAATGTTCTACCAAAACCGACCTATTGAAATCAAAGTATGTCTTAATACGAGTATTACCCTGACTTACGAAATTGATTCTTATGTTCGGGGATTAAACCACACTTGGTCTTTCTAGTCTATAGTTTTTTTTAAGTAAATTTAGTTGCATACAACACAATATCGAAAGATCAATCTGTCTGTGAGCTGCATTCAGTTCTTTGAGCGAAATAGTTTCAATAGCGACATTTACACCTCCATCAGAAGTTCTCGGAAGGGTGCGCGTGAAATCGAGATGTCGTCAGGTGTGGCTTGAGATCTTAATCCGATTGTTCGAACTCAATTTAGTGCTCCCTGAGCAGGGTTTATCGATCCCATCTGTGGGACTCTCTTTGTTATTTGATTTTGATTCGGTACTCTGGATAGATGAAGATATTTTGCATTGAGTAAATTCTTTAGAGCAGCGTATTTTGTGCATTAAGTGTATTCGCTTGTTTAAGAGTTTGGACATGTCCCTGGACCGTATCGGGAGCCAATATTTAAATTCGGTCACGATAAAATCAACCTTTATCTGGAATAAGTTTTAATTGTTTCGTGGAATCGTATTCAGCGCGCGTGTTGCCAAAACGGTTGTGAATTCAGGAGGTGTAGCGCGGTGCTTTGCCTCCGCGACGACACATTCGTCAACTGGACGTGCGGGCTACTACCGCACGCACTGCACGTACTGAGAAAAGTCCAATTTATATTTCGCTTGATCATGTTCCTAGGTGAATCCCTGGAAGGACCATTTATGTGCCTAAAAGATTCACGGTCCAATTTGCATGCGTTTCATGTCACCGGTCTTTCCTAGTTTTAGGCAATGTTTAGGTCGACTGAGTGAACTAACGTGCTATTCTGCCTAGCATTTTGGTTTTACTGACTAATAACGATATACGTCTTCAAAGAAGATAGGTAAGCTTTTCGAATGACTTTTGGAAGAGGCTCCTATTGATGAAGGATATTTGTAACCACAAACGTTAAGGTGATTCAGACATTCTCAGCACTTCTAATGCAATTAGGGCATTACAAGGGTGGCAAAGCGTCGTTCTACTAGACTCGTCGGTCTCCGGGAAGGCCGGTGGACGGCGGCACACACGCGTCACGCGGCACATACGCGGCACGCCCGCTATATAAATTCATTAGTTAAATCGCCGCCGGCGGCGTTTTATGTCGGAGACTTCAAAGGGCCGCTCGCCGCGCCCCGCCGGGGGCGCTCGCCCGACTTTTTACTCAGAAAACTCTGTAAACAAAATGATATGGTGCGTCCGAATGTTTGATCCACCTTTATTATCTGTACACAGAGGGACGTTTGCCCGGCACACGCCCTCTCTTTGTGATAGCGGTGGACTTGTTTATTTGTAAACATAGTTCAAACTTGACACTGTAAAAGTCATATTTTCTGATTACCTTGCTGCTATGTAGATTTTTGTGGAATATTTTTGTGCGTTGTGTAACCTTTGACCTCCCTTTTTAATTGATTAGTTGATCCTGCAAAATAATCTCTGCATACGGAAACTTCCCTAATACCTCATTACTTTGGCAGATTGCTGCATTTTCAGTCAACGGCAATCAGCGCTGTTTATTTTTCATCCACCCTCTGTTCCTCTCTTCCAGCCTCCCATCCCTTCACTGTGCGAGCGAGACGGCCTTATCACGTGTGTGGTCCCCAAGCGAGCCGGTTCGGCCGCTTCCGCCGCCGTTCGATCGTTTTCGTATTCCAGAACGGCAACATAACTGACCGAATCATGATGGCGGCTCAACAAATAGTCAGTGTTGCTCGAGTCGCGCTAGTGTCGACACGTGAAAGCGGTGTTCGTTACTTGTGTAACGAAACTCGGTGTCGTTCCATGTTTCGAACCGTATAGTGCTAGATAGAAGTGTTGAATAACAGTGTGCAAGTGTGTGGTTATGTGGCGGCGAGTGATATGACAGCGTGCACCGCCAGACGGACCCCGGCCGTCTTCATGAGGATACTGGTGACAAGCCTGGCCCCGAGATCATGGTGGCTCCCGATTCCGAGGCTCCTTCGAATCCTCGGATAGTGACTGGAACCCGCGAGAGCCCCTCCGCCGCCGAGGCGCGCCACAGCGCCGACCTTTATATCCGCACCAGCTGGGTGGACGCCGCATTAGCGCTCTCAGAGCTCGAAAAGGTACACTATTCACTACACCAATATCATCGTACAGCGTCAAGTTTCTACTGTCATATTGCACGTGTGATTGTTTTTCTGCGAATGTCAATAGCGGCAAGGAACGCGGCAGCGCAAGTGTGGCGCCGTCTAGTGGTTACTTTGTTTACCACTATTGCCGCGCATTTTAAAACACACTAAAACTACGTATTAGGTGTCATTAATATTTGAAATCAAATCAATAATTGTTATTGCTTTATGCATATCTGTCAAAATATTGTACCTAGGTAAAGTCAATCTAAATCAAATGCGGTAGTCGTCATGCGTCCTATTAATGTCCCACTTCTGAATTTTGAGAAACACATTTTGAAAGCTATTGTTCTAAGTTGTTATATAATTGGGTTAATGTTTTTACTGTGTACACAAATTGTCCCGTCGGCTGGTGGGCCGCGGTTCGGGGAAGGTAGCGCCTTCCTAGAAGGCAGTCCCGCCGCCCCGCGGTGGTCCACACCCCTACCGAGCCTTTTGCTAAACCCCTTGCCTTTAAAATGCCACCTCTTTCCACCTGCCAATTCTTAATATTAAGATGTTTCGAGTATTTTTTTAACAGACTTAAGTTTAATATCCAAGCTAAGTAAGATTTACTTCGATGGCCCCATGTACCTCTTAACCTCAATTGTTTCTATAATTTGGATACGTATCACGACTAAGTAAAGAAATAAAACTAAAGTTATCAAAAACATGAATTGAAATGAAAGCCCGCATTCAAGGAAACAAAACAGAAACAGCTGTAATTCATGGTGAGCTATGATGTAGGTGGAAGTTGGTCGATCGTATGCAAGATGAAGCAATTAAGGCGCAGCGGGGAGGGGAGCGCACGCGCAGCGCTACGGGCGCGGGCGGCGCCGATAGAGACATCAACGGCGCATGCCATGCCTTGCTTAATCTACTAGAAGAGAAATCCAAGCTAATGATTGCTGCAATTACGATCAAATTGTTTCTGCTACGATATTACCATAATAGGTCAACATTCTCAACGTGAATAAATTGATTACAGGAACTCAAGTTCAGAATACATTTCTTAAAACTATTTAACATTTAAGACACTTTTGAGGACTGCATATAATCAATTACATGGCTATAAGAGCAGCTTCTCGAATTGCTTCCTTATTAAAATAGCTGAATGTACGTACGTACGTACGTAATTTAAATGCTTCTTGAAATCATACTTACCTCATCGATTCTTCACAGAAACAAAACAAAAAGAAATGCTGTGCAAGATTCTACAAAGTTTTAAAGTCCCGGGCGGACCGCACAGAGCTTGCATCGTGGAATTGAGACATCTTGTGGTTTCCGATCGCGCGTCCCTTTCCTTCTTAGGGAAAAAGAAGTTGCTTTCCTTTCCTTACGGCTTATCCTCTATCCCTTTCCGACTTGCTTTTCCCACAGATCTTTTGTCTTTGTCCAAACATTGAGCGCTTCACGGCGACGGTCAGCAGCTGCGCCGGAGACCTTTTCGAGATTGTACGAGATTCAGAGAAACGTTCAACTACTAAGTTGAGGATTCTGGAAAGTGCTAAAATAAGTCACAGTAACAAATAAAATATGCAAACAGAGGGTACGTGTTTTGCTTTTACAGTTGAAGAAATTGAAAATAACATTTATATTGTTTACGTTTCGAAACGTTTTAAACTAACTGTTTTTTTTAAAGAAAAACATGCAATGAATAATGTTCGGAAGACCATAAAGTTTTATAAATTTTTACGATCTACATTTACGCTAGCCAAAATTAGCTGAGCTTAAATTGTAATTGGTATCGTTTATCTCCCGACTAATAAGGTAATGGAGTCCAATAAAAAATCAGCAGGTTTGCGGCATGTGGGTTAGCCGCAAGCAATTTAGGTATCGGGTTTCGCCACGTGGGCCGTTGGACCCGGCACGCTGCGGGCACACTCCATTGCGCCTCACTCACTGCCACTGCCCTCCACTTCCTACCCAGTAGCTCGGGGCCAGCTGTTCCCTCCGCTCCCACTGGTGGTCCTTCGCTGCACAATGTTGCAGCCAGGCTCCCTAGTAACCCAGTGCATTACTGATAAGGTCGCTATCATACTATGTTGCTCAAACCGGTTACGCTGTCCACTAGTAGGCAACTTTCTCGAGATTATCGACTCGTTTCCGCGTCTGATGTACGCATAAAAATAACAAATTCAAGCAGGTTCGGTTCTCTCCTGCAGGTACTCGTAATTTATAAATTCTACTGAATTTATGAATTATACAGCTGCAAAAGCTCCGTTTGTGTGCATTACTGCATTCTTCATTTTTGGCATTCGAGTATTTTAAAAGCTTTCAGCAAATTGTTTTGCCTTAAAGGCCTCGTAAAAGACATAAAAGATGTAAAAGTGTCGTGTGGCATTCAAGAGAGCTGTTACTGGTGGCCGAGTGGCCAATTGACTAATTTGAGATGTCCTTCACGATGTCAACTTGTATTCTGAATACATGATCGTATTTTGTTTATAATTTGTTACGACCAATTTACCAAACTTCTGTTGCCAACCAAGAGTAGTTTTTAATTGCTTACTTTCCATCACTATATGTATCTTCGTTACTTTTGTGCGAAGTATACACATCGAGTTGTATTGTTATCGGCGATTGACAGGTTCATTTATGGACATTGATGAGAAAATACAGGACCACAGTCGCAGTTATTTGAATAATTCACTGCATGGCTTGCTTCTTGAAATAGTTGTACAATAACCCGAACCTTGGAAAACTGGAACTCGTATTCTCGGAGCCGTTTAAGGTTATGGTAAGTACTATGAAGCAACTAAGCGCACGATGCCTCGTGCATTCTGATGGGATAATAGAACCCACACTCGCCGCCCATTATATGCAGATCCGGAACACTAGCGCGCCCGCCGCGGCGGCCGGACTCGATTGATGCCAGCGGATGTCAAAGATCGCGCCAATCAACCGCCGCTCCGAGCCACTTGCTAAACTAAAACACAGCCACGTAACATGACGCGGATGATTGATAAATCGTTCAACGAGCAACGTTATATTTATACAGAACATAAATAACTATGAGAGTCTGATCACAAAAACAAAAATGAAAGACCAAGAAAGACGCCATACACCTGCCGCAGAGATTAATTCTATGGAAGGACATTTCGTGAATGCAAAAAGGACCAACGTTCGCAAGGTGAACGTAAACATTAAATTGGGTTCCTTCTAAAGGAGTGATACCTACCGTAATAATTCTTTAGCAATTTAAAGACTGTAATGATTAAACACAGTAAACTTATTTACTATAGGGCAGTATAAGTAGAAAAAGTTTTTCCTGAGAAATCCTTTAACAATCGGCTAAGGTGATGTTATATCTAAAATAGACTGGTCCATTAACACCAAATTAACGACGAAAGCAGAATTTGGTATGAGCTAATAAAATTGAACCATTTAATGACACTTTTTGGAGTCATTATGTTTATTGAAATACTTAATTATTACAACCGTCTGACCCGAGATAAGATAGGCTCCACATAAAAGCGGGCGGAGTATCACTCACCAGCTGCTCCATACTTCTTAAATTATCTTCTGACGGTTTCCTGTGGATGATAAAGTGCTCTGTTTACTCGATACCGTATAATTATAGTTTGTCAAAATTATTTTTAGTTCTGTAACGTAGGGTCAATACGAGTCGCTATACTCGCTATCTACATTATGCAGATCAAGTGTCGGCAACTGAATAGGAAAAGCTTTGTATATAGATGAGATGACACCGGTAGTCAGGAGGACGTGCCCCGGGAACGAGCCCTTATCTGCAGGAAGCCGGCCCGGCGGCGTCGGCGCATGTGGATTATAGCAACTAATCCGTTTCGCAGTACAACTTACGTAACCCGCTTCAGCCAAATTCATAAAATAACAATATGCTTCCGAATACGAGCTTTTTGAGGCGATTACCTACCTGACCGAAAAATAAAAGAACGATCAAAGTGCAATTGAGATGTAGTTGGCACGCTAGGAGCGTCTTGTGTATTGCATTAGGATTGCCGTATTTGGTACCTGAATGGAGGGTCTGCGCAGTGATGGTGCAGTGTTCCGTACGCTCCACGTGGGCCGCGGGGCGCGGGGCGGCGCGGGCGCATTCCGGCCGTGACGTCACGCCCACCCAGTGCGCTCGACATTCACCGCGCCCGCACACTATACCCACAGTTCTGTTTCTGTCTCTGCATCTATCTTCTATTAAATATTATAGCTGCTTGTTTATGTTGCTGTAAATTTGTTGACTGAACGTACGTAAGTTCAGCGAACTCCCTTCTCGTTCCTTATAAGCGCCGTTTGAAAATAAACGCCTTGGAATTCGCTCAAGTCGCTAACGATGGTGTAATTGGTGTTGTCAGGTTCGCGTTTCGTTCTCGCGAGAGGTGCGGCGCTGGGCTTACGAGCGGGTAATTTAATAAGGCGTGATTCAACGGTAATCCGTTACCCAACCGGCCTTACGACTGTTAACCACCGCAGCTCGTGCTCTGGACCTGTGAAGGGCGCCGCCCGCAGGGGTGATATTGTAACACTGAAATCCATTGCTCCTACTTTTATGATTAGTAGACGTCTTCCATTCGTTTCTCGTAAAATTTAAACTGGCAAAAACAAGGTCGTCTCCCTAAATGGCAAAACAGAGACTTATCAGAAATCGTCATCGAACGTTCCTGGCCCAAGGAAAGCAACAATTTGCCTTTCAAGTCTTCATTTCGCCGCCATGAAACGAACTCTAACTTGAAAATTCGCTTTTTTTTCAAAAAGGTTTATGGGTAAGTTGTTGAGCTGTTCGACTGAATGTGTCATGGAAAAATACGGCTCCTTATTTTTCACAACTTTTTATTTACTTTACTTGTCATTTGCTTAGTTATATCTACTTAATGTATTGAGAGTGAAGTTCCTAATTTGAACATGGTAAGGTATTAATATTATGGAATCTCTAGACTTTATGTCTGCAGCAGCAACAGGATTTAATCGTCGACTCACTCGTGAGATTAAACTCAATAAAGTCGCCGTAGAGTAAAAAAAGTCGCGAATGTAATTTTAAATACTTTGTATGTCCAAAATTTACTATTTTTTTTCGATATTTGAAACGCCTCGGCCTAACCATATTTTACAGGATGCGTTTCTTCTTCTTTCTGAAAATTTACCTTTCCTGCATTTACACGGTTTTCACAAGACGACTATAAGCAGCTGCTTATGATTGCAAAAAAATGCAGTCGTCAAAGAAGACATATGTTTTATTTAGTTTTTACTTTTCTATTTAATGTTTCTTTGTAAGAAATTGCGTTAGAGTGGATATGGTAATGTTTTAATTGCTAACATTTAGGGAAAGTAATTTATTTTTAAACATTAATTGAATGAGATAATATTAAATAATATATTAAAGTTATTACGAAAACTATTTTGTTTAATTGAATATCTATAAAAAAATGTGGTTTACAAAACTTTTCATAAAATATTGTTGGTTCCTTTCGGAATATGTTGAACTGGGACCCGAAAATAACTATAATTTTGGAAATAGCGTAGAAACAGCCTGTATGCCCGTCTCTTTCTCGTCATTGACTGCTTACTAGAGAGTGAAAGGGATAGCGAGGCCTTTGATTTTGAATCTCAGAGACCCCGGAGCTCAGGCGAGGCCTGCGCCCGCGACTCGCGCGCACGCGCATTGCCCTCGCCTTGGCCTTGCACCGGCGCGCTATGACAGACGTGGCGTCATAGTGACGTGACACTTCATTCATGATAATTGAACGTATTTATACTGTGCATTGGTTTTATGTAGGTACCAAAAATATAAATAAAGAAAACCTCCTTTTCTTGAAGTCGATTCAAAATGAAATGGATTTGGTTTTGTGCGCCAATATGAGTTCGAAGATGGATGGATGGATTCTTCGGCGTCTTAACCACCGTCATTATCGTCTTCCCATATTATTCCAGATAAAATTAACTTGTTTAAATAAAATGGAAAATATTCTTCTGGTGATTCTGGTCATTATAATGAAACGCCAGAATATTCACCCCGATAAAAGAGGTTGAAGTGTGGACATTGTTATTTAAATAACCTTCGTGGCGGTACCTACCATACATACCATTGTATCAAATCGATATTTCCTCGGTATAACAGTCGTTTTAAACGTCGAAGCGGAGTCCCGGAGCCATTAGCGGGCAGCCGGATGGCGTAATCGCCGCTCAACACAGCCGTCGCCGATTGAGTTATTATTATGTAATTAGTAAGGCCGAGATTCGGCGGAGCCCTGCCAGGCGCCACGGGAGCGCCGCCGCGGGCCCACGCTCGTTAATCACAATCAACTCGGAAATTATCTCCAACTTTTAAATTTTCATGTTATTACGTCTACCGCCAATGATACCCGTATGGGGAAAACATTAAGATATTAGTCAGCCATTACAAAAGGCCGATGGATTTTTTTGTTACGTATTCTTAAATTATAATACAAATTTAATTTTATACACGTAACTGGTTAAAACTGTTCATATAACTTTTTATCGTGTGCATCAATATTATCTTATTCAACAAACGTCACCACGTTTGCCTTAGCATTTATGATAATTTGCACGCAATGCGGTAAATGATTGCATAATTAATACTTAACACAGTTGTTTTTTCAAGTATCAAATAGGACCCGAATAAACGCTGCCGCAACAACACACATACAATTTAATCTCAAGCATTTATTCTTAGAGTGGGGTAGGCAGAGGTACGGAATTAGGTACTAACAACTCTAAAAACTCGTTAATAATTGTGGAACCACATTTTGCACAATTAGACTAGGTTAAACTCAAACAGCGTGGCAAAAGTGTAAAGTTAGGATAAGTACTTATTTACCGTAAGAAGTGAACAAGCGTGCCGTAACCATGAACACCCTTTTGCATTTCAAGTACTTAAGTATGGATTCCAAGCCATTGATTTCGCAGAAAACCATGTTAGCTTGTTTCATAGTAGCACTTCACTTGACTGTCATTTAATATTTTAGTTGTATCAGATTAGTACTGCCTTTAGATACGCAGAGATATCCGATTAGCGCCATCTGTCAGGAATTTGGACAACTGCTGAACATTTGTCTGTTTTGCAGGGTAACATCGAAGGCGGGCGAACGTCCCTGTGGATCCGCGCGTGGCTGCAAGAACAGCTGTTCGTGCTCGGGTGCTTCCTGCAGGGGGACGCGGGGAAGGTGCTGTTTGTTGCCATCCTGGTGCTGTCCACCTTCTGCGTCGGCCTCAAATCCGCGCAGATACACTCTAGAGTCGATCAACTCTGGGTTCAAGGTAAACAATGCGAAATTTACATTTTTGATATTATATTAATACAAATCGTGAATTCACGGGAACGTGACCTAAGCACTAAAGGCACGTCTCATCTCAAGGGTCGAAATTATCAGGACAGCCAAAACAGTATTTGAACAAGCTATATTTTAATTCCGGACTGCTACGACTTTAACTATGGTCATAAATTCACTATAACAGATAGACGGATCTACTATGTACCAATAAATTCCTATAGCCACCTTCCATCTCCATTATCATCATCATCATGTCATCTCTATTGTACCCCAGAATTAAAAGCTGGCTGAAAAGATTTTGTTACATTCTGTTTTAGTTAGTTACAAGCTAAACTAATCAGGTGTGTTAAAAAGAAAACAAGTTCATGTCAAGAAGAGTAATGTGCCAAACCTTTGCTTCAATCCTTATATTGTGTTTACAAGGCAGGGAGTGCGCGCTACACTTTTGGGCTTGACATTTCATATTACATATTATAATAATAACTGTTTCAACCCGCTTTGACCAAACTAAATACAAACTCGATATACTAAGTTTATACTTTAAAGAGGTAGCTAAACAAATAAGTAAACTTTTTTGTTTACTTATTTGTGTAGCTACCTCTGATTGATACCTCCACGGTTTCCGGGATCGGCTTAATTACTTTATTCTTATGCGCATTAAAAACAATAAAAACCCGAAAGCATCAAGATAAGGACATTGTGGCGCAATGCGCCGCGCGAGGAATACCAATCAGCAGGGCTTGACGACGCCGCTTCCGCCGACGTGCCGCGCATGCACCCTTGCACAAAGAATATAAATGCATCCAGCAGAATGCACAACCAATACATCACCTAAATTACAAATAAAACGTCCGGTGTGGCCACTCAATGTATCGAATTAGAGGTGCATCCATTATATTCAAATGAGATGTGTGTGTGAATTTGGTAATGGGGCACTTAACATTATAAAATCATAGCAACAATGAGGGACTTTGTTTCTTTGGGAGCTGATTTTGTATTACAAGTTATAATTGCAATGTAATATTAGGTATGACAATTATAGATGTTTACTAAGCATTATAAAACCTAACAATCAGTTGTTTCGTTTTTATATGGCATGTAATCGCGCACTCAGCCCACCGGTAAGTGAGATCTGTGACCCATAGACATTTGCATTCTCAAGAATACCTAGGTACAATCTAAAGACTGCAATCCTAAGGCCGCAAATGCGTTGCCAACCCTGAGGACTAAGGGGTTTTTTTTGTTGGGTCCGTTGCAAAGATGAAAAAGACGTTCATATTTTAAATCTTTAAAAATTTTGGAGGGAACATATGTATTAGCTCGTGATGGGAACCATTATTGGTTTGAGGGGGAACCAATGCCTTCGAAAGTTGAAGACTTACAAATATGGACTATAGACAGATTATTCTAAGATCATGCCTGTGACAGTTCATATAAACACTTATTATATTACATTTATTTATTTAACTTTACATGAATACTACATCGGTAAAAACCTAGCGACGCCGTCCAGGAATTTAAATAATTAATCGTCTATCTTAATTACCTGGCTTGCGAGTATAGTAAGTGATTGAATTTAAGAAACACGGCTGTCACAGGAGTCATCTTAGAATAATCGGAGTATAACACACTAAGTACTATGCACGTGGGTACTTAATCGGTTCCTACATTTACAATTAATTTGATGACGTAGGCGAGGAGACCGGTAGGTACTGTATTCCAGTCTTCGGGTGAAAACGGTTAGGTTGTGCGTCAATATTTTTTGTCTCAGGTTGAGTGTGTAGCATAATAAGGTCGTCTGGAAGTTAAAAACATGAATAATTTATAAATCAATGGCAAAATGATCACCGTATAATTGGATTTGTTGTACAACATTCCGGCGATCTAATTGATTGGTCGTTCCGCAAAGCTTAATGAATATTCCAGCACACTATCTTAGCTTCATTTCCATTTAGAATGGCTACTTAGGCAGCTAGTAAAATTTAAAGGTAGCAAGAGATTATAAACAGATTGATTTAGGGAAAAAAAACAATAACTAGATCGCAGGGGACAATCTCATTCAATAAATCATTAAATAAATACTTAAAAAAATATTAAACATTTTGGAATAAATCACTCATTACACAAA
This sequence comes from Acleris laterana, assembly GCA_963966035.1. Classification (NCBI taxonomy): domain Eukaryota; kingdom Metazoa; phylum Arthropoda; class Insecta; order Lepidoptera; family Tortricidae; genus Acleris; species Acleris laterana. Next base: position 6,858,924 of record OZ014440.1, read on the forward strand.
TATTTTCCCATACCGGGAATCGAACCCGGGACCGCTAGCGTCGCACACAGGTCACAACTAGGCTTATGCGTCGTCAATGGTGCAGGTAATACTCGTTAGAACCAGAATAATAAATTATATAGACTACTACTACATTTCAAACATTCAAGCATTTGACACTAAAACGCCACATATGTAGTTCATTTTATCATTAGCTTCTTGTATTATTAATAAATCATACAATGAATGAATAAACATCCTTTTTCAATGAGTATTCCAGAAAAAACTTCTAAATGATTATATTTAATTCTCAAAATAATGGTCCATGACTCGAAAAACTGCAACACCGTACACAATGATAAGTAATAACTCCTTACACACATCTCTTTGATCTCTTCATGTATTTATATGTATGGTTAACATGACATGTAAATCATATGTGAATAATGATAAATAAAGGCAGTCGATCAGTCACAAGGGCTTTAATTCTCCTGTGAATAGCTCGATTACCCGGAGTAAACATTTCGTCCGAATTAAACTTTATCATATAATTCTTCAACCCGGTTACGATTTCATAATGCAATTTACCTATGACTTTTCAATGGAAACTTATATTTTTCAAACGGACTTAAAAAATACAAGGTTTTTCATTTGGTTGCGTGTAATACGCTACGCCGTAGCACATGTAGCCCTCGTAGCCGGCTACAATTCAATAAAAAAATCGTTTGGGTAATTTTGGGAAAGAAGACTTAAAGTGGATCGAGTGTTTATATATGTAGTACAAAATTTTAACTGCAACTAAATACACAATTGTTTCTTTAAAATTATGATTCAGAGAATCGTCGAGTCAATTGTTGTTTGTATAGTAAAATATTATTTACGTTGAATAGCGATGGCTCGGAACACAAGACCTGTCCTTGAAGGCCGCCCGATAGTAAACAACCGGTATGTTTTTTTATTGCCCGAATTCTTTGTATCTGGGTGGTCTAACAGTGTTTTATGATACCTACATTACCAAAGTTGAATTTTACCCTATAATTAGGTAAATTGTTAAATTAAATACAACACGACAGTCAATAAAGGTGGTGTCATTGACCTTTTACATCTGATAATGTACCCGAGAGGTTTTTTACTCTTTTGATTTCGTAGGAATGTTGAAATAATGCGGTATATTATGCGGTATAATTACAGGTGTACCGTACCCCGCCCATTTTGATTAATAAAAAAAAAAAGGTAGGAGATCTAACAGCCTCTGGCTTCATATAAGTATGCGCGCGGCGCAGAAAGAAAAGTCGTTTATTCGCACATTCGATCAATAAAATAAACACGTTTAAATGATCATTTATATTAAGCTCTTTGCTACCGGTCAAACAATACACATTGAAAACCTTATCGCGGAACAAAGCCGCCTCTGTTAAACAATGCCGTGCGCCGGAGTCTCCTAACAACTTAATTAGGTGGCCCGCGGCCGCCCGTAAATATCCCTACGTGAAATTACGACCGATAATAAAACTAAAAAAATGTATAACATTTCTATTCAGTTACAAAAAACGAAGGTATCCGATTGTCCGGCCGGCTTTTGTGTGAAGACGTCATGCGGTGACGTGGTGCGCTCCACACTCGGCTCTCGGCGCGCGAGTGTCGAGCTGGCGACCGCGACGACGGGTCACTCCGGCCGCGCGGGCGCCGGAGGAGCAAACCTCCGCGGAGAATGAACACATTATGTGCGGAACGTGGCGGGACTCCGCTCTGAGGCAGGTAGATAGACCTGCCTAATTGAGGACGCGCCCGACACCATTTGCACAACTTATTATTGCCTAGCGACATTTCTAGACTGCAATCCTGAGAGTTGTTTGTCAAGACTACTTTGGTTTAGTTATTTGTCGCCTCCCAGGCAAAGCTGCATATTTGTGCCAAAGTGATTAGGTCCTCAAGTGTGTTTTTCAAGACTTAATTTAGACCTTCTCAAGACTGTTTCGTGCTAGCAGTCAAGTGGTCGTTACACTAATATTACTGTAGTTATTTATTTTATGCTAACGTTTTTTTTGCCAACCAGTTTGACCGTGAGTACCGTGACCGTAATCTTAGAGAATAATTAATGCCGTTGGAATTTGAGAAGCGTTCGCTAGCCACTAACTTTCACCTCGTTACAAATCCCTCGGTGATTCCCGCCTCGTTGTTGAAACTGATATTCGCAATGTAATCAGGAAGCTGTTGTTTATAAAGAGTTATGTTGTGTAGTACAGGCCGACGCCGGCGCAAAGGACGCCGTTTGTTTATTCCGCCATCCATCTGTTGTCTACGCTGGCTAATTTGCATAGGGCCGGGCGGGGGGGGGGGGGGGCGGACCACACGGGCTCGGCGCAGGCGCGCGGGTGGCCGCGACATGCGCGCCCCCCTCGGTCGTCATTCATTGCGATCTGATCGCTCGCTACCACGTCCAAATGCCATTATCGGTGCAATAAAATCTCATGATTCGCTGTCAACGCATTCAATCAGATTTCTATGCCACCGTTACTCACTGCTTTGTCGTAACGTTTTGACGCTAATTGCTTATGGTCATTTTGTTTCAAGGTTATGTGTACCTGCGATGGACTACAAATTTAACGGTTCTCCCGCAGTAAGGTCTCGTGTCGCGACTTGCCATCGAGCCACTAATTAATAAATAGTGGGAACAGAGTTAGCTGCGGTGCCCGAGCCACTTGAAGGCGCCGCCATGCGCGGAGCGTGAAAGCTGGCAGTGTGCGCGATAGCCTCGCGCGACCTTGCGCTCGCGTCGCCTCCCGCTTGCGCTTTGATGTGTGTTATGCGAAAGCGCACTAGCCGTTTAAACGTTGACACTTGAACCGCATTCTTACAGCATTGAGTCACGCTTACAATGATTTTATGCCCCGAACATGGATACGTGACACCTCCAAATGAAACCACATGAGCCTATAAAGTATTTACTTAATTCGAGCCGGAACGTGATCGATATTAACGGTGTCGACAATCCGATACTTAAATCAATCTTCACGCTTTCCAACGAGCGCTAGAGCTCCGTCGGCGTCGTAATTTGCGCCCACGACTCCGGTAGGTGTTAAAATAGAGGCGCCCTGTGCGGGCGGGACGCCGATCCCATTCCACTTGGTTTATGATAATCCCTAATATCCGGCACGAGTGCGCTATGTTTAGAGCGAGCGTGAACGATTACGGCAGGTTGACCGCCCCTGACTTGCTCTTGAATGCACCAAACTGCACATTTGTATTCTGTTGGCCTGACCCATCGCTTATGCTTATGATCGATCGAGGTCAAGAAGATAATTTGGATGATAAGGCTACGTCACTCCTAAGCGAGGTTCAGAGGTCTTTATCATGACGTCTAAAGTAAACTGATTTTGTAATAGTGTGCAAAGTCGTTTTTTGTTGCCCTCGATTTTACACTATGTTGGCATCTCAATTAGAACAAATAAACGTATATCAAGAAAGCCCACACTACGTTTTTAATCGCAGATGAGCAAAAAAGCCCCACATCAGGCCGTCTTCATCAACTTTTTGCCGAAGCCTCTTTGTAAAATTTAATGCTTATTAAGCTCATTTCCATACAAAGTGTTCTGTGAACGATGACGGCATTCAGCATTAGCGAAATCCGACAGTCGTGCGACAGGTGATCAATTGGTGCCTTTATTTGGGAACTTATAAATATTCATTAACACCTCACTCAGGACGAAATAGTTTTATCAACCGAGATCATTTAAATATTAAACGAATCAGATTAATGCGAATCTGAAGCATGAAGTATACTTACAAATACAATGTTAGTTTATACAGGATGGAAAAAACGAACGCCACATGGACGGCAAATAATATTGGAAACAGACAATTGTACTCAAAGGAGACTAACTTTATTTTTTGAAAACAAAAGTTCGATTCTCGGTTAAGGCTGACGCATTTTCAAAAATCCATAAATGCAGTATTAATTGTTTTTAAAAATAAAATGAGGTCTCCTTTGGGTACAATTGGCTATTTTCAATATTTAAGGTAGTTGCCGTCCATGTGGCGGTCATTTTTTCCACCCTGTATACCTTGGATTTAATAATTCTGTTGGTTTTTCGAGATTACTTTACTATTTTGTGTGCCAAATATCGATCTTTGATATACGAAATGATGATATTTAGTAAAATGATCTCTGCGTCGAATTAGGAAATAAGTCTCTGCTATCGGTAGTTGTTCTTTACACTCTGGATCCGTCATGCCTCATCATTATTAAGTAATTAGTAGCAAAAAACAATACCGTTTCTCTAAAAAAATTAGGGCGCTGAAATCATTTTAAACAATATCTAACACCGCTGAACTATTTGCTTTGCGTTGTAACTGTGACTTATTTTTATGGGCTCCGATTAAAATTATACTTAATGATGACCCTTCGTTTTTAGAACTCATGGTTTTGCTGTGCATATAAAACGAAATCAGATGAAATAAATTAAGTCAAACAGCTACAAATACGCTCCTGTCTCCCGTGCTATCAGTCGTTAAAAATATTGCCATCCTTGTTCTGTCACACCTCGCAGGCCTAATTTAGAGCAGGCGAAAATGCGACAAACCGACCTATAAATCAGCGGCGGGTGTTAATTGGAACGAATTCCCGCGCTGTGCCGATAACGCGCGGGCTCCAAACAACCTCGCCGTTTCCATCTATTTTTTTCGTTGCCCAATGTGTACCTGCAGAGCGTTCTTAAAGGTACCTGCAATACCTATCGTAAATTTATTTCATCTTATAAAACATGCCCACGGTTGGTTTATTTTATACCGGTACGGTACGATGATGGCTAATAACGTAATCTAGTGGAACGAATAAATTCGTATTTAAATTAAAGAAGCCACAAGGCGAAGGCGAGGGCTCGATGGCAGCCCCAACTACGCGATAAATCACAACCTGGACGTGTTAACTATCGCAGCTTGCCTCTCAAACAAATGTGTCGACGCTCCAATATGCCGTGGGTGCCGATGGGATAGCTAAAATTAGAATCATTTTTTTGTCTCCTGCCTACCACAAATGTTGTGGAAATAAAATCGTGGAATGGCACCTCCAAGCCGTCCTACTCGTAATGACTCTCCATAAGTAAGACATTGACTTACGCGCGTGAATGTTTCTAGACACATTTAAGACCACTCGTATGCTAATGATATGGCCGCGCAGCGTTTTATTTTTACTTTACCAACATAATGCAGTGCCACGAACAGCTAAATTAAGTTGTCTGTGCCTATAACGACTATCACTTGAAACCGAGAACTTATTTTTACTGGAAACTTACCTCGCATTTACGATAAGGAAAAAAATGTTTCAATGTAAACTTGATTGCATTTTATTTTCATTAAGTTAAAGTAAAGGCGCTGCGGTTCTTGTGTGGCGGTGCAGGTTGCATGTTAATTTGTCTGTTCATTCTGCAGCCCACCGACGAGTATCATTGTTTTGCATGAATTTACATATGATATACAAACCGTGTTATTGTTTTGCTTCAGAGGGTGGCAGATTGGAAGCGGAACTGAAGTATACTGCGAAGGCTCTGGGCGAGACGGATTCTTCGACGCATCAGCTCATCATACAGACTGCCAAGGATCCTGACGCGTCACTTCTGCACGCGAAAGCACTTCTTAGCCATCTAGAGGTAACTTTTGAATATAATCATACAATTTATGATTAACTTTTAATAGCGGCTAGTTAAAAACCGGCCAATTGCGCGCACCGGCGGTTTCCGTATTTAAGATAATCTAGATGAAAAACAAAAGAAAATACTCATTTTGTGATGATTTTTATTTTCTACGCAATAAGGTCTATTTTGACTAGCCTAAACTTTAAAACAGATTTTTAAAGTTTTGTGATAATTTTTCCAAAACTGTGAAGTTTAACAACTTCATTTTATTTTTCACGTAAAACATCAGTACACACAAACATACATACCTACCTTCACGCCTCACGTCTCACTATTTAATATTACCATTTGGGTACAGAACCCTAAAAGGCACATTTCAGTATGAACTCCACGTGGGATTTAAAGGAACTATTATTTTTCTTACAGGTAGTTAAGGCGGCAACTAGGGTAACTATTCATATGTATGAAACTGAGTGGAGGCTAAAAGACCTCTGCTACAGTCCGAGCATACCCGACTTCGAAGCCTACCACATAGAGAAGATATTCGAAAACATTATTCCCTGCGCTATAATCACACCGCTCGACTGCTTCTGGGAGGGATCGCAGCTCCTCGGTCCTGATTACCCCATTAACGTGCCGTAAGTTGACAATCTGATTCGAAACAGAAAAAAGTGTGCTCGAGTTACATTTGAATACCTTTATTTTATGAACTGTGTACATTTTCAGTTTCTTAGCAAACAAGTTGCAATGGACGCAGCTAAACCCGCAAGAAGCGTTGGAAGAGGTAAAGGAGAAGGTGAAGAGGCTGAAGCTGCAGTTCCCGATGAGCACTATGGAGGCGTACATGAAGCGCGGCGGCATCACCTCCGCCTACATGAAGAAGCCGTGCCTCGACCCCACCGACCCGCGCTGCCCCGCCTCGGCCCCCAACAAGGAATCAAAACAGGTACCTACTACACGCATTTTCACACGTCGCACTTTTTCCTTCACGATAAGTTTTTTCAGTGACGGCTAAAACCGACCCAAAATCGTATTTTGTCTACGATTTCCTTTTGTAAACTTCTAATATGAATGAGATCGAACTCGTACGGGATGATTTGTTACGCCACCGTGAGACCCACATTAGGGACTATTACGACAACTCCCGGTCCCTTTATGAAGACTTCAATTTACGACGGTTTTACGGGCACATAAATAAAGCGTGTAGGATCACGACAAATAAAATAACTTTATCGAGTCCAACGCATTAAGTTTAAATACTTTCCATAATAATAAAGTATTTTTGGAAACGGTAATAAGTCGGATGAAAGCGGTCGCCGCCTGGCAGATGGCGGCTACCTGCGCTGCGTCGCGGCCGGGACGAGAAAGTTATGTTCCGATGCTAATTACGCTCTGAACGCCGCATGATGACAATGTCGTCCGGAAAGTGGAAACGTTAAATTATGTGCTATCGCAAAATTTCGACTTATTGAGTCGTTTATTGGGTTGTACAATATTTTCCAAATGGAAGTCTCGTGTCTTATTCTCGACGTTGAATTGAGAGTCGAATGTGGCGAGTAAGTAGGGTACGTTTTTGTGAGCGCGGACAATGCGCAGCGGGCCCGCCACCCACGTTCGGCGAAGGGCCGCGGCGCAGATCGGGCGTGCATTGTTCCCTGCGCCCGCGCAGCCGGACCCCGCATTATACGGGCGCATTGTACACGCTTCAATGGGCCTCGTTTGCCGCCGCTATCGCCGTCACAATGACACAATAATGCTCGCTACCCGATACATACAGATGAACAGTTCCACGGAAACCTCGTAAATCTTGCAACACGCTTTGTCTCTAATGGCTGGTCCGACGTAGCGTGCGAGGAAGGTGCGTAAGCGTGTTTAGGAACCATTTCTTTAACTCGCGTCTTGACACCCGGACATAACCATGTCGTTTAGCAAGTGGTTATCTACAATGACGAGTACTTATTTGTTCGTATCGACCTTTTGTGTTGTCAAGTCATACGCGAGTCTTTTGTAACTTAACAGTGACTTCAAAACACAAATCACCATACCAAAACGGTTTACTCGCTTCCTAACTCATGCCGACTCAAACCTGCATTGCCCGTGTTTTAACACTCACGTATTTTAGGTTCCAGACGTAGCAGCAGTGCTTTCCAACGGCTGCTTCGGTTTCGCGGCAGCCTACATGCACTGGCCGGAGCAGCTGATCGTGGGCGGCGTGACGCGCAACAACACGGCGGCGCTGCGCAGCGCGCGCGCGCTGCAGTCCGTGGTGCAGCTGATGGGCGAGCGAGAGATGTTCGACTACTGGGCCGACAGCCACAAGGTGCACCACGTCAGCTGGAACCAGGAGAAGGCAGCGGCGATACTCGATGCGTGGCAACGGAAATTTGCTTCTGTGAGTATAAAATAATATCTTCTGTAAAGAGGTGAAGCAAGTTTGAATGATGCCCAAGTTTCTATTTCTAGTATTTGAATGTAATCCAGTAGGGTAACCATTCAGTTTCGTGCCAACCCAAACGGATATTTTATAAAATTAGGAACATTCAATAATTGATAATTAAGTTAGTTAACCTTTTGCTCATTTGACATTACAGGAAGTAAAGAAAACCGCAGCATCCATCTCACCTTGGTATTGCTTCTTCCCATTCTCAACATCGACGCTAAACGACATCTTGGGAAAGTTCTCTGAAGTATCTCTCAAAAACGTCGTTTTGGGATACATGATCATGGTAAGATTTTAGATTACCTCAATATTGTTTTTAGATCATCCATCACTTTTGTTTTTGCAATTGTTTTTATTTGTTTATGTTTATCATTTTCAGTTAATTTATGTTGCTGTTACGTTGATTCAATGGCGAGATCCGGTTCGATCTCAAGCCGGCGTGGGTATCGCCGGTGTTCTCCTACTTTCCATCTCAGTTGCCGCTGGACTAGGGTTTTGCGCTTTATTAGGTGATCATCTTTTTATTTCCTGTACCTGTATCATACATTTTTGCCTTTATTTAATACCGTATAATGTATATCTTGGAGATACTTACTTCTAACTGCATACATTCCTTTTCAGGCATTCCATTTAACGCGACGAGTACACAAATAGTGCCCTTCTTAGTGTTGGGTTTAGGCGTACAAGATATGTTCCTTCTCACTCACACGTACGTGCAGCAGTCTGGAGATGTGCCTAGGGAAGAAAGGACTGGTCTGGTGTTAAAGAAGAGTGGGTTGAGCGTGCTTCTGGCGTCGCTCTGCAACGTCATGGCGTTCCTGGCTGCAGCGCTTCTGCCGATACCGGCTCTCCGAGTGTTCTGCCTTCAGGTATGCGAAGGACCAAATATTCTTTACGTTCGGTTATGTAGTCAGTGAAAAATAATCTAAAATTGCTTGATCGTCAACAGGCTGCTATTCTGCTCCTCTTCAACCTGGGCTCGATGCTGCTGGTGTTCCCGGCCATGATTTCGCTGGATTTGCGCCGGAGATCGGCTGCAAGAGCTGACTTGCTATGTTGCATAATGCCCGAGAGCCCACTACCAACTAGGGTAAAGAGGAATAGTAGCAGATCTGCACCGCGGAGTGGAAAGAGTGATAAGGTATGGTTCTTTAAATTCTGCTTGTATTTTTAGGCATTTCTCACTAATTTCCTAATATTTCATAATATCGCGTAAACTTTACTTAGACACGTTTTTGAACGCATTTGTATATATTTTAGAACAATGTAAAAGATACGACGAGGCAGCCTTTGGATCCCGACAATGGAGGCGGTGAAGCACAGAAGCCTTGTTGCCTGAGTCTTTCTCTTACAAAATGGGCGAAGACGCACTACACGCCTTTTATCATGCGAGCGGATGTTAAGGTGAGCATCTTTTTTTTACAATTACCAGTTATTACTTCTAAAGACTTAAATTATGTGCAAAATGTGGTTACAGAATTATTAACAAGTTTTTAGAGTTGTTAGTATTCTGTAGCTCTGCCTACCCCACTCTGAGAATAAAGGCATGAGCTTATGTACTCGTATGTGTATGTAAATTATTAAGTATCAAACGTTTGAAACTGCTAATGCCCATTTTATTTGTAGGTGACGTCAATGCTAGCGTTGATCGCCGTTATTTTAGCCAGCTTTTGGGCCGCAACTAAAGTCAAAGACGGCCTGGACTTAACTGACATAGTACCTGAAAACACTGACGAGCACGAGTTTCTCTCCCGGCAAGAAAAATACTTTGGCTTTTACAACATGTATGCAGTCACTCAGGGAGATTTCGAATATCCCACCAACCAGAAACTGCTTTACGAATACCACGACCAGTTTGTGAGGATACCGAATATCATTAAGAACGACAATGGAGGGCTTACAAAGTTCTGGCTGAGCTTATTTCGGGATTGGCTTCTTGACCTGCAAGAGGCATTCGACAGAGATTTCGCCAATGGATGTATCACGAACGAGTTCTTGTATAAGAATGCCAGCGACGAGGGAAAACTAGCTTTTAAGCTTTTAGTACAAACCGGGCATGTGGACAATCCAATCGACAAGTCTCTTATCAAAGACGTGAAGAATGGCCACAGATTGGTTGACAAAGAGGGCATAATAAACCCAAAGGCCTTCTACAATTATCTGTCAGCGTGGGCTACTAACGACGCTCTGGCGTACGGGGCATCTCTAGCCAATCTGAAACCTCAACCGAAAAGATGGACTCACTTGCCCGAAGACGACGGCCTGAAAATACCAAAATCATCTCCTCTAATTTACACTCAGCTACCCTTCTACCTATCTGGATTAACGGATACAGACAACATAAAGAACTTGATAATGTCGGTGCGGGAGTTGTGCCTAAAGTTTGAAGCGAAGGGATTAGCTAACTTTCCATCTGGGATTCCGTTCTTGTTTTGGGAGCAGTATTTGTACTTGAGGACGTCGCTGCTGTACGCTTTGGCATGCGCTCTAGCCGCCGTGTTTGTGGTGAGTAGCCTTCTTTCTTGCTTGAGAATGTAGAAGATATAGGGGGTGTATTTTTCCGGCACTAATGTGACATTATTTCCAGGCTGTGATGGTGTTGCTGCTGAACGCATGGGCTGCGGTGCTGGTGACGCTGTCGCAGGCACTGCTGGTGCTGCAGCTGGCGGGCGTGATGGCGGCGCTGGGCGTGAAGCTGTCGGCCGTGCCCGCCGTGCTGCTCGTGCTGGCCGTCGGCCGCGGCGTGCACTTTACTGTACATCTGTGCTTGGTGAGTACACTAACCGCTTATTGTTTAATTTACGGAATAATTTATAGAATAACTATAAATTCAATCCTAGATTTAAGTCATATCAATAAAACAAATTAGATAACGATTTATGAAAGGTATTAAAATTTATGTATGTTAATTCATTCATAAATGTCTTGTTTCTGTTGGACCGGTTGGTTGGCTAGTAGAAAATGCCTTAAGGCATTAAGTCTACTATTACTGTCGCATAGTAAAGTACAAATGAATAAAATAAAAAAGTATCTTCCACATACGTAAAATATATCTGAAATTCAACTTACTGCATTAAAAATAAATCAAAATCTCGATTCTTTCAAACGCGTAAATTGAGGTGTTTTGCGAATGTTTGGTAACCTCCAACGGTCTCCCCAGGCGTTCGTGACGTCGATCGGCTGCAAGCGGCGGCGCGCGGGGCTGGCGGTGGAGGCGGTGCTGGCGCCGGTGCTGCACGGCGCGCTGGCGGCGGCGCTGGCGGCCGCCATGCTGGCCACCAGCGAGTTCGGCTTCGTCGCGCGCCTGTTCCTGCGCCTGCTGCTGGCGCTCGTGGCGCTCGGCCTGCTCAACGGGCTGCTCTTCTTCCCCGTCGTGCTCGCGCTGCTGGGACCGGCTGCCGAGGTTGGTGCCACTCAATTGTTCTAATTATATTCATGACAAAATGAGAGCAAGATATCACGACGAACTTCATATTTTTATTTTTGTCGGGTCCCTATAATGTATGCTTTTGCAAGATTTAGCGAATATAAAAGCGGTATCAGGAAAACACCGTTTTTTTAGGCTGATTTGATTCGTAATGGAGTTGCGCATGTAGTCCCGAGTTAATATTTAATTCTACTTTTATTTGTTTATAGGTTCGACCGCTAGAGCATTCAGAAAGGCTATCAACGCCGTCGCCAAAATGCTCACCCGTACAAACGCGCAAGTCGAGCTCTAATAGTGACAAGTCCAATCGGAACAAGTCGGCGCCGCGCTCGTGCGCGCCCTCGCTGACCACCATCACCGAGGAGCCCAGCTGGCACAGCTCGGGCCAGTCGGCGCAGTCCTCGCTGCAGTCCATCGTGGTGCAGCCCGAGGTCGTCGTCGAAACCACCACCTACAACGGCAGTGACTCCAACAGCGGACGGTCCACGCCTACTAAGACCTCACATTCTGGAGCTATCACGACTAAGGTAACGATTATTGTAAAAACAGTTATTACAAATTAATAAAATATGGTTTTTGCAATGGGTATTTATACAGACTTTATTTTTGCAGGTCACCGCGACGGCGAACATAAAGGTGGAAGTAGTGACGCCCGGTGACCGGAAATCGCGACGCTCGTATCACTACTATGACCGCGACCGCCGCCGGGATCGCGACGACGATCGCGAGCGGGATCGCGACCGAGACCGTGATCGAGACCGCGACAGAGACCGCGACCGCGAGCGAGACCGAGACCGGGACCGAGATCGCTCAAGGGACCGGAGAGACCGGTACCGGGACGAGCGCGAGCACCGCGTCTCCCCGCGAGAGAACGGCCGAGACTCGGGGCACGAGAGTGACTCTTCAAGACATTGAACGGCTGGAATCAAACCATTTGATACCTGCGATCGCCTCGTGCTCATACATTGTATAATTTCACAGCTCCGGGCGCGGACGAATATACATTGGATATGTTCGTTAGCTTCAGTTCTGATGATGTTTTAAGTAGGAAATGATATTTTTATCTAAAGTTACGAAATTGTGTTTCGATTGAGAATGGGTTGTGCGCGTCTTAAGGTGTGTAATGTAAACGAAGTCTTAAGGCAGTATTGCGAAGAATGTAATGTTAAGTTAAGTTTTCATATAATAACAAACCTGCAGTGGAGGCTACAGTGACTCGGTCCGAGAGAAGCGCCGGGTGCCGGCCGCGAGGCGGGGCACGCGGCGCCCCGGAGCGGACACTTGTAATACGCAGCGAGATGTGCGGTTCGGTGTGAATCAAGGTTGAATCTTAAAAGACCAAATATCATTTTAATTCTGCGTGTTCCTATTTTAAAGACATTTCCATTTGTCTCCATAATGCTTTGTTATATTTTACCTTCTCTAAAGACTGTGGTCAAATATTATTATTATGTAATTTATGTTATTATTTATTTTACGTTTATGATTACTCTTTCACCAGTGAAGTCTGTAAGAAATCTCAGATTTATTGTACAAATTATTAAGTTAGTTGTAGGTTAAGAAGCTATTTATGAGATTACCTAGATATCTAACTATAATTTGTGATCTTTAGGTAAACATTCATATTAAATTGTGAAGACTGCATTTAACGATCAAAACACAGTATTCAGAGTACAACGTATGTATAGAGCGCACGGCAAGCGACATTCGCGAAGGACGGCTGACCTCACTAAAAAAATAACGAATAGCGTTGTGACATTTTGTGCAAAGTACTTATTAGATTATATTAATTTATACGAATATAACTTAATGATATTTTGTAAATATAGCTTTAGAATAGGCATACTTCATTTAGCCATTAAAAATAACCGTACTTTTTTTATACGCACAACATCAAGGTCATATATAAGCGATTTATTGCATTTTTTAAGCTTCAGCGCTATCTATTGGATAGTAGTGTGTACAATCCGAATGACAGCGTTGAAATATAACTCGACCCTATGTGTGCGTGCCTACATATCTAAAAGTGAAATGGGAACCCATTTGACTTGCCACAGTTGACCTAATAGTTATATGTCTTAGACTTATAACTTAATAAGGTTTCAAACAAATTTTAATGCATTTTCGGTTATTGTTCGCGGCTAAGCGAGTTGGCAAGGCGTAGCACATGCGTGCGAGTGCCTACGTCAACAAAGCACACTTTTGTATAGTTTATTTTTATACAAATTTAACTGACATATTGTCGAAAAACTATAGGTTGTAATGGAAATTTGAATTGTGTTTGCTCCTTAGGCATTTAACCCAACGAACAGCTTTTACCCGAGTACTATCCGCCAGGGGAGTGTCGCCCTCGGACTGTGAGCGGTGGTGCCAACTTGTGCTAACAGCGGGACACTCCCTTGGTGAATAATTACCTTTCTTCCTGAACGAATTCTCTTCCATTATTAATACAGCAGCTACTGCCTTTAATTATGTTATTGTACGACGGATGTACAGTCTGCTATATTTGACACGAGAGTTTATTAAAAATGACTTGAAAGCTTGTGACAATAATATTTTTTAAACGAAAGTTAAACTGTCGACTGTATTGAGAAAATAAAATAATTTAAACGTGTACAATGTTTCATTGTTTTCCCCGAGCCAAGTTTAAGATTCTTCCCGCAGCTTCGTACGCGTAGGGGGGACAGTAGGTATTTTGCAAATAAAGTTAGTCTGTGTTCGGTCAGGGTATATATAAGCTACCGCCATTCCAATTTTCACAAAATCCGTCTAGCCGTTTTAGCGTGAAGGAGTTATAAACATACTCTCACACACACACACAAACACACTTTCCCATTAATAATACTCGTACTAGTGTGATTGTGCATTAACCTTAACTATACGAGTAATAACCGCTAATACAGGCACGGTCGATGTAGAAGTAGATGAGAAGTAGGTAGTTATCTGCTACTGAATGAAACAAACAGCCCGCCGCGCCGCCCCAAAACGAACCGAGCATTAGGCCGGCCGCCAAGACCACATTTTCCATGATTTATTACTCATCTATTAGCCATGTTACCCATAAGACAATTACGGTTAATTGTCTAATAATAGTTTAAGCTTTAAGCAGTTCTATTTCATTTAACATGCTAGAACATGGATTTTTGTCGAAAAGCCTGCAATGAGACGAAAGCAATCCGCCGAGCGCGGTGATCCGCTTAGCGCAGATTATAATGACGGGCGGGTTTTGGCGGCAACACCGCCTGCGACATTCCTTAGAAAACGGGAGCGCGGGAATCAATAAAGGATTTCCTGGCGACGTGCCCACGCATGTGCGTGGCGGCCGCTCAGCCGCGGCTGCCGCGACCACACAGCTCCCGACCCTGCCGTGGCGCGAGCGCTTCCATGCTGCCGCTCAACTTTCAGACTCCATACAGGTGCTGCACCGAGCCAGCGAGGACAGGCGTCGTCGAGGACCGCTCCGGTCGCTGACCATCAACCCTCTGAACAAATAAATCTCAGTAATAAGTAGTAGGCTGTGTTATTGGGCGTATGATCGGCGCGCAACGCCACTGCGGCTGCGGGGCGGGGGCGCGGGGAAGACGCGGCGGCGCGGCGGCGCGGGTCGCTCGGCACGTCTGTCCTCGCCCGCGGCTCGCCCGCACCACCGTCTCCGGCCGACCTAACCTGATATTTTACACTCGATGACTCAAAAACATACCGCCGGCTCTGCCACCGTCGGGGGAGTGTAGTGCGCGAGTTAGATGTGGAGCGGGAGTGCTGTGTCTGTTCTCGTGCCTGTGATGTGGGGAGTGCGATGGCGCTGAGAGGCAGCATGACGCCTCTGGCGCTGTTGATGCCTTTGCTAGCGGCCGCCACGCTCGCAAACCAGGTGGAGGATATACCCCACAATGAGTAAGAATTGACTTTAGTACTTCGTAACAATACGAAATTATCGCTGTTATAATTTGCGTGTAAAAGCGGAAAATTGTTAAGGAATTTGCGACTTGAAAATTTGGTTAACCTGAAATTATACAAAGTACGAATACGAATAATGACTTCTAAGTGCACAGAACCGCAATTCAGTTTTTACCTCGATCATTCTCACCTAGCAAAGTCGATAATATAAGTGATAATAAAATTTCTAAAAGCTTACACACAAGACTCACAAGTTGAGGAATTGATGATATTAAAACCCTGACCTGAAAACGAATGAATTTTCAGTACAATGTCTATTAAAATCCACTGAAACGTAACGTAGTAGTAGTAGTCGTAGTACTTGTAGCCGCGTTTGTAAATATTCGGAGTCGAACCAATAGGCGCCGCTGCAAGCGTTAATTATTTCGACACATAACTCGTGTGTCCTGCGTTCAAAAAGTTTACCACCCGTTACTTTAAGCAACTACTTATCTTTCAGGTATCTTGGCTTTTCTTTTGACAAGACTTTACTGCTCCTATGTCCTATTACTTCTGATAGATAAGCGTTGATCGCTTGAACATTAATATATTTTTACGGTAGGCAGGGGACGCCGGGCATGTTTTTACACTTTTCAAACTTTTGCCTGTAACTGTCTTTTGTTCATATATTTGGTGGTTATTAGTTACAGCGAATTGTCATGTCACGGTGATGAAATAAGGCCCAGAATGCACCGTAAGGCAGTAAAGACCCGGTGGAACGATTTAGCCCTGCGTTTAGGTTGACGAGCCTAACGACAGCTATTAACCGCGCCGCTGCAGTCACGTTACACAGTTTTGGTATCACCGGCGTAACCCTAAACTACACAACACTACAATAACTTTGTACCGGAAAAAACCTTATCCTATTGGTTTTCATTCCGATATTGAATGTTTGTTACATTTTGTCTCTTTTAATCGACTGTGTTGTATCTCGGCCAGAAACTGCGGTAGAGGCGTGACTCACTAGTGAGTGGTAAACAGCGTGATGCAATATTAAAGGAGTCTAAAGAAATCTTTATAATGCTTCAGTAAATATTTGTGGTTTTGTTGGCGGAATAAATGATAAATGACCAGGAAAACTAGACAAAATAAGTGGATTGTGGGTTCCCGAGAAAATAATAAGTGGCGTCACTATAGTATACGTTGTAATTTTATTACAATTTCAAATCTGCGTTTCATGATTCTCCAGAGTCCTTACGCGTATGTACGAGTTTGGGATTTATACCATAATTAGGTAATTGGCCTTACTCCCAAACAACTTCTGCCTCACATCACAATGTGGTGGTAAACCTTGTGCAGTATACATCCAGATCGCTACCTACCACTATATTTTTCTTTGACCAACCGCTGTGTTACGGTGTGGGGGTAGACTCATGAACGTAAGGTACCGAGTTCGAATACCCGCGGTCACCATGCACCATGCACCATGAGTTTTTCTAGCTTAAGTGCATTACCCAATGCGGCGTTTTTACGTTGAAGCAAAAACATCGTGAGGAAACCAGCACATTCGAACATTTGACTGTGTAAGTGGGTATTTGCACTAAAAATCCTAAAGGAGTCGAAGTGTGTCCGAAAGGGCTCTTCTGTAAGATAAGATAACATGGATTAAAAGTAAGTTGTTAAGTTACACACCTAAAAAGAATTCTTAAATGGGTTAAGATATAGGTATTATCTTCATGTTTATTAAAAAGTTTGTACCCTCCGTCCCCAAAAATGCTACAGTCGCAAATGATATGTAACGGCCTATCTTATCAGTAAGTATCAGTGTCCTATCGGATAAACTTCGACCCTATGCGATCTTTTACACAGTTTGCCCTCTCCTTAGCACCTAGCCCGTAACTCTTTCCTTCATCTTGAGGAAGTACGAGTACCTAAATTGATTCGAGGTTCTGTCTGGGATTCGCGAGAGTCATCGTCGTGGGTATACTAGGATAAATTGGTATTTGCCCTTTTCTTGCCAAAAATAAAATATTACATGGAATCAAGCCTTTTCGGATTTTAAATCAGTAAAAAAATAAAATGAAGCACATCTAAAAAGTTAATGTTATGGTATGTATCTTATATTATAAGACACATCTTCAAATAAATGGTTCACACTTATGTGAACATTAGAAATTATATACCAAATATAATACTTATTAAAACTAAATCAATATTTAAATCTTTTTCTTAAACCATATCTGTATTTTTGCTAACATTGGTAGCTCGTATCACATTAACTGCGGCTGTACCACAAAAAAAAACAATATCTGCGGGTATAAGTAGTTTGTAAAACGACGTGTTATATGCAGAAGTCTGGGACTGCTTCGTAATTTAGGATCATTTGCTTCGCGACTGTATGTACAGTCAAGGAAATTGATTCCTAGACTATTCTGGACTATGTCAAAGTGAGACTGTAAAAATAATCATATGAAGTCTCTTACGTTTTGATTGATTACGTTACTTTGACATAGTCCAAGTGGTCAAGGAATCATTTTCCTTTACTGTACCTTGTGTAGTAGCTATTTAAAAATATGTCCCGAAACTGCTACACTAGCTCCACAGGTAATACTAATAAGAGTTCGGTAAATATTAATTCTATGTCACAAATGTCAGCAGATCGTAATAGCGATATCAATAAGCCGTGTGTGTAATCGGCGGCGCTCGGCGCAAGACACGCGATCAAATCACAGGTCGCAGGCGCCCACGCAAGTTCAACGCCCGCTTATTGACTTCCGTTCAAACTTTTTTATAAGTTCAATTTACTTAATTGTACTTGATGGTTAATTACTTATGATCAAGGAATTAGAGTAATGGAATTTAATTGTTGTGTTAATGTTTATTTTATAATTAAGTACTTAGTGTTTCTAATTAATTTTATCGGCGGTGTTAACGTCAAGACGCGCCTGTAAGATATCCATGTGCTGTATCGTAAAGAATACTTGCAAAATATTTTTTTCTGAATAAAAAATGGGTTAGCTAGAATGCCATGTTTACTTTTGTTCTTTTTTTATTGCCTGTGCTTTGTATACTTACATAATAATTGCATTATTTATTAATGACTGTATACTTCTATAATTGATAACTAACTCACTATCAAAAGACCAATAAACCAAAGTATTCCCAATTTGACTAACCCACGATTAGCTCGTAGCTACTGAGAAGTTCCAATCGGAACCTTTCTTCTCCATCATCATTCCAGCTCGATGGCACCATATTATCCACATAAGGCCCGAGCTATTTTTTGGACGTTTAGAATAATGACCCAGTGTCCTAATTAAAGCACATATACATGTAGGTCAGAACTTTGAGTTCGTATAACATTTGGCTGCGTTCAGCCCCGACAATCCCCACATCATTTGGCTGCGTTCAGCCCCGACAATCCCCACATGTATAAAAAGGTGCAAATTCCGTATCACTATATTTTTTAAGAACGGTATGTGTTCGAAGTGTATTTCCTTATTTTTAGAGTCCGGGCCGCTAATTGATAAATTAAAACATTAACTTGGGCCGAAAGAACTACAATTATTTTCAGTCCTAAAAATAGGACGTTGGGACTTAAGAGGTTATTACATTGTAATCAGAAATTCATAAGTATGCAACATTTCCAGTCAATCCGACATTTTAGGTCAAAAACATAAAATCGACGTCCAAGATTTTGTTACATAGGTAATTAGTCTGTTAGAAACAAGTATAAGTGAGGCTAATAAAACAGCTTATTGATCTAGTTAGTATAATAAACTATTCCACATAACGGAAGCTATTCTAACTAACGTAATTGGAATTTTGAGTTAGCAATGGCTGAGACTAAGACATTTATTTACAACACAATTAATATAAATTCACATTTAAAACTATATTAAGTCTCATAATTTGATAACGTTTTATAAATTTTATCTTAAATGCCAAATATAAAAAAAAAAAATATCCCGGAATTAGCCATATTTTTTTAAAATGACACCAAAATTCCATAAAATCTTTGAACCAAAAAACAACATTCCGACTTTTGAAAATGCAAAGCTTAAGGAAAGTCAAGATAATAATCATAGATGGTCTAAATTTTCCAATCCTTATTGAATTAAACAAGCAAAAAAACAAAATTGGAACCATGTTTCGTGTTATAAAATTTAATGCAGTATTTCGATAAAAAATAAGTAAAATAACAACGCCGGCTTTTAGATAAATTCCTAAAAGTACTTCATTTTTATCAACGGACAATATTTGTTATTAATACATGATTTTCCTTATCTTTATTTGATTTCGGGCTTTCCTCGACGATGAAAAGACCGCTCTCAGGAGGCTTACGCACTTGAGGCGGATTAAATTTTATTACATTTACAGATACGTACGAGTATATTTCCAGTGTAATTATTGTTAAATAACCAATTTTGTTTCTATAATCTTGTAATCTTGTTGTTGAACTGAAAAAAAGAAACCTTATAGCTTAAATTGTTAAAAAACGATACTTAGTTCATACAATATTTACCGCAAAATGCCTATTTTTTTCTTACATTTCAGGGCCCTTAACTCAGAAGCCAAACAGGATATTGACGCAAGTAACTTGTGCTGGTTGTTATTAACTATTTGAGCGGGTATTGATTGTAATGTCCTCATTTTGAAAATGAACTCATTACAAGAACTAAATATCTATACGGCCATCTGTGTAGAGAGTCAACAACTCAGAATGCTTGTTATTAACAAGACTAAATAAGTGTTTTTGAATGACTAACATCCACCAGACAAACGTAAAGTCACCACAGACAGCCGTAAATTATGGCAAGAACATGTCGCACCATGCTCAGTGTTCTGAAGCCTACAAAAAACAAAAAAAAAACAAGTAAGAAATAATTAATGATATAAATTATTAAATATCTAATGCATTGCTCATAAGGTCATAAGGGGACAATGCAACACCAAATAACCTAGTCCCAAACTAAGCTCTAGGCTTGTACTATAGGTACTAGACAACGATATAAATACATTACATAGAGAAAAATATACTTAACATCCATGACTCAGGAACAAATATTCGCGCTCATCACCCAAATATCTGCCCTTACCGGGATTTGAACCCAAAACCGCTAGCTTCTTAGGCAGGGTCACTACCAAATAGGCCAGCGCGTCGTCAAATAAAAATAAACATCACATTGCTGACCCGCGCCTACACGTGATTCTGATTTTACTAAGACTTCGGCGTAGTCTGGCGAAGTGCTTCGTAAATCCTAACTTTATACTCGTATTAATTGCAAGTGTTGCTTTATCGTTTGTTAATGTGACAGTTGTTATTTTTTTTCATCGTTAGTGATTATGTAGAAGCAGAAAATAACAAGGGCCTAATACTGAACCCTGTGGAACGTTAGGTTTTGGTATATAAATCTTACAAGTACTACTAAAGGTTTCTTTATTTAAAAGAGCCTTTGCTACGTATTATGGTACTATCATGTGACGCTATTTGAATTAAACTTCATAAAAATGGCAAATAACCTAACAAGTACTTTTTTACTCGTCGTCACTTGGCCAGAGGTCATACAAAGCGCCCATTTTCCTTAATGTCCATGTGTTTGCCGCGGTATTTTAAAAGATTTATGTACCCACATTTAATTCTAAGTTGTATTTAAACAAAGCCGTGACAGCGTGTTGTGGCACGATTAATAGTCGCTTTTATGGGTTATGTCGAACAATCGATGGCCTGGCCCAGTCCGCGCCGCTAAGCAGCTTACTGACAGCCAATTACAGCGCTCGCCCTTCGCTCTAAGATGAATTTCGGTAATGACGTGTCGGCGTCTGAACGCCGCGATTTGCTAAACGAAAAAGTTCACAAGTGACAGTTGAGAGTGCCGCGGATGGATCAATCCGTGATAAATGACTGTTCCGTCCGGAGAAAAAACTTCCTTATTAGCCTCATTGGGGTAAAACACTTACCAACAAAGGCAAAAATAAAAAGCGCCGGGTAAAAGAGCACCACAATAATTTACGGAGAGGGTGCGAGACGGAGACCAAGAATGGGTATAAACGAACAAGAGGATCCAAACGGGAGCTTAATTGCAAAGTGTATCTGCCCTGCATAGTGTATTAATGATAGTCTCGGAAGAGATAAAAATATGCCCAACAATTAGCATTGTGGCTGTTTCTTTTCCTAGTTTTTATCACAGTGTGCTTTGTAAATTAAAAGGGCATCGCATTAAAGTATTAATACTTATACCCAAAATGATTGAAAAAATATGAATGCAGATATAGTATCGTATAGAGCAGTAAGTAATGCCGTCATTTTAAGAAGTGAAATATTTTATACTATGTACAAAAGGAGGGAAAACCGCTGACGACCAACCAAGATGGACCGATAACCTAGCTATGGTAGAGGTAGTCAGCTATACTATACCCATATGTCTACTACATTAAAGTCAAAATCACACAGTCAGTAAGTACATTTAATGCCAAAAATACAATCACTGTGAAGCCTCTTACGATCCACACGGAAGAGGATTTAGCTGTTAATAATATATTTTAACTAGCACCATAAAACGGGCTGAGAAGGGATTAAGGGGTGAGTAGGGACACAACCTAAAATAAACTATAAATTATTACAAATAAGAATAAGTATTAAATGGACAATAACGCTACGTCTATTAGAAATAATTGCAGTCTTATAATTAGTAACATATGCTTCATTTTAGGTTGTGTCCTTACTCACCCCTTAATCCCTTCTCAGCCCGTTTTACCGTACCTACCTACGAGATCGATTGATCTCAACCTCTGAAAAAGGGGTAAATTAAAATCTTTATAAAAAAAAATCAATTGCGTTTTTTAATGCCTGAAAGTAATATAAATTATAAGCCTATTAGTAGAACGTAGTCATTACCTCAATCCCAATAACAGTGAATTTAAGAAGTGAAACTATTTTTTTCGTTTATTCAGTATTGACAATAGAGATAAAACCAGAATATTAAATTTTCAGATGTCTTAGTACGGAAAATCCTCCGTTAATTACAAAACCATCATCCCACGAGGGAGTATCCACCCACCACTAGAAAGATTGAAGCGTGAACTCAAACACAATTTGTTCAACTAGTTATATTAATTACCGTTTGAACAACAAGTCGTAGGAGTAAAGTTCAAAGTAATATAAGGTACATTGCTATCAATCACCAAGAACAAATCTTTTTATTGATTAACCAATGGATCCGAGTAGCACAAAACAAACAGGCGTGGTCCTTGGGGATAGGTTATGTTCAGCAGTATTTTTTTTTGTGGCACGGAGTAGGCCACCTAATGTTAAGTGGGATCAGAGATGCTGTAACAAGGTGTAAGTACCTGTATGTTACACCTCGTTCAATTAAAGTCATTTTGACATTATCTAACTGGCAATATTAGTGCTAAATTCTAAATTTGAGTTTATTTAAATTCTACGATAGCCTGCGCACGACGACAGTTCAGTTGCTCACAAGCTCCCGAGCTATTAACAAGCTTTCAATCGTATTAATATATTAAATCAAATCGAATAAATAATAATATTAAAACAATAAAGTGAAAATTATATAAAGGATAACTCTTCATCTCAAATCCGACTGTTTATTGCACTAATTGTGCCTTATTTTATAATGTTAAACCAATACAAGATTTTTTAATAAATAATCCTGCCCCGAACTTTCAGTGTTTTTTATCATACTACTTCCTGTTTCTGTTTCTGTTCCGGTCATACCGTGACATTGGCACCCAACGTGGGGCGCTAACGTCACGTCAGATTTGATTTCCCAAGACTGCAATCTTAAGCGCCGTTTTAAGAGGCATAAGTATGAGGCCAAGTTCACGCATTAATAAAAATGGATGGCTTTATGTGCTTTCGCGCAAACAAAGTGAGATTGAAATAGTTTTTGCGCGTCTTGATTACAGCTTCAAATTTAAACAATTGCTTTTTACTATAATCACAATGTTTATACAAAAAAATGGTTTACCAGGGTTAAAAAGTTATGGATACTCAACTATTGAATCAAAAATCATCGTCGAAACCGAAGATTGAGCCAAAAACATGCGAAAAGGATGTCACGTTTAAAAAATAACCATCAAGGTTTTGGTTACAATTTATAGAAAAAAAATGACATGTTTAATACTTGCATATCCAAAGAACAGACACATAGGCGTTATGGTTATTGAGATCCAGATCGCATAACACTATCGACTTTAGCCTAAGTATATGGCCTCTTAATAAAATGATCTCGACGAAGGTGCATCCAAATTGATGGTTTTCCATGGTTTGACGTGAACGTGTATGTTGTGGTGGGTATCCAAGATTAATTTGTTAACACGGCCCTGAAACTGTAATCGAATCGAATCAAATCTAAAGACTTCAAATGCGTTGCCAACCCTGAGGGCTAAGATGCAATGCCTATATGTAAGTTATTTCACTAGTTGCTTTACCCCCACACTGGAACACAACAATGCGGATACTGCTGCTTTAACTTTAACGTAGAGCTGCGTCGTCGTAGCGCCGTGATAAGTACACCTGTAGCATACAACGTAACGTGGCGTAGCAGGGCACTACGAGTAGTATCCCAAACATTATGTTGAGAAATTGTAAGTACCTTGTCGCAATAAACTACACACAATACTAAATGACAAGTAAAATAGATTATAATGAATAACTAGAGAAACAATATAGACTACATTACAGTAAGTATACTCTAATGTCCGGTTCCCATATTCAAGTAACCCTTATCTGTCCGCGGTTTGAATTATAGGAACCCGACATAAAGCTATCCCAGGATGTCACTGGATTATACATTTAAGTTCGTAATGTTTTGGCACTTAGCTGTTAGTCACACTCATCACTCATCTAATAAAAAAATATAGTAATCGATAAAATGTATTATTTGGAAAAATTGACCATGTCAGGGTCATTTTGATCGCCATTTGAAAGCAGTTTTTTTATTAAGGTTTCGCTCCACACTTTCGCATCAATAAGTAAGGAGTACTTAAGGATGCGTGTGTAAACTTTTTGTTGGTATTTGTAAAACTCCAAATGTATTATACTTACTTAATATCTTATAAACTACAACATTTTCTTTATTTTCTAGCGCAATACCAATAGCGCAATATTTACTCGTATTTCGAATTTTAACTAAATTTTTGTTTTTATTTTCTGTAATACTTCGAACGTTTAGGATTTTTAGTTGGCTGCCCTACGTTTTTTTTGTGCCTTCTGTTACGCTAAATAGCTAAATAGATTTTGAAGGAGAGAGTATACATGAATTGGGCTTAATCCTCCGGAACAACTAATTTTGATCTTCAAATTCTAATGCGCAGATAAATTGGCTACGTAAAACGCAGGGTGGTTTATAATTATAAATCATCGGTGATACTGATAAACAGCGTAACCAACAAATTTATGACAAAGCAAAATAAACCTTACACCCATATTAAAAACGTGTATTTTGCTCCTTATTAAAAATGTTACTTACGTGGTTGCAGTTTCACCGATGAAATGTTAAAGTGTTGACGGCAAGCGAAGATTTTCCCACTGAATTCAAAATTCCAATTCCTCAGTTAAGGTGTGTCAAATCCAGGGCTAATAAATTTATAGCTTCAACTATGTATTAAACACGATATGACAATAGTTTTAATTGGATAAAGCAGCCATTTCTGGTTTAATCCGTGGAAGCAGCCTTGTATTCCAACCTGCATCGCTTGCATTCCACAGCTCGGCTGACCGTTGTACACTGAAATTTCGTCCGTTAGTGTAGTTTCGATCACGACAATCCATATTGCCATATTAAAGTTGGTTAAATTATTTGGGCTATTTTCTGTTTTCTGTTAATGTCAGTATTTATGTTGACGGTATCAATGTAGGTAAATTTTATTTTTGATACATTATTCCTTTATGTTACTACATAGAATATAACAATGTTTCCTTCAACGTCTGTCCGTCTTTCAACTTGTACATACAGTCACGAGATTTAA
Organism: Acleris laterana; assembly: GCA_963966035.1. Lineage (NCBI taxonomy): Eukaryota > Metazoa > Arthropoda > Insecta > Lepidoptera > Tortricidae > Acleris > Acleris laterana. The sequence goes on from OZ014440.1 coordinate 6,884,272, forward strand.
TTTGGCACCCACCTTAGGTCCAAAGTCAATCTGACATTCTACAACAATAACGTTGAGTTTCCTAAAAGTTACAAATGACTTGACTTGACAGCTCTAATGACATTGACGACAACAAGCATAATTTTCTTGAAATGGGTCCCAAATTAACACTCGTGACCGTACCTGTGTTTTTATCTGTATATCCGCTAACTCTTTCTAAACCACACAATGGATGCGATTTTTACCATGAGTTAGATAAAAAAACACGAAAGGTTCGTATGTATAATAAAAATAAATTATGATTTATGTACGAGTGTCAAAGAAAACCCATATAACGAAGCGAAATTAGGGCGGGTCGCTAGTTGACGATAAATAAGATTGCAAGTTTTTAATTAGGTGCCGATGATACAGTCAACCAAAGTGACGTAATCAATCAAAACGTGAGAGTTTTTTAGGATTTCGTTAACAATGTCACATAGATATAGGTACTCCGTAGTAACCCAGGATTCATATTGGTGACACTAATGCCAGGAATTACCTAGCATTAGATCAAAAAACCCCATCAAGTCTTGTAAAACGAAAACTTACTGAAAAATTACATTATGTATTAAAAAAGGTAAAAAATTTCGAAATGTAAATTAATTTTAAAACAGTTCTGTCTTTTTTAATTTAGGGTAAATCTGCTACCCACCAATTTCATATAGGTACTAACGCCTTTAGTAATAAAAGGTTGTATGTATAAGTATTGAGGAAAATATATCTCTGGATCTAGCTATTCTAGTTTAACTACAGAAATATCAGTATGTCTTTTACACATATTATTCCAAAGTGGCCACTTACCTGGGGGTGGCCGGTTATTCTACATTTTTCCCATCACTACATAGTATAAAACAAAGTTGCTTCCTGCTGTCTGTCTGTTTATCCCTAGATAGATCTTTAAAACTCGCAACGCATTTTGATGCGGTTTTTTCAATGTATTCAAGAGGAAGGTTTTTATGTATAACAAACTTCGCTTTATATACGGGTGTTACAGAAAACTCACAAAAACCCACTAAGTAGTACATAATAATCGTATGTATCGAAGGATTTGTCATAACATTTTCGTAGTCCCAAACTTTTAAACTCCTAGTTCTTGCAACTAACGGAAGGATGATCAAGAGCACGCCCGACGGATTACCTCCTACAGAGGATTTACTTGAGTTTCCACGAAAGGAGGTTCTTGACCTGCCCTCCAGTCTGGGACAGGAGGCAGACAGATACGTACCGTCTGTCGTAGATCCAATAAACTGATAATAATCTCGAATTCAACTTAGTTAAATACACACTTTCCCCATCTATCAATAGATTGCAGCCAGATATTAAATTTTAAGTTGGTTTAATCGATATCAGATATTAATAATCCTAAGGACTTCTGAAAGTTAGGAGGGCGTCTATTTTCGTGCTAAAGTCAAAATTGTATGGACAAAATTTTGAATTTATTTTGTGTTTATCTCATAAATATTATACCCTTATCGGGGATCGAACTCCGGAGCGCTGGCTTCCAGGCGTAGCCGCTACATACGCTACGTAGGTACTAAGGCTAACCGCGTCGCCATACCAGCGAGTTACAATGTCATTGACCCGAGCTGGGATCCGCGACACTGCCCTCTCTAACATTAGTGAAGGGATCGTCATTTGAAAGGTGCACGTAAAGACAATATCTAGTCAATAAAAAAAAATTGTTTCATCTAAAATTGTAAAGTTCGCAATGAACTACAGACATAACTTGTATTTATTTTTTTCACCTTTAAACCTCTACACGAAAATAACGTAGGAAATTACTGTAATATATATGTAGATAAGAGTAGATTTGAGTGGTGGCTAGAGTGGTTCCTGGATGCCCTTTTTCTCAATTACATGGTTCCTAACTTTAAAATGCCAATATCTCAAAAGTTACTAAGCTGACTATTGATCATTTATTGTTTCAACTATTGCTGGTCGATCTACGTTGTCGCTATCTACATAAAACATCTCGGTTTTTGAGACAGCTCGAACGAAATCGATATATCATTTACATTATCGGTAATTTCGGGGCGAGGGCGTACAGTCAATTCAGCTTGCCTAGCTCTGCGAAAACTGCTTTTAGGTAATTAAACATTTCAAGTATACATTTTTAAAATTAACATAGGACTCAAAGAGCACTCCGACATGAGTGAAAGTTTTAATCTGTATGGAAATTTCCATGGTTTTAGTTTTAAAATCTGTCTGCATTTGTTATGTATGTAAATTGTTTTATTGCACTAACCAGTTTACGAGTGCCGTAGTAAACAGCGTCTCGAGTTAAACGACTGCTGAGTGCTGTCCATTACTACGACAGGCAGACGCGCTTCGGTATTATTCACTTCTCGGGCTTGCACTTAAGGCAGTCTACTCAGAATCGAGTCGTGTCTATTCGAACCCTTACAGCAGTAATCCCCTCATAGGAAGCGCTGCTCCGTTTTTACTTGAGTTAGGTAAGCATGCTTTGGCAACTCCGGTTCGGGAAACACCATTGATACCTAATTATACCGTAATAATTAGCTCGATTTTTTTTTACGGCAATAAATTTACTTATCTTTAGCTTTCTCCATATAAACAAGGTTCATTTATTAGAATAGAGATTAAAAGCGCCCTTAAGCTTCTGATTTCCGAAAGCAATAGGAAAATTAATTGAGACATAAAGCAGCTGAATGTCAATTAAATTGTTTTTATCGGACGTCCGAGAGCGCGGCACAAACGTAGGACTGTGGAACTTATGATCTGTTTCCACAACGTAAATATTTGCGGAGCGGCGCGCGGGTCACATGTCAAAGGCGCCGGCTTCGGTATTGATCTAGCGCGGGGGGAGGGTTAAGGGGCGCGGGGTCCGCGTACTACGGAGGCTGGCTTACGTAAGGGCGCAGCGCGTCTGACGCCCCGTCTGCCAGCCCGCCGACGCTGATTAATAAAACAACCGTTATCGACTCGCTGCAACCGAGATATCGCTGCTCCACTGTCTTTAATGAACTAACTTTACCAGCCTCCCTCAGTCGTTACAACCCGGTATACTGTCACGCCAACTGTGAGATCTTTAGATACTAGATACTTACTAAGTCATATCAGTTAACAGTAAGATGGAACACAATATGCATTTTATCCAGAATAGCTAGGTAGACGTATAAAAATGGAAGAGGCTTGATTAGAATCAGAGATTCGGGGCCACTTGCGCATGCAAGCAGTTTTATCTACCATAAATAAGACGTTCACTGTATTCGTTTGCTAGTTCTTGCACGAAAAGCGCATACAACATGCAAAATGGATTCAGAATACGTTGCACTGGTATTTAAGTGAAGTTTGCGCTTGCATTTACTATTTAAGTCTGCTTGCTGAAAGTAAAGTGCCTGCACCTAATTTTCAGTCACGAAACACATATTGCGTATGCATTTTTACTTTGAAAACACCAATAGACAGTAGACAAAGGACAATGAATCTTCTGCACTACATTTGTATAAGTACATTGACGAATAACGAATACTAAAGATTGTTAGTGCTCAAATCTTGTAGGTACTTGAAATCTTGCTTAGCGACTCATCTTACTATTTTTCTGACTATGATGGTGAATTACTTTCGGTGCTTCTACCACTTAATTAAAAAGTCGGTCATTTTATTGTAAAACCCTGGTTATTTCAAAAGGAAAAAGGCAACATAGAGTTAGTTTTTAATTAGGCCGGGTAGTAACTGAAATTCCAGGTGGAACGCAAATCGGTTTACGAACCGGGCCGCGATCCAGCGCCGGCTCTGAACCGATTACACCACATAAACATAAACACAGCGCTCACACGGAGTGACTCTACGAAAATACAATTTGATTACCCATTTTGGTTCACAGCACAGCCGCTTCGGGAATTTCCATAAAGGCGGTTGAAAACTGTTCAAAAATGTTTAACCATTTTCCGGCCAAAATAGCACAGCACAAATCATGTTTAAGGTTAAATTTAAATGACAAAAAAAAATGAAAATGCTAAGTGCCATCTTGTAATTGAAATGATCCCAAAACCAATGTACTGTTATTTACACTTATTAAGTAAATATCATAAAATCGAATGATACCCACTATCTAAAAATATCTCTGTGATATTGTCCTGTAACCGTGGGTGTTAATTGGAGTATATTTATAAATTCGTGGATTACGCGCCCGATCGACGCCCACCTAGTTAATTGGTGGCTGCCGAGGCGCAGTGATTGTTTTTGATTCTACCAATTTGAGGCCGTGTATTTAGCCGTCACCACTTATCTTAATTTATAAATCTACAATGCTTTCTCTGTCTACAGAGTTTCTCGCTCCAATCCAGTCATAACGGTGTTTAAGCCATTTTCTTTGAAGTGTTTCCATTTAGGCGCGGCTCGGGCCGCCGCTTGCGCGCACCTGACGTCGTCCGAAGAAACATTTTAAATAATTTTAAATTCGGAACTGCTGCCGGTGACGGCCGAACTCGCGCGAACAATGCCGCGAAACATTCCGTGATTGCTAATGAGGACATTGTGGAGCTTGAGATTTCAAATAAGGAATTCTTAAAGAGCTTCAGATAATTTGGTCATCCTAGCTAGTCGCTGAGATTTGTATTGTGTTGTTCATTGTTTAAAACGAGGGAAAGAAAGAAGGTTTTATAATCACCTACTTTATTTAGACTTGAAATAAGACACATAAATACAACATAATTTAGAATACGCGTTATATGCAAAAGGCACCGTAACACCATTTAGACGTACAGTCAGGGAAGCTGAAAGATAAACCTTTTATTCATATTCACATTGTGACAAGAGCGAAAAAGGTATGTCTTTCAATTTCCTGGACTATGCATACCAGTTCCTACAAGTACTAGTAGACCTGGTAGTAACACTATACCCGTGCCACTGCTTTGTTCAGAATATTGCACGAGAGCTAAGTGCCTAAATGGGTTGAGGTGTTTAATAGTGTGATAGCGGGGAAACCCCCAAGGGCGCGTAACCCGGCATACCCATAGACGCCCTTATTTCTACCGTTTCCATAATTTGGCTTTGGTTTGTTTATGATCTCTTTTACCAAATCGCCATGAATACCCTTACAATACCTTACCCTACCCTTACTAAACTCCGGATCGAGATGTGATTCAGATCAAAGCATTCCAGAAATGTAACGAAGCAAGTATTAATACGTTATCTGCACAAACATATAGGGATATCACGCTCACGCACACAGTACATCACACGTAGCTGCGTCGTACACCTGAAACAAATTAAATGTTAAAGTAATTTTACTAACATGAGTAATTTACTCATATAGTTTTCTTAGTACGTGGATCTACTCGTAGTGCGATCTCTTCGTACCTATATATCTCTTTACCGTCATTTTGTATTGTTGAATAACTTGAAATAATACTATCGTCTACATATGCAGTATGGTTATAATTAAAACCATAAAGAATCCAGCAAGAAAGTAAAAAATAATGAAAACAAATTATCAATCGCGCGGCCGGCGTATCGTTTGAAACGTTAATTAAATTTGGACTCATCCTATCACAATGATGGCTGTACATTTATATTTGTCAGGCGCTACCTCTGAGCGCGTTTAGATGAAATAAGGGGTGGCTAGCGAACCGGAAAAAATGCTTAACCTGCTTCCCCCAATCACATTTACTTCCCCGTGACAGAATTATGAGAAATGTTTAAAAAGATTCCTTCGTATCGCCGCCTCACATCCTTCTGCCTTGTATGGATAATTGATATCGCATTTCAAAGCCTCGGAGGGTTGACTCTTTGCAATAAAACACCTTTATCGGTGGCTCAATGTAAAAATTGTATCATTTCCTCGTTTTATGACATTCGTTTCTTGTTTCAGAGTCAAAAACTGGGCGTTAAAATTTGGCGTGGATTTATGGGAATTCGGAAGGCACTTTACCAAAATGAATCAAATACAAAACGTAAGTACATACAAAATAGTTAAATGTAAGAGTAAGTTAAGTAAATAGGTACTTTTGGTCAATTCCAAAATCGATTGGGGGCGTCCGCTCCGGAAACCGATTTCGATAATGTTTATCAGGGGTGTATGTTCTCTTACCGAGTTTATAGTAGGGGCATATGTACCTACTATACACTTAGTAAGGGAACAAACTCGTAGTTTACAATAAATTAAAAAAAAACATTTAGTCGAGTAGCGAGTCTTTTAGTAACCAAATGCATCTGAACAACGAACATTTTGTCGAATAGTAAATGTACTCATCTGAATTGCAACTAGGGAATGCAAATAACCGGTTATAATCGGTTATTTTCATACAAAAACGTTTAATAACCGGTTAAATTGCACTCCTAATTGCAACTAAATTGCTCGCTCGTTGACTAAATCACAAATGTAGTCCGAACTAGCCTTGACGGCAAAATTTTTACAAATTCTCCGAGTGACTGTTCACAAAAACGTATTCAGAAGCAAATGGCCACTGACATTTTGCTTCCCTTAACTACTATATTAATATATTTAGGTAGTAGTTATGCGGGTAGTTAATGTAGTTAAACATACATATGTACGTACTCGTATGTGTAATACTAATATCAGGAACCTTCAGTTCTTCATATTTGTTTGTGAAAGCATCTCACTACGCTTTACCCTAGTACGGGAAGCGTAGAGCTGCGGTCGGACGCGCTCGCCGACCTACTTGCGTCCTGCTCGCAGCCGCTTTGTTCGAGGGAACCGCGGCGAAAATGAGACTGGCGGTTAAAAACGCATTTCTATTTTTCTCTAACGCTTCGGTATGAACTAGTCGTGTAGGTTTGTAGAGGATTTACCTTGGACATACAGTTATATCAATGTAAAACTGTGATCACGCGTCACGATCAAATGACATCAGTAGGGAGAAAAAAGACAAAAGAATATAGAAGACTAGAGACTTTGCCCATGACTCTGTCCACGTAGAAATCGTTTGTCGCTTTTTACTCGAGAACTGTCAAATATTTGGAAATAAAAAGTAATCTATCTCCATACCAAGTTTCATTTAAATCGGATCAGCATATTTCGAAAAACGCTAACCGTAGTCAATCCTTTTCCTACATTATTTGATTACTGTAGTTGTTTTCATTTCGCAAAATGCAGGAGACTTACTCAACCGACAAGAGCAGAGCTTTAAGTAAATGATGATTAAACTTCCGTCATTCACAAGTTCCAGTCTGACAGAATTTTCCCACCGGACAGTAAAACTCGAACTTGAAATAATAGTAGGAGCATCCGAATCCCCTCCAATCTTGATTGACTGAGCGTCGAATGGAACTTCGCGTGTCTCAAGTTAACAACCAAACGAGCATAATAATTAATCCGAAGCGTAACGAACTTGCGGTTCCGTTTAACCGCAGTAAAATCGTCATCAACGTCACATGGAATTTATAACATATATTCAAGACGTAAACACGTGTACGTGTTTGTGTTTTAGAAAAAACAACGTAATTATTTGCTGATAGCGGCAACACGACGGTGTAATTACTGGAAATTGTTTGCGGTGTGAGACCGCCAAATAGATATACTTTACTTTTGATCCTCTCTCCTTGCTTATATTTCGCGAACAACAGTCAGCAAAAGAATAGATGCATAACGTTAACGTTATCGATTTTCGAAATCCGACAAAATGTATACAATTGACATAAGTTGACGATCTATCGCGGCGGCCGCTCATGTTGCGCGCTCGGTTGTTTTATGCGATAAACGCTAACTTAAACGCGATGCGTTTCACGCACATGTTTTTTTATCAGATAATCTAATTGCCAAACATTATTTTACGCAGTGAACGCAGCGGTTGCCGCATTAAATATCTGTTGTAAAAATGATGTACGTCAAACGCATCGCGTTTAACGTAGCGTTAGCTCATACATTTTATCAGTACCTCGAACACGAACTGTTACTAGGTACTACTTTTGGTAACAAGTAACGTTAACATATCGTCATCGAAATAATGTGTATGGAAATTCATATCAGCGCCATTTATTTAGTACTTAAAGGGCATTGGGTAAAGGGGTTTGGGTAAAAGTGTTGTCATTTGTAAAAGTCATACATTTTCAAGGTGAGCGGACATTAGTAAAAGTGGTAAATTATGATAGAATAATTCAAAATAAACATATTTTGTTATGTAATGTGATACTCTTAAGTGCATCGGAGCCGAGATATTTAACATTCTTACCTGGGCGTACTTTTAGTACCAACAACTGAACACATAAATCTTAAATATTCCAGCTTCGATATTATTAAACGCCATAAATTATATATATCCATGTGTATTTCGAGGTCCTCTAAATAATTATGTAAAAATCATCCATGGCCGCTGAAAAAAAATATAACAATATTCTTCAAACAAATTTACCCAATGCCCTTTGTATAAAGAAAATTGTCTTTTTTTTGGTCACGGGTGATTTTCACATGGTTATTTAGAGGACCTCTAGTTACTCATAGATATGTATAATTTGTGGCGTTAAATAATATCGGAGCGGAGAAATTAAAGATTGAATTATTCAGTTTTGGTACTAAGAGTACGCCCAGGTATGAATATTTAAATATCTCGCCTCCGATGCACTTAAGAGAACACAACGAAATACGTTTATTTTGAATAATTCTATCAAAATTTACCACTTTTACGAATGGCCGCTCACCTTGAATATGTATGACTTTTACAAATGACAACACTTTTACCCAAGTTGATATTGACGTTGAATTTCATCGCCATAGTGTAGGAAAGGTAAAACAAAATTATGAAAGAGTGAGTTCATTTTAGGGGTTCGTGCTACGTATACAATACGTTTTCTAATAGTAAAGGCGATTCAAAAACGTGACGTATGATTGAAATGTTCGTGCTTGAGCTATATTTTACGAAAATCACTAAATTGCGAGTGCTAATTGACTACCGCTTTAGTAATCGTTTACTATGAGGGAGGTCATAATAATATGCTCGTTCGCCACCGACGTCGGAAAACATAAATGTTAAAGGGGCATATACGTCACCACTAATGCGTCCCAAAGTGGGTAGTGACAAAGTTGACGTCGAACCTCCCGTCATCCTCTTTTATTAACTTAACTTCCGGCGCGCAAACAATAAAACGGGGTGATGCTAAGGAAACATATCGGGGTTTCCAGTTATTAAAAAAAAACATAGAACTTCTAGATACATGAAAGTTTACCTGACTGACAAAATGATAGGTAATATGATTTTACTATCATATTTTTAATGATACCTACTGCATTCCCTATGGTGAACGGACCAGTAGTCTTGTATTGCGACTCTATACCACTTTGTGTAAAACCAAATTGGTAACACTATGGTAACTCTTATTAATTAGGTTATTTATGCTACTCGTATGTTAAATAAATCACAATCATTTCGTAAGAAATCAATACGGTTTTAAAAACAGCAAGATAGGTAACAAAGTCGAATAGACAATACGTGCCACGATTATACGTAGCCGTAGAGCTGCTACGGCGTAGCGGACGGTGCTTCGTAGCGCTGACGTGCTACTCTCAAAGCATAAAAGCCGACGTTAGAATATTCGCAACTTTTGACTTAGGATTCTAGTAAAAGTGGCATTTGCAGTTAAATATTTTCCTTTGATAATAAACAAGAGAAACTATATAATATATTATTTATAAGCGTGCAACTTAACTGAGAGCCGGGGTAGGCTCGACTAGTCACCTCACGGTAACCCGACTCTCAATTAAGTTATACGCCTATACCCAGGGTTAATATATCTACCTTCCTATTAGTATTTTTTTATGTTTAGTAGATTTAGAGAATACCTGCAATATACAAAAAAAAAATAACACAATTTTACCTCTTAACAGTGCTATTATCTGAATATAGTTCGGTAATCTTCGTTTTTGTATAAAACACGAGTGACAAATAAATATACTTTCAGTTGCGAGTGTAAGAGTGGGGAGTGGGAGTACTAATATCAAAACATAATATTAGATAACCGAGACAGTTCGATAGTGTGAATGTTAGTTGTGAAAGCGCCGGCGACCCGACAGTAACAGGCAGGTTTGACACGAGGAAGTTAAATGCTACCCCCCGTGGGCGCATGCGCGAGCCACACTGGACCTCTATTTAACTCGGTAAAACAATACTGCCTTTGACGTGGTAATATCGCAGTGTTTTTAACGTATGTGGCTATTGGCTAACCTAACGCACTCGCAATCACAATCGATTTCTATATGTATTGGTTGAGATAAGCTTTACATAAGTTTAACACGACTCAACCTATACAACACATATACTTACTTGTTAAAAAACTTCAAGCAAAGGAGAAGGTTATCAATTCGGTTGTATTTCTTCTATGACACGAACAATATTTTAACTGTTATAGTATTATTTTTACTTCAGCTGCCATTTCTGTCAAGTAAATAAGAGCTATCCTAACGTTGACGATACAAACCCCGAAAAAAATCGTTTTTAATTTAGAACTTTGCCGGTGAAATTTAAATGTACCTATAACCATGCCAAATAACAGCTTAGTTACCAAGAGTCTCTGAGATAATCCGCGGACAGACGGACAGACGGACATGGCGAAACTAAACAGGAGGCTCTCAAGGTTTTATTTTTTTAAGTTTTTTGTTGTTCTGATCAGGCTATGCATGCGTGTAATCTTAGGGTATTCACAGCTGCTACAAACTTGTCCAATGAATACAGTCACTCAAAACATGAGAGCCAACTAACAATAAGAGAGATTTTCTCTTAGTTGACAAAAATGAATACAACAGTTAAGATATTAGTTATATCAACCCAAGCTGATAGTAACAACAGCAAGTTCTTTAGCGTGAATCACTAAAGAACTAAACTTCTAACTTCTTCTTCTTTCTCTAAAGTTCTTTAGTGATTCAACTAACATCTTAGTTGATGTATCCAACGTCGTGTCAGACTCTTATGGATCCAAGACGCTTATGCTCAACCATCGCAATCTTGTTAGAAGCGACCATTTATTTTTTCAGTGGTGAACAAGTAAAATCTGTGTTACACACACGTAGGTGTGTCGCCGGCTACATAACACAACACAAATGTATCCTACGCTCCACATATGACTGATATTACTCGTTATTTATGTTAGTTATAAAACAATCAAAATTCTGCGGGAGATCGCGGCCCTAAAGTAATATAATGTTTCGCAAGAGAAACTTTCCCATCTGAACTTATTCAATATTAGCGGCGCCGCAGATCGACCGTCCACTGCCCGCCGATACCGCTACCGATACCGCTACCGCTACCCGCTACCGCTACCCGCTACCCGCTACCGCTATCCGGTATAACACACTAATGTATTAGTTTATTACATCGAGATTTCAGAGCCTCTCCATATTAAATTAGGCCTTGATAACCTTAGCCTAACCTAACCAGGGTTTTTGGTAGTTGAATGAAGGGATTGAAAGATATACCGTTTTACTTTACTTAAAAACGTGGAATAACCGTGAGGTGGCTAAACCATGCTTTGTCCTTATCTGTAAAATTCTAATGTTTTTATACGCACCTCAAGAGGCCAAATTAGCTACGATAACTTTTTTCGTCCTCGGCGTTTAATTAGTATTTGTAGAAGTTTATTGTAAAAAGTGAAATGATTTGATACAGGGTGTTGAATTAATGGATTTCCAAATGGCATTTCTTTAAAATGTATAAACTTCACAAAGTCAAAAATCATGCTATAATATTATTTGCTATTTAACTTTCAAAGCTCGTGTCCGACTAGGACGTATCAGGTTGTTAGTAAGTAAGGATTGCTAAAAATGGAGATCATAATTTCTACATCATTTTGTCCAAAATTAAAAAGGGTGTTTGACAATAACTATAACTGAGCGAGCATAATTTATCAAACCTGATTACCTTGGCCCAGTTGCGCATAAAGGCAGCGTCCTAGGTACGAAGGCCGAGCTGCTAGTTTAGAAGAGAATAGAATTAGGTTAAACTCCACCAGGGAGCGCTGCTGGCTTCCGCCGGACGGACGACCAGCCTTCCCAACTACGACTCAAATGTCTTTATCTACGAGAAGGTATAAATTAATCTTTTGTTCAACTGGTGTTCAAAGGTTCCCTTACTTCAGAGTATGTCTTAAGTACAAGAATCAATTTAGAATTCCGTTTTCACTCTAGAATTTAAATCCCTTTACGCGACCTGAGACGGCATTAACCTAATGCCTAAACGTGGATTTAAAAACTGCTTTGCGCTTTAATTATTTTTGAACAACGACGTCTGTGCTCATGTGGTATTATGTTTAGAAACTTTAACCGTGAAGCTCCCAAAGAACCTTGTATTTATAACAAAGAAAATGATTACATTCAATGTATTTTTCTTATTAAATACGTCATTGTCATTATGTCCATATTTAAACTACCTATCTCATATACGCCGGTATAAAAAGCTCTATCAGATTTTATGGTGTTCTCTCATGATCTTATGCTAGAAAACAATCAGTGATATCCTGCGAGTAGAGATCCAAATGCTGAACTGGAGAAACTCTCGTCAAATACATATGACTTTTTAACGGTTAATAACCTTAATTCGATCATCTTTATCACCTACATCAATGAAAATGACAGGCCCAGGATTACTTGAATTATTCCATAACCGTAAGTAACAAGAAAAACACAATAAGATAGGCAGACAGTGAATGGTCCCGAGCGGGGCGCGTGCGCCCAATCTCGGTGTTCCGGGGACTTTAACAATATGAAATTCCAAGGCGCCGTCCGCCGCCCGCGAGCCCCTTCAGATACTTTCATTTCATTAGTAACACATTTTTAATTAATCGCCGCCGGGAATTAAAAGTTTGGCGTTTTGGCGGGCGTCGGAGTGAAATTCTTAATTGTAGAAGATGACACTTTGCCTTTACTTTAACATCGGCTAGACTATCTAGTTCACAAAGTTTAACTTTATTGTTATTTCGGGTTATTTCTACAATAAATTAAGTTAGGGAACATTTCATTGTTACGTTTATCTTAGATTTTCAGTCTATTAATAATATTTCAGAAATAGTAGGCTAAGATGATCGAACCACAAGACCTTAAATTAGTTATTGCGCGATTTACATTGAGATATAGGGTTATAAATATGGTGTGGGCAGCGTGGCGGAAAGTTTCGATTGACTCGCCGCAACCTGTCGGGCGGATCAAAGGTAGAGGCGCACGGGCGGTTCAATCCGCTCCGGGCCTCACTTCAAACGTGCCGCAACTATGCTTTATCGACCCAGGAATCAAAGCGGCGCGGGTCGTCCTTAATGTGTCGCGGCAGGTGCGAAATGTCGGCGCCGACTCGAATGGTTTCCACCAAACGTGATCCCCAATAAAACGCTAACGCGAAACCAATACCTCGGTTACGGGTTTGTTCGTACAGAGTCATTTAAGCTACATGCTTACAAATAACTTAGCGTTTTGTAAAACATGCAAATATATCGACCGTTTTCAACCGGAACTTTTATTTAAATATCCTTTGACGTCGTTTTTCCTGGATCCGGGTCGGGGGCGGGGTGTTGTCCGAGCCTACCCTTTCCGTACAGTACATACTTTTTGCGAGTAAATGGAGTTCCCTTGTGCGGAGAGCAGCGGGCACAAATGCGGACGAAGTGGCAAATCCTGTCGCGTCCGGTGACGGCAAGAAACACGCCGCGCACGTTCCGCGGCAAACGCCAGCCGCCTTCATTCTAACTCACATTTTTTATTCCAAATATAATTTAAATTTCGTCTCAGAAATAACGTTTCAGCCGGCCCACTCGTGCGTGCTCGCCGTGTTTTAACACCCATGTTTCTGGTACTCGGTTGAAAATATCGCTAAAGTAATTAAATACGGAAGTATTTGAGACCAGGTTTAATCCGGTGAGGGTGGTGTTGACGTACAAAGCGGATTAAATTAACTGCCTTAATTGAATTTAGGTTCGTTGTTAGCCAATGTGTCCCCGCGGCCGCGCTCACGGGCGTTATGCAACGACCAGCCGTGCCTCCCCGCTCTCCCTGGCTCACTACGATTACTCTTCCCCGAATTGAATCAAATATCTAAAACTAATATATTTTCTAAACCTTCCATATTACGAACTGCCGTCTTATAAATTTAATATTATCTTCTCTCGCAGAAATTTATCAATAAGACTGAAGTCTTGAAGGGGGAAAAGCTGCTCGCGACTGCGGAGAGAAAAAACAACACCATTTCTTAGAGTACTTTATTTATAAAATATGAGCCATCTTCGTAACTCGGGCCGGCATGACCGATCCCTTACCCTTTATCTATAATGCAGGTGGGTTGGATTTGACCGCAGATTTCCCACACGAATCTAAGATCAGGCCGGTCGAGTTCGACCCTCTTCCATAATATAACTGCAATTATTTCGAACCTATCCAGTAACCGACTTCTTTAAAGATGCGATGGTGTTCTACAAATAAATGAAATGTTACTTCTTCCTAATATTGTATTTATCGCGAAATTCATTCGTCTTTAATGGTAAGTTAGTGCTACCGTTTAATACTGGTTACAGGGCAGGTCTGAAGGGTTGTTCCAAGCGGTGGAGCGGTACGTGCGAGTGCTCCTGGGCTCGGCCCGAGACGTCTCTATACCTCGCGCCGCCATTTTTCTCCCGCGGTCGAAGGTGCCCTTAAAGCGAACTTTATTGAGTGAACGGCAGCTGTTTTGCCGTGAAAAATGTTTTACCGGCTCTCAGGGCTTACTTTCAGAATTTTATTTTCATATTCTTCGGCATTTTTTTCCGATCCCAAACTTCTGTGATTATTGTTTATTGGTCGTAAACACTTCTCGTAACTTTTTATTCATACATGAAAGTAGTAGATTATTGTTTGTGTCTATCTTAACTTAATCTAAAATTACCATATTTCTCGTTAGATTTGATAACACAACAAAGACGGAATCGAATACAATCCAGATTCAATAACAACGAAGCACGAAACGGGTGCCCCTGCCGAATAACAATAATTTGGCAGCCAGCATCCGCCAAATTCTGGACGTGTTCGTTCCATTTTTAAATTTGACAGGTCTCGGCCGAGTCCCGCCGCCATGTTGGGCCCAATAACTCAGCACGTAATGTAGCGCGAATGGGACACGATTGTTGTCATTTTCGCAAATTATGCGAGCGCTACATGCCTGCCAATGTTTATCTGTGCTCGTGAAAGCAATAAATAACGCGTGCCTGCTCTACGCAGATATTACAAGCACTAGGTAGTCTATTTGCTCTGAAATATTATTGTGATGCTCGTTGCGATAATTAATGTGCCAACAACCTCAATATTAGTTTTTAGCCAACTTGGTCATAACTTACTAGATGTTTCATGTCGTCATATACCTCAAACTGCGAATAGATAACGTTACTTCGAGTTGACATTTGCCGCGTACAAAATGTGTCAAATTTTAACCCGAATTATTAAATCTATCCGCGGCTTTAATATTGGAAACCGACATATTCCCAACTAGGCGACTGGGAAATTTGTCTACGGGGCTTTATCACACGATTAAGAGACAATCTGCGTTACTAATAACAAATAAATAAGCAAATTAGGTAATTTTGATGACAGTATCCGAGATCACGTGTTTTGGAGTGAAAAGTTTCATGAAGATAATAAGACATGATCGATATTCTAGTTATGGCTTTTGACGGACAGACCTCGTCGTGCTTTTCTCAATTTTATTATTTTTAGTAACCTTACATTAATGTTTAGTGACCTTACATTTGTAAAAAACACATTTTTGCAAATTTTTAGAGTTCGTGTTTTATTACTTCATTATTACTTAATGTATTATTGATGATATATTTTTAGAAATGAAAAAATGACCTTATGCTGAAGTTTGTTGCGGCGCTTCTTCCCCGCAATGATGGTCTTGTCCGAAGCGTTGGTAGATTCACTCTATATTACCGACGTGTACAAGAGCCCTCATGTGATCAATTTACGGAATAAATATTTCGAATTTTGAATTCTGTGTCGTTATGGTCAGAGCACTATTGTTACTCGTTTAGTATCGTTTATAGCACCCTGTATAAGCATTACAATGTTTTATTCGTGTAGTAATTGTAGTTGTGTTGCAGAAATACCACGAGTACAACGTGGAGGTGGCGCGAAAAGATGGCCTGCTGCTGGTGCGGGAGCTGGCCGCGGAAGTCAAGAACCACATGGACTTCAAAGTCAACGCAGTTATGGTAAGTCACTTCTAATAAAGACATCAGTCTTCTATTGCGGGGTATAGGAGTAAAGAGGCAGGACATAGTCCAGTCCCCATCGGTCCCATGCCGCCCGCATCCAGCAGAATCCCGCGATGTTCACGGTGAAGACTTCACCAGGTCTTCCGTAGCAAATTATGTACTTTTTATAATTTGTCAAAACGGTAGCTTGAATCGAGATTTATATGACATAATTAAATACAATGTCATTGTAACGACCACGTTATAATACCATACTCCGTTTCCGATTACTTAACGTATTTTTCCTTTTGTACAAAGCAAGTTCTGGATGTTACAACGAATCGTAGCAATTCTTCATTATTTAAAATTTAACACGTATATGAAAGATCAACGAATTTTTACCGTATGTGTTGGTAAATAGCTTGAGGTGTGGGGTTTTCGGGTACAAACCAAACACAATTTTGACCCAAGCAAAATTTACGTACACATAATATTCTCAGTTACGACGGTTTTCATTTATCAAGTTTATTCACACAGGTATGAACATACAATTATTAGAGCATTATTAGATTATTAGAGCTAGTTTAATAGTAGTTTATGCAATAGTTGTATAAGAGAGGTCAAAATATATGAGTGGCGTGAGTTACGATGTGAGCCGAAGGCGAACATCGTAAAGGAAAGCGCCACGAGTGTTTTTTGACTTAGTTATACACCGTTGCATACAATACTTTTTCTACGACTAGGTTTCAAATGAAATGCAAAATTAAGCGAAAAAACTTACAAACGAACGAACGAAGTAAAGAACAACAAACGAGCGGGAAACAAGAAAATGACAAAATATGTGTCTATGGTTTACTTTGTTTTTAAATTGACGGAATGGAAAAAATAATTATTTACAATTCCAAAACATTTTAATTTGACCAATCAGAATACTTCACTAAATTAAATCCACCAATCACAATACACATCGACTGTCAAACGGAACGATAGGTTCTTTTAGGTACGTGTTTCTCTTTAACTAATTTAAATCTTTTAAAAAAACTTTGTAATTCGTATCAACCAATCAGAATACAGCTATTTTAAAATCGACCAATCAGATAACTGAAATCATTTCTCAAAACATTAGGTGTTTTATAGTCCCTATTTCACAATCGTTAAAATATGATTAACAGGCTACACTTAGTAATCTGTGGCGTATCGTTAGGGCGACTTTACGACACCGAGAGCTGTTATGGGGAATAGAGTTATAGACTTTTCTGAAGTCATATTATCTATGTTCTTATAATAGTGTTCGTGACTATGTAAAAGACTAATAAAAGTACAGGAGTAGAAAAAAGGTTTAATGCAGCTATGTATGAACTAAAACATAAGTTAGACGTTGCACCGCTATTTAAAATTAAAACAAGCGCAATACTCGGCTACAAATGTGCCCTAGCAGTAAGTGTTGTTCAAGTCTCACGTTGCCAAATTGAGCCCGCGCGGCGAGCGAGCTTGGAACTGGTTCATTTAGAATTTACCAACGTTGCTGATCCCGTTGGATTTCAACCCTGGGGCATGCATTACAAAACAACTCGCAGGCTAAAATGAATTTGCCAGTGCTAAAAAAGTGAACACTCTGTAAACTACATTTTCAACTGCACAGCATATTATAAAGACTTTTTACAGATTTTCACTAATGTTTTAAGCTTAGCTTATGCTAAGCAGTTTACTCTATTTTGTTCATAACGTAGAATAAAGTAGCTGAACTCAGTTAGAGGCAAAAAAAACGTGAAATAGGAACGAGACGACCCAGTTGTGAAGTGTTGAGATATTGCGCCGACATCGGGCGAACTACATTAACATATTCAGCGATGGCCGATACCTCCCTCTAGCATCCGACACAGTTCTGTTATTAAATACGCTGATATTTTTCCGATACAAAAACGTATACTTGAAAGTCCAAGTAAATTTAAGCGTAGCTTTCCGCCATGTAATGGCCATACGGATTGGAGCATTTCCGTACTTCTTAGGACCCAAATATTTATACGATTCTGTATACATATAATATAAACCACCTTATGCTCTGCCCCTACATTTACACCACTACTTAATGAGTATGTTTCTTTCACAAGGAAATTAATAGTTTGTAAATAGTACCTACCTACCTAATGGTTCTTGTTCGGGTCGTTGTTCGATGAACCAGTATTTAATGTGTTTTAGTTTGAACTTGTAATCTCTTTTAAAATTATTAAAATAATAAAAAAAGTCGTTAGACTCGTTAGAAAGAAAATATAAATACCTAACTGGATGAACAACCGCAATTCCACATCCTAAATTCCCGTTTTGAATTTCGTTGTATCATCAATCTTCGAATGAATGTCAGTCTAGCTATCACGTCTACGATTATACATTATTTTATTATACAATACGAATTGCGTGTGAAATAGACTATGGTAATTCTCAAAATAAATAGAAACCAGAGTTGTGAAATTGGAAGTGCTCAAATTCGGAAAAAATATTGGCACTCGCATCTTTGTGTGTTCGGGTGCGAGAGCTCCCGCGGCCAAGTCGGCGCTGCCTCGCGACGTGCTCGTGAGTCGCGACACACCCACTGAAATTGGAATTCTTTTAAATTTCAAACAACGTGCCGCCGCCGATGTGTCTGTATCTCGTTCAACTTTTCAACCGAAGCAGAACTGACAATATCGTGGGAACAACCCTGTTCGAACCACCCGTCGCTTGACACATCCTGGAGTATATTCTTCAAAGTTAAAAATTCAAAAATATAACAATTGAAGTACAGAAACGTAAAACTTTAAAATATCGTCCTGGTTCAAATGGCACTTGAAATATGCCCAAGCTCACTTGAAATACCCCACACAAGCAAACGCACAAGCCTAATTAACAATAAAACTCGATATCGTCGTCTGCTTACTTTCAGACATGCTGTACTCCGAGCAAAGTTTGTTAAGCGTGTACTTACGTCTTGGTAAAACATGTAGTAATTCGGCGAAGACGGGCGCAAAGTTTTACGAAGGAGTGCTGTTTGGAGTGTGAAAGCCAAGTTGGCTCGTAAGCCATGGGGCGGCGCGTAATTATTCGATCCGAGCCACCTCCCGAATGTCATTTGCGGTTTTTGTCCGAACTCTGGCATTCTCCTTACCGTAAAAGTTCGTTTTTGTCGATTCGCACGCCGCCCTCCCTAATGAAGGCCTACAGGAATCAATTAACCAGAGGGACCGGAATGTTTTGTGATTTGTACTCGGCACGCGATTCCATCAAAGCGCCTCAATTCAATAGTTTGCAACCATTTCCTCGATTCCAGCGAATTCAATCGGTGATCAAAATCTTTCATTGGCTGTTCATTAACGGAGTTCTGTTCGCCGCGCGGTCTGCGAGGCGGCGATTGATGTCCGCGCTCTCGCCAGCCACATGGGTTGTACCAACGTCGTCCGCACAGAGAGTGCATTATTAATTAATCGACTCTTAAAGCTCATTTAACGCCGTCTCCTTTACATCTGAGTGACGGCGTTAATAGAAACAATATTCGCAAATACTTTATTTTTTTTTTTACTGGGAGATTACTTGATACTGGCGAAATCACTGCGGACAACCGTGGTGGACCGCCTTTAATAGAAAAAGAAGAAAGCTGGCAGATAATAGAGACCAATAGCAACGTAGCTATAAACTTTATATACAATTACAAAGGCAAGCTTTAAAAATCAGACTGCATGATTTGATATTATCATCTATATATGTGAATAACCAGGTATGTATTTTTGAACCCGACACATTCGTACTTTTTCAAAATAAAATATTTAAAGACACTTGCGACGTTAAGACAAACCTAATTACACCTCGTTTGTCGAAATCGGGCCATCCGTTTAGTTTCTACGGGGGATCTAAGGACCATATTATTGAAAGAATTGAAGAAATAAATACAGTTAATTTGATACACATTTGGATACATTAACTGAACATAATGTAACAGTATACGTTACACGGCATGTCAAATTATAAGGAATTTAATTGATTTACAAATACATTATATTAAAATATCTTGTATGGTCACAAAGAATAAAATTGGTTCTCCATTCAGGATCGTCATGATATTATGTATAAAACAACACAAAAAAACTTGACTTGGGTGTTTTGTTTTTACGAATCAGTAAATAACATTGTTAGATGAGTTTTAAAACAGCAGTAACTAGAAGTTTCATTAAAGCCGTTCGGGTTTGCGGCGCGGTATATAATGTAAATTTTGCGCTTTCACGTCTACATAGGTGCATGCATAGCGCTTTAGCTCAAAGAGGAATATTCTCGGGCGTCGCAAGGGCCGGGAATCTCGCTGAATGCACTCGTTCCTCTGTCCATATTTGCATTCTGACTCTGCACTCCCAATTTAACGCATTGTTGGAGGAGCACCAAGTTCTGAGCCGGCGGTGGCGCCGGCGGCCCCGATTGAGTCACGTCGGGGCTCATGGCGCCCTCGGCCCTTAGCTCTAATACACTTGAGATTTACGCACATTGGTACACATAAAAAGTAATGATACGTGCCACGTAAAGTTTATGTATCTGCAATTTTACAGACATAATAACTATGCTGTGTAAGAGTGGTTGGAAGGAACGCTTTCAGACAGACAGATAGAATCCATTGCAGGTATTTTCAGCTAAACCAATGAGGACCTAGTTTTGTGCCCCTGCCATTAATAAATAAAAGGTGTATAACCTAGCTAGACCGTAAAAGGGAAAATGACGGTGAATGACTGGTTTAAAAACAAATGAAGCCCAACATAATGCCAATAACGGTAGACTGGTGTGAGGTCCACAAAAGATTAAAGTACTTAACGCTTCTTTTTCTTCGCTAAAGAATCACGAATCAATAAGTAATCGTTGAACACGCATAGTTGAAAACTATGGAAGAACAATATTAAAGGTAGAATTTTCTTGCCAATTGAAAAATATATTAAATTAAAAACCTCGTCGGTACCATCTTTTCACCTACCTTTTCTTTATTTTTTTGTGAATCACTGGGACACCTAAATAGAGGCATAATTACGTTCTCTATTACAAGTTACATTCTTATCTATGCACATGCTTGTGCCGCGGCTTTGAACATTAACGGTGCATATTGTCATAATACAGATTTCTCATGGTGAAGAATCTGTGTCGCTGCCGCGTTAACTGCATAGTTCGTGCAACAAGAATGCAGCGCGACACATTTTGTTGTAAGCGAAGCAACTAGACAATGCACCCCGCGATCAACTATCTGCTGAAGAATGCATGCTGCTAAGCTGTGATACCTGATTAATACATGCCACGTCATAAATAGTTCACTTAGTTGAATAACGGATTTCATTATTATAAATCGTAGATGAGAAGGTCGAAGAGCCTGTGCCGTGTTACTGTCATACAATTTATCTTACAATGCGACTGAGGCCAGACACCCTTGCCAAGATGCGCTATACTTACGCTAACTAGCGTTTCTATTCGTATAGTTTTTAAACCAATCTCGTCACTGATGGACGATGTGAAATGAAAAGTCACGTGATCTACCAGTGACGCGATTGGTTTAAAAACGAAAGGCAAAGGCCTCTGGTGTTAGCAGCTCCATCTTTATAGTCGATTTAGGCACAGGTACTTTGGCATTATGGCCAAAGTTTACCAGAAAATATCGGTCATGAGCGTTTTGGACTATGTTCAAACAACCTAGGTAACTTCTTTTAGGACGCGTTAGCCTAGTTGGCAGTAACCCTGCCTACGAAGCTAGCGGACCCGGGTTCAAATCCCAGTAAGGGCAGATATTTGTGTTATGAGCGCGAGTATTTACTCCTGAGTCTTGGAGGTTTTTTTTGTACTTAAGTATGTAAATATTTCTCTGTATAAGTAGGTTTATCATTGTCTAGTGCCCATAGTAAAAGCTTAGAACTTAGTTTGGGATTAGTTCAATTTGTGTGAGATTTATTATCTGATATTTATTTTTTATTTTTTATTTCAAATACGCAAACTAGCAAGAAGGAAAGTCAGGTGGAATGAATTCCACTTAATTCATTCCACTTTGTTCCTTAAACCGTACTTCCCATATTTTATCTTTGTATCGTCGAATATTATACTAACGCTCTAAAACCCACTGCCATCACGTCGAATGGTTTACAATTACACGTATTTTACGCGTGTATCGACACAGTCGGAAATACAGCCGCCGTCGAAAGTAAACCAGTTTTTATTTCCTACTATTCTTGCGGAGCTCGTCTCTCACATCAAAGCCGCCGATACCTTTACGTGTTGAAGCGTAGTTCAAATTCCTTTACGTACATAAACGTTAGCAAAATGAAGCTAAAATTACGGAGGCTTTGCCCCGCGGTGGGGGAGGGGGCGCATCGATTAAGCGATAAATCATAATAATGTAATAGGCATAATGTAAACAGTGCCCGCGGGACGACGGCACCCTCTGACCTCCGCCCGCCTTGCCTCTCAAGCTTTATTTAATGTTTAATGTTTAATGTTTATTTGGGCACAAACGGTACAAGTAAAGAAAAAATATAACAGATAAACTTACATAACACATTGACCAGTGAAGTTGCCACAATTAACTAATACAGTACAGAGTAACACGTCAAAAATGTGAGTTTACATAATATTCAATTCAAGTAAAGTATTAAATTCAATAATACTGACAAAACTTAATGTTTAGACAACGCAATTTTAAATCTAAGAAGGGAAAGACTAAATATATCTAAGTGAGAAAATGAGCTATTATAACTTTTAACAGTTCTACATAAAAATGAATTTGACGCATATTTGTTACGAGTAAGGGGAACATGAAATAGATTGCTAATACTTCGAGCATTAGTACGAGGAGTCCTAAGGCCAATTTTGCCTAGCAAATACGGGGAATCAATCTCACACGAAATAATTTTATGCAATAAAATTTGATCTCTAAGTGTACGCCGACTCTCAAGGGAAACCACATTGCCGCGGCAGAACGAACATCCCGACCGCTCAGATTTCCACTCCAGGTGTTTGATTAATTTATTTTGAAGCTTTTCAATGCAATCAATATAAATGTTATACTGAGGGTTCCAAACAGTTGACGAATATTCCAAAATCGGCCTGACTAAGGAATTGAATAGAGTTAAAATTGTGTCTGCGTTCCGAAATTCTTTTCCTATTCTTAAAATAAAACCCAGCAGTCGAAAAGCCCGACCAGTAATATAATCAATATGATTACTGAACAGCAATTTGCTATCAAGAAAAACACCCAAATCTTTTATAAGTGATGTCCTCTTTACAATTTCATTATTAATACAATAGTCATAATTTATGAGGTGTTTTTTTCTTGTAAAAGTAATGACATTACATTTACCAATGTTAAGATGCAAATGATTATCAGAACAATATTGGTAAAGCTTATCTAAATCATTTTGCAGTAAATAACAGTCATTAACATCTCTGATAACTTTGAAAACTTTTTTGTCGTCAGCATAGAGTAAACAATTACTAGAACTAAAAATAGAGATGACATCATTAACAAAAATATTGAAGAATAAAGGTCCCAAATGGGACCCTTGCGGAACCCCAGATGTAACCGGCACAAAACTGGAACAATATCCTTTCACTGCTACGGCCTGACTACGGTCCCGCAAATAAGACTCTACCCAGCGCAATAGGTCGCCATGAATCCCGACCGCCTCCAGTTTCTTAAGCAAAATTTTATGGGAAATTTTATCAAATGCCTTCGAGTAATCGGTGTATATAGCGTCAACTTGGAAACCCTCATCCATAGCAGTATAAACACTATCTACAAATTCACATAAATTTGTTTCAACCGACTTCTTACTTACAAAACCATGTTGCTCCGATATTATAATGGGTCTAACACAGGCGAACATATTATCATAAACAATTTTCTCTAAGAGTTTAGGAATAGTACTAAGTTTAGAGATCGGTCTATAATTTTCAATACTATGTTTATCCCCAGCCTTAAACACCGGAGTTACAAAAGACTGTTTCCAAGTTTTGGGCATAATTCCAGACTGCAAAGAAAGATTAAACAATATCGCAATCGGCTTAGATAATTGGCTACGGCAATGATGCAAAAACATTGGTGGAATGCCATCCGGACCTGCACTCTTGTTCAGGTTGAGACTCTTCAAATAACTACACACCTTATCACAGCTCACATCAACTCCCCCAAGGCAAAGCAAACTATTTGAATTAGTATTCAAGGCCGAGTTAGAGTCATTATGAGCGGTTACTTGAGGCGCCTCAAAAACGGACAGAAAATATTGATTGAATAAATCACAGATCCGACCACCATCAGAGACTGACTTGTCCCGTAGGAACATAGAATCCGGTAATAAACTATTATTCTTTTTGGATTTAACGAAGCGCCAAAAGTAACTACAATTGTCTTTAATTTTGTCTTCGGCCAACAATAAATATTTTTGGTAACAACATTCTTGTATACGTTTTTGTCTATCTCTAAGAAGTGTAAAAGTATTGTAATCATTTAAACGGCCATAGACTTTCCATTTTTTATGAAATTTTAATTTTTCTTTAACTATTTTAATTAAAGCTCGGGAAAACCAGACCGGATATTTATTATTGGAATGTAAAACTTTAGAAGGAACATGAGCAGAAATAATACTGTCAAGGATATCATAGAAGCGTCCCACTGAAATTTCAATGTCATCCGAGGCGAGGCAACTGTCCCAATCAACCTCAGCTAAAGCACAATTGACCGTGTCATAATCAGCAGCCTTGAAGAGTCGGACTAACCGCGCAGGGGCCCCCAAAGTATGTATGCAAAGGCTGGACACTTCTACGACAAGCGAAGGGTGATATTTATCTTCGCTTATTTACTAATGAATGAGAGACAGCTTTCACCTGGCAATTTGTATTAGACATCACCAGATCCAATAGCTTTCCGCAACCATTTTGAACACCATTAAACTGTTGGAGATCATTAAAAGAAAGAAAGGCTTTAAGGCTATCAACAATTGGTATATTTTGACCGGACTCTTCTACGGTTAAGTAACGATCACACCGAGAGACCCATGAAGCTTGAGCAATATTAAAGTCACCAATAATAAGATGGAGATCATCAGAATTTTCCAGGATAATTTTTGAAACCGAATCATAGAATTCCAACAGGGCATCGGATAAAGATTGGCAAGGAGGAAAATAACAG
Source organism: Acleris laterana (assembly GCA_963966035.1). NCBI lineage: Eukaryota > Metazoa > Arthropoda > Insecta > Lepidoptera > Tortricidae > Acleris > Acleris laterana. The sequence goes on from OZ014440.1 coordinate 6,909,578, forward strand.
CAGTATATGTGAAAGAGCGAAATTTTGGAGTCTTTACTAATAGATAAAGACAACTTGAGCAAGTCGGCTACAGCATTACAGGACGGTATAGAAACGACCTTGTTTACCACAATTCCGCATCTCACAGCAATAAGTACACCACCTCCTCTAGAATCACCTCTAGTAGTATAATCACGATCGCATCTATAAACAGAATACCGGCCATCAAAAAGCTCGGAGTTAAATATACCTGGAAGTAACCAAGTTTCACTTAAACAGATTACATCATAATTGTTATTCAACGTATTCTGATAAAAAATGTTTGTTTTTGTTCTGAGTCCGCGCACATTTTGATAATATACAGTTAAATTATCAACCATTGTGAAGAAACACTATATAAATAAATATAAACATAAAGTAAATTAAATCTTAATGAGATTGACTCCCTGGACCCGCCACTAATTGTAATAATATTAACATGTAATAAAAATCTCGTAACAGCAAAATATAGAATATACCAAAAACAGAATATTATAATTATAAAACAAAGGCCGTCTACAGAAAGACCATAAAGGAAACCATTCATACACCCAACAATAACAAAAACCACTGTCACTTGCGTAATTCCTATTTTATCTTCTTTAAATCCTCCGTTTTTGATATATGAATGACTTCGCTCGTATCATTTCGTCTCACGAATATAGAACAGTTCTTGACCCAGACAAACTTGAAGTTATGTTGAGTTTTCAGCCTCTTTGCCTCCTTTAACAGTCCCTTATTACGACTCGTCAAATGCTCGTTAAAGTAAATGGATGAGTTATTGCCAGCGCAGCCTAAATCGCAGGCTTTAAGACCCCTAAGTTTCCTCAAATTGGCCAGGCAGTCGTCCTTCTTATATCTAGCCAAGAAGCGAACCACGATGGCTTTAGGTCGCTTGCCGTCACTGTTCATAGGCGCCACACGAGTAATGAAATCAATGTCACTCCTTACATCCACCGGCGACTCTGTGAGATCCGTCATCTTCTGAAATACGTCCAACAGGTTTTCACCTTTTTTTTCCGGAACGCCAAGGATCTCGATGTTAGAGCGCCTGACCCACTGTTCTCTAGATTCTGAGTAAGTTTCCGTATTGACGGCAAACTTCTTAAGGTCAGTAACATCCGCCTTCAAAGAACCAAATGCGGTAACCTTATTCTCAAGAGAGTCGACTCGAAGCACAAGATCATCATATTTTGAATTAATAAAATTAATCGAGTCCCTGAGCTCTTGAAATTCGGCTCGCAAAGGAGCGATCTCATCACGAATGAACTTTTTCAGTGTAGATTCTAATTCCGCCTTCATTATTCTATTTTCACCCCTAATTAATTCTCTAATGGCATCAAGAGACAGCGACGGGCTGCCAGCTTGGGAAGAAGAGGCCACGACCAAGCCATCCCCAGACCCGCTTTCAATCACTTTATTAGTCTTACTTTGTACAGGAGTGTTAGAGTTGTCCCCGCCTTTGGGACGGGATGCGACACATTCAGGACAAGTCCACCTCGAGCGCGATATAGACGAATCATTACTATACTTAACACACTCTTGGTGGTAATTTTGAGAGCAATTACCATTAGTGCATTTGATGCGCTTCTGAGTGACCAGGATCACACCACTACAGAAATTACAATTAACCATAATTATAATTATAAACGCCGTCAAACAGACTTTCCTTCAAAAAGTCAGCAGCTCTGAACTGGATAGGATAGAAGAAATATTGCTCTTTTATGGAGCGCAGGCGCCCGTAGCTCCAAATTATGCCTGCGCGTATGCCCAAGGTCAGGAAGCGTTGTGCGGATTGTCGTAGGTCAGTACCGCGATAAGGTAATGGTCGGGTAGAATATTTTTTTAAGAGTATTATTGATATAACTCACTAATAACACAGCGTAGAATTGAGGAATAAACACATTTTAAAAGCACAAAACACAAGCTACAAAACGGTATATAGCACTCACTGCATCAACAACTTTTTACGACTGTTTAGGAATAAAAACGAGGAACCAAAAAATAACAGTGTTACTCGCGCAATGCAAAAAAGGTAAGAGGTTTAACCAACAAAGAGCGAAAAATTACACGTTTTTATTGCTTTTTGTACGAAAAATCATGGTTTCTACGCATTTTCTGTCCTATCAGTTTCATTTCACCCGGTTATTCAGTGTTTACTTCAAATTTTAGAGCAAGCCGTACTCTTATTCCCTATTTGCATAGCGGTATATACTCGTACATAGATGGCGAATAGTTCAACTGTGATGATTTGTAAATAGATAATCGACACACGAGCAGTGAACAAGTAATAACGGTTGCACTCATAACAGTACCCCGACTATTTGGCAAAGCCAATTAATTTACACAATGAATTATTTAAGTTTAAATTCATTAATACACCCTCAGAAATTGAATGTAGCGAAATTCTGTTAACAATTTACTGTTAAGTGCGTACCCGCTTGCAGCCGGGTATGCGATGTCACACAAGTTTGTGGGAATTTAAACTGAGTTTAATCTGCATGTGACAAACATTCTTATTATTTGTTCATACATAAGTATATATGATAGATATGTATTTAACTTAGAAAGGACATACCTATAAGTCAAATTCTACAATGTTGATGATAGGTTATGTATTTAACTTAGAAAGGACATACCTATAAGTCAAATTCTACAATGTTGATGATAGTTATGTTTTTTGATGTGTTACCCTTTCATAGATTACTTATCCATAAGTTATAAGAATCGGTCCATAGACTATATTCCAATCTGCTAACTTGTAACGGCCTTCTATTACATGTCTACATTTATGTGCCATTTCTCAATACTTAGTAGCGAAACTCGATTTGATATAAACTTTTATACGGTACAGGAAGTGCCTTGCCTTCCCAACACAGGTATATGGCTTAGGGCTGTAAAAGAACGTGGAAAATGTCCACATTTTCTTGTTTTATGAGTGGTTTGAGCGGCGGCGCCGAGACAACTTCGTTTTACTTTTTAAAAACAAACAACCATGTTTTCAGTAACCAATACTTATGTATGTCAACGAGAAGTTGACATTTGCATTGTTAAAACATACGTGACTCTTGCCTTTTCATAAGTTACGATCAGCACTACAAGCATTGTTGCTTGCCTCGCCACGACGATACAGTTTCAATTTGGTTTCAGAGTTTATAATCCTTCTCAACTCCTCTCCGACATAAGGTGTGTATGGTACGCCTCCGCGTGCTCCACCTGTTGTTACACTTCCACAGTGCTCACTCCCCGTTCGAAACAGTTTAACACTAACGGCAATATCCTCGTGCATCTTGCACTTGCTTCTGTATTAAGAATCTATTTCAAGTTAATAGTATTCTATGTACTCGCATAGACAGCATTTCAGGTAACACCCAACCGCAAGAACAATCTGTGACACGCTCGTAATATGTTATGGTTGCTTAGGTACTGTAGGTAGCATGTACATGTGTGTTTAAATTCCGTTACAAGCTAAGTGCAAGGCGCACCGCCAAATTCCGGAGGCATGCCGCAGGGCGCGGGGGCGGGTGGGCGGAAGTAGACCACTGCACTCGCCGACCTTAATGCCGCCATCAGCAAATTGCGAAACAGCAGCTGTTTGTGACAAGAAACCTCCGACATGATTCACGCCATTGGACCGCAATCGGCGCCGGAAATTGCTATGACAATCATCTCCGACGCGCCGTTTACGACGCCGCCGCCACTCGCGCGCGCGTGCACTCACCTCACCGTTACATCCTGAATACCTAATAGTGCCACGTCTCACAACTTGCGCCCACAATGGCGGCGAACCCTATTCAATCTTTATAATGCCGTAACGATTCGAAAGAGCATTTAAAATCCTCTCTCGGCTGTCGTCACCTTCAACAGATTAAACATCTCTGGCGTGGCGGAAGTAATATCGAACACTTCCAAAGGATCGAGTAATATCTGTCGGGCGTGTACTCGGAGGCGCGGGGTTATTAAATACCATCCCGCGGGCTGAGTGCACCGTGACCCACATCCACTCGCTGCACCGTCCGGACTTATACGAGTGGACTTTATTGATTCGTAGTCTTGAGACGGTGCTTCTCTCCCGCTCCCTCCCGCCGCGCCCGCCGCCGCTCCCGCTTGCCGCTTGACGCTCGCCCCCCGAGAGCCGAGCTCCCCGTGGGCTACTTACTCAATATTCCGGCCGCGCCGGGACGCCTGCAGTAATAGCACACTTAGGTAACACGCACTGTGCTCAACGAGAGTTTTATACGCGTCCATTTTAGAAATTGCATGTCACTCTCTGAACCCTTTGGAGCGGTTTATCAATAACCCCGTACCGTAGGAAGGAATTTCGTCCTTCAAACTTTTCAAGTTTTGGCATAACCCGTACAAGGCTTTAAAAATGTTTAGGTCATTTACTGGTACGGTACGCTAGAGCCATTTGTAGTACGTAGATACGCGTTCGTGACATGACATGACAAAAAGACCGGGAAAATGCGTGTTGGGTTGCGTATATTGCCGGGTTCAGTAATGACTTTCATTCACATTGAACCTCATGTTCGGAATTGCTGAAAATATTATTTTTTTATACACGTAGTACGAGTATACGTACTTATATTAGATTCGAGATATAAATATTTTGGAATTTTGGTACAACAATTACTTACTTTAAGTATTTTAAGAAATACATTTAAGACTCTGAATTCGTTACTCATTAGGTAACTTAATGTCATATACGCACTTAGCAACCATAACACAGTCAAGATTAGCAACAAAGCGCACCGAGTAAGAGATTCATTATCCTTTCTCGGAACTAAAACTGCACCACAGACAATGCAAAAGGAAATAGCACAGTACAAAATATGTATAAAGTGCAGCAACAAATCGCGAAACTAGTTTGTTGTTGGTGTCATGATAAAGTGCAGTGGGGGCGGTGGGTCGTGTAAAGTTTGCCAGCGCCCGCCGCGCCACCTCGAGGATGGAATCTTGGGCCGCGGGTTCGATCCGGTGCAATATGCAATCAAAGATTTGTAAGTTAAATGCAATTGTCTGCGATCCGAGCGAGCGCCGCAAGTTTGCCGCCCCTGATTTTTACATTGCAGATAATCTGAGTTCCATTGGGAGTTTGTTTGCAAATAATAAGGCTACGTATTGAATTTTAAAGTTTCTCGGTATTATGTGTAATATGTTGGTATATCACGATTTTCTACATCTATTTGTTTAGAGCATATGGTACGTATAAAACCTACTTCCTTATTCGTTTTTTTCAAAGCGGAGCTTTGGCTCTTTGTCGACTCTTCGTTCACTACGTATTAATTGAAAGTCTCTCTTTAACCACATTATAAAATATTATTATCTTAATCAGGAAAACCTAATTTAAACAATGAAAATTGCACAAATACTAGGCGATATTCTCAAACTAAACTGATAACACTACCATAAATTAAGTTCCTTGAAAAGTATGACGTAAAGTTTAAAATGAGCATTATATTTAAGTGGTGAGGTGTCGATTGAGTGGGATCAGGGCGCCGGGCTTCACAGCGGGCGTCGGCCGCGCGCGGAGCACCCACTGTACCCCTCAGCGGGTCTTAGCGCCGTCGCGTGATACTATAATTGTTTCTTTGCGGTTCACTACCCACATAAATGTTTCACCAATCATCATTTGGTAAACTATATCATTTCGCAAAAATATACTTTCCTCCGAAAAACTTTTTTTGGTGAACACAAGTTTATCGTTGCCGCACCTATGTAATTAGATTATGCAGCCTTCATAATAATAGGTATCGTTTTAAGTTCAAGTACGTTTTCAGGAAATGGAAGGTTGTCTCATGATACGGTAGATGATGATAGACTCAGACATTTGACCTTTATCCTGTAATAGGTAGGTATTTTTTATTATACCTATTACAGGATAAAGGTCTTTTCTCATTTTTGATACGTTTGCCAAACGAACTTTAGGTCAGTTCGTTGGGGACAATACATTTACTAAGTAGTCAATCACGAAAGGGGCTCATCAATTCAACCTTCTATTTGAAGATGTTAAAGTTTTTTTGTGGTTAACATTTCAATTGATATAAGAAAAAATATTTTCCAGCCAGCCAGCTAGTTATTAATTAATAAAGTAAGTAATTTTAGACAACTTTCCGACTATTTGAAATTGCTTTGAAAACCCACTACATCAGTTATTGGGCGGCTTCCCCGCTTGCCCGTCGGGCGGGCGGCTTGGGCGGCGGGGCGGGTCGACGGCCGGCCGCTTTCATATCTAATAGGGTTTTAGTGACCAGCTCGGGTTAATTAACAACCCGTAATCATGACTAGTTCGCGCGGATTTATTAAACCGGCGGCTACACTGCTGGATGTGTCAATACAGGGCCTCTCATTTACCGGGTAAAACCATAATAGGTATTGTCGTCGACCTGCATCTCTATTCTAGGAGGTAAAATCCAAATCGTGTTTGACCTGTTATGATATTTGTTGTTGACTCGGACGCCATTACTGTCAAGTAAATAAAAGCTATCAAAACGTTGACAATTTTTTTTTTTTTTTTTTTTTTTATGGCATAGAGATGGCAAACGAGCACACAGGCCACCTGATGGTAAGCGGAAACTATGACCCATAGACATTCGCATTCACAAGACTGCAGAGCAATCCTAAGACTGCAAATGCGTTGCCAACCCTGAGCGTTGATACGATAATAGCACAAAAAAGCGATATGGTTTTCATTGTATTGAATAGAGGCTCTGTTATCGTATTGTTTGTAACTCAGCCGCCGTAGGAGTTGTCGTAACGTATACACGATACCAAGGCAATATGGTTTTACTCAGTAAAATAGAGACTGGAGAATGGGCTTAAATAAAGTCCCTTTGAAACCAGCTGCTGATGCTGATATGGTGTTGGCAAAATCGTGATGAAATCAATTGAACCACACACACAGACACACAGATAGACAGATGATCAAACTTATATCCTCTACCTTTTTTGTAATGAACTAGTTATTCTGATTACCGTTACTATAAGGTTATTATTTTGGATGTATATCGTTGATACATTTATCAGAGAATTATCAATGACGTTTATAGTTTCGCAAATTAAGTTTTTCTTCCGTCGTAAGTACTAGACTAAGTGATAAATAATAAATAAACATATAAATATTAGGGGACAAAATCATACAAATTGACCTAGTTCCAAACTAAGCGATAGGTATAAATACTTAAATACATAGAAAAGTATTCCAACTAGTAAAAAGAAACGCGCTAAGCGGCAAGTTCAAAAATGCATTGGGTGCTTGCCGAGTAGCTGACAGGCCCGACAGTAGCATCGGCGCTCATCGCTGTCAATATGGAGGATTACGGCGCGAGTGCAGCCTGCAGCCGCCACCACTGCTAATATCATCTCTATTTACCGACGTCGCGAAACGACGCGCTTAATACCTGACAATTACACCCTCCCACTTCAAACGAGTCTAAACATTTCATTTCCTTCACTAAAAGACCTCATCTAACAACTCCCTCCGCTAAGCGCCGACGTCACTTCTTCTCGCTGATTAAGTACAATTTATTAGCTAGAATGCTAATGGAAGTAATGGACTCCCCGAGACGTGACACCCTTCTCGCTCCGACACAAAACACATTCGCCATAACCGTATTAAAATTATGCGAGTCGTATAGCCTAAAAAAATATGCAAATGTCGTCTGGGTTGTTTCACTGAATAAAAGAATATCCGCCGGAATAAAGGTACCATATCCCTTATATATCTTGCTGGAATTAGAATACATTGATATTCGAACAGAGCAAAATACAGAAAAAGGGTGGAGTAAGGAATGTGGTCAAATTAGGGACGGGACTGGAACGCTACGGTTATTGTCCTTAATGTAATACCGTTTAGTTCGGGTTGTAGTGTAGTCAAGGAGCTAAGGGGAATAGGCGGTAACAGGCGGGAACAAGCGGGAACAAGCGGGAACAGCGAGCTGTCGTGTAATCGGGTTACAGCGGCTCGGCGACGTTTGCGCGTGACGTCGCGACCGCACTGTGTGCGGTACACGGGCTGCTCTGCTCGAAATGTTGCACTAATTACATTACAGCACAGTGACGTCATGACAAAACGTTTTTGTTGTAATTTTAGGCTGCTTTTATCTCAGTATAAATAAACGCTTTCTGCATCTGTCTGTATAACCGCTAACTGCTCCTCAACCACGTAAATGATTTTAATGCAGTTTTCACGATCTAATTAATAATAGAAGGTTTCTATACATCATATTAATCATATAGTTGACAGATTTTACCTCTTTGTTCTAAATTACATCCGTGCGAAACCGGGGCGGATCGATAGTCTTCAATAATATTTAAACTCATAGCAAATTAATGGCTCGTGCAAGTGTTTGGACTGTCATAGCATAACTCATATCATATGGCATTCATTTAATTTGAAATATATTATTTTCTTAACCAGTAAAGTAAGTCAATCGGTTCTTAAAACAAGCTCCACTGGATGACATGACATGACGCACTTAGTTTAAAAATAGGTTATGTTCAGAAATGCCTACCATAACGATTTGTGATTTGTCCTAATACGTAAATAAGTGGGTAGTTTTACTTTATGTTTAGTATGGATTTATCTTCTATGGGAATTATCGGTATCCGTATTCATTCGTCGTATAATGATGTGTAAACTCGAATTCTTATACATATATTTTGGTATCACTAGATATTAGTAGATAGAACTACATTTATTTTCTATACGACCCTTAGAAAGCTAGTGCAGTTCTATCTACCTTGTATAAAACAAATGTAATTATAACTATTTTGAGCTCAAAGTTCAAGTTATGGAGCTTTAGGTACACTTTTCAATATATAATTATACCTATGTATTCGTAGTATATTAAGTAAGTTAGTATGAACTCTTTATTGCTCATACAAAATGATTCCCAATAAGACACTTATAAGAAATTGTTACACAAAACATTGCACTCATATGAATATAAACTACATACATACATAAGCTCACGCCTTTATTCCCACAGTAGGGTGTGTAGGCAAAGCTACAGAATTACTAACAACATAAACTGAAAAATGCGAATAAATTATTTTGTCATTGTTTACCTATACTCGAGCAATAAAGAGATTACATACATACGGGTACACTACATAATTCCGAAGTCATAATTCCGTATCGATCAAAATTCCGAAGTTTCGTAATTCCGAACACAATTTTTTGGTAGAAGACTTAATTTTTTGATATTCTTAATAAATCAAACCTTACCTAACCTATGTATGACAATTAAATTAAGCATTTAATCTAAACTAGCTCCAGCGTAACATAGTTTTCGGAAATATGAAAATTCGGACAAATAGATATTCGGAGAAATGGATATTCGGAAAAAAGTTATTACTTTGATTCTCGCGGGGATCTTCTCATTTCTGATTCGATCAAATTATTAATTAATTCATATTTATTCGTTATTTTTATACCATACCAAATAACATATCAAAGTTGGTCCAGTTAGTCAACCTATACAAAATTCTACTGGGCACAGTACTCCTTTATAAATGAATACCAACGGAATATTGTAAGTACATATTACTGTCAACAATTAAATGTAATCATGACGCGCCGGAGCAATTAGGCGTAACTCGTCCGTTGACTGAAATTTTTATGATAAGGATTAATCGTTTCGCTTTTATGACTTTTAAAAAAAAAACATAATTGCCACTATAACATAAATATATATCATGCATGGTACATTAGTGGTCTAACTGTACATAACAACAAAAACGTTAATAATAATATGTCTCCACTAACGCCAAAAAAAACACGTAAATTCTCAGTCAGCTTGTGGACACAGAAGGTTCGGTAATATTTGAAATTGACTTAATAATTCATTGTTATCCTTGCCGCCGGATGATCACGGAATTGTGGTCATGTTTGTAGCTTACACTGAAATGGTCTCTTTGCTGCTCAAACACACCATGATATAAATAACTGTTTACTTTTATTACAAATAAAAAAAATATGGTCAGGATGTTTTTTTTTAACTTTCCGAATAACTACTGGAAGGGGGAAATTGCGGGCGACAGGCCGGTGAAGCCTTTGCGCCGCGTGGTAGGCAGTTCACAACCGTACCTATTATACAACCCCTATTAACGTTTGACGTACTTACATGCGTAACTTTTGAGATGTTGCAGAGTATTAAGTAGAGAATATAGAATACAGGGTGTCACTGGGCACTGTGTCGGGAGAATCTAACTCAACGCCCCGTCCCAGATACACTGTATTTGTCCACTCGTACTTACACATTTGTTTTATTATACGCATGCTATTTTTACCCGACTGCTTAAGAAGTTTTTAAACGTATATGTTTGTACATATCCATATGCGTTTCTTTGTGACCATTATGGACTACGGCTTGATGGATTATTAAGTACGTGGTGCCCTTGGAATAGTCCTCAACCCCTACTTCAGGAAATATAAAGAGTACGAAAAAACATTTCAAATTCAAATTCAATTCAAATCAAATTCAAATCATTTATTCTGTAAGTAGGCCCTGTAGGCACTTTTACAAGTCTGAGTCTACCAGCGCTTCCAAAGAGACCACTGTTGAGAAGAAGCGCCGCAAGAAACTCAACAGTAAGCCATTTTTTAAAAATAAATCCCTTATTACAATACTAAACTTAAGCTACATAATTTAAATGTCACAGGGATGTACAGGTCCCAGTAGTAATAATAATTAAATACATCAAAATGTCGGATTAAAATAAATAATACAATTTCGGAGATGTAAACAGGCTCCAAATGTCAAATTAAAATTAAGAATTAAATATAATTAAAAAAAAAACACAAAACAAGGGAGATGTAGAAAGTCTCCACGGTCAATTTTGGAGATGTAAAGAGTCTCCAGATGTCAAATTAAAATTAAATACAATTATATAAAAAAAAAAACACACACACAAAAAATAAAATAAGGGAGATGTAGAAAGTCTCCACGGTCAATTTTGGAGATGTAAAGAGTCTCCAGATGTCATATTAAAATAATAAAATAATAGGTAATCAGGTAAACATACAGGGACATGTATATAGTCTCCACGGTCATTAATAATTGTAATACAAAAAAATATATATATATCAGTCCCAAGCATTGTCATCATTCATATAATCTTTAATACTATAATAAGCTTTAGAAATTAGTTTACGTTTAACGTATTTCAATATTAACTACCTACCTTCTTTAAGGATCTCTACGATAGTTGGTTCGGGCTACTCAAAGATCCCCGGGGAAAGCTTATGTTCAGCAGCGAACGTCTGGACATACATATATCTTTTGATAGGCTACGTCATTATACGCGGGTATAGGCATAAAAGCGTGCTAAGCGTGTACATGTTAACTCAAATGTTCGCTAAGACGACACAGCGCGCAACGAGCCGGAATCATACGAATGCCGCGGCGTTTATCTGAGCAGTTTATCTCGTTTTTTGCCGCATTCCTGCCTCCGCCGGCACTGCCGAATGCGAGCCTCCATTGCTCACGTACTCCCTCCATTCGTGATAAAGACCAAATTTTATTTCGCACACCTTGCACCCTAGTTTTGTTATTCAATTATTTTGCGCTGTAACTCTTTTAGTTTGCAATCGTTATTTTTAAAGGTTTGACAAAGACACATTGTCACGTGCTTAGATAGATTAAATATTGAGTAATCATATGTTTGAGAGCAGGGTCGGTTTAATGTAACCACATAGTGTCATAGAAAAGGTATACTATGCCTAGGAAATAAGTAGTTAGGTAGGTACCCATGCACACGTTATAACAAACAGGATTCCCAGTACCATAATCAGCGGCACACACCCCGGCAGCGGCGGGCCGAAAGCGTCCAGAATTTAGCTCGACAATAAAGTTGAAAAATCGTAGGGATTGCTCCGCTGCGGGCGTCGAGTCCCCGAGAAAAAACGACGCTAACATTTCGCACTTAATGAAACTGTAGCTGAAACAAAATAAGGAGCGCATTTGCGGAGGACACGGCATTGTGCCGAGCACGCGGCCTTTCCTCGCCATCTTAATGGCCTAGATCAAACGCTTGAGGTGCCATGGAAATAGTTATGGGGCTAATGTTTTAATTAACATTGCGGTTGGATTACCTGGGTATATGTCATACCTACTATATACTCTGAAGTTAGAGATTTACTGAAGTAAAGTATCAGCATGTATGTATAGTCAAGATCATAAGTATGTGACCTGTGGCTTGCACTGGTTTGACAAATTCACGCTGAAAAGAAACGTGAAAGCGACCAAGTACTAAAACCATCACTTATCTAATCCCTGAGTACCCTCTTTCGGTACTTGTTAGAAGGAAACTCCTAATTAACTCGTCTTTTTTCTAGACCCGCAGGACTTTTAGAAACTTCTGATACAAGTCTCGGCTACTCAGTTACCTGCAATTCTATTAAAGAACCCTTTATCAGGGTTCAGGCGTCGGGTCCCGCCGGCGCGGAGTGCAAGTTTTAATTACTTTGCATCTACTTTGCGTGAAGCCTGCTCTTCCGATGGGCTATTTTACAACTAAACACAAAAAACACCTCATTTGTAAACGCCTTTATGTTTTTATTTGAGATTATTGAGAATAGTAAAAAACGATGTGGGAAAGTTAATGATGGTAAGAGATGTTTGCTAAAATTTACACTATGGACAGTCTCATTTGTTTTTGTTGAGTTTTATATCACTTAGAGGTTAATGAAATCACACTATTTCGCCTTGTTTTAAGTTTAACCTGTCTTCTTTTTGTTTTTTTTTTACTGAGTTCTAAATAAGAGCAACTATGGTTACGGTTAAAACCATTTTGAATAGAGGCCTGGCCCTGAAAGAATTACGTCAGAATTAATCACCTGGCTCCCTGAGGTCTGTGGTAGTTAACGAATTAGATTCCACGACCGTTGAAAAAAAGCTATATTATTTTCATAAAACACCATATACAAAATATACATATAGGTGAAGGTATAAAATGCTTTGTCTGTTTTTTCTACAGTCCGGTAACTGTCTTTTATAAAAATAATAAATTTGAAACCGTTGCGAAATGTGTTGCTAATTACTCGAGAACTTTAAATTAACGTCGGGGGACATTCTCAGATGAGGGGAAGCAGTTTACATAACGGATTACGAGCGTGACTTAAGAAGTTGCCAACTAATATAACTTCTGACAATCAAATTACATTGTTAGGTGTTAGGTTAGGTTAGGTTATATAGTGGTGATATGACAAACACAATGTTTGTTTGTTTTGCTTGTACGACTATTTGATGAAAAATAATAAAGGGGCAGCTGGACACTCTAGCGGATGAGGCCGCCATCTCTCAGCCCGGAAAATTGCGCAGTTTCCGTTGTTAAAGTCATAATTTAAATCTTAAAATCTACATCTGGAGAGGGGTAGAAAAGGGAATTAAATATTACCAAAAATATTAAATACTTATATAAATATCACGGTGAGAAATACGGCGCGTTTTACGTGATTAGAGTAACATTGTAAACATTAAAAAAACATTAAAGCCTCGGTTTGTTACACGCATTGATCGATTAATGTTTCCCAAAGCCTGTCATAGAGCACGAAACTAAATAAATGCTATCGTAGTAATGGAAGGTCCGACCTCCAATCAGCGCTACCCTTACCATGAGTTACAATTAACATACTCGCTAGCGAGTCGAATGCTCGGTCCCTCGAAGACCCCGCAGTATTATTATAGAGCGCGAGAGACAGAGCAGTCGACTCGCTAGCGATTACGGTAATTGTAACTCATGGTAAGGATACGGAATAAAGTATACCCGCGATAGCATCTCCGAACGGGAACACAACATGCGATCTAACTGCGGCTCGCCTGTCTTTGTGGAATTACTACGGTAGCCAACCGCATGAACTGCAAACAAACATAGCACTTTGCTAAACGTACTAATCTAGATTTTGATTTCAATATAAAAAAAAACATGTAACGGAAGAGGCAATAATGACGGTTTATATTTCCCCAGGCATTCTTACTCCTCTAATACAGCCTCTAAAAGCTCGATGTCTGGTACTAAGTCCGTATTCCGTACTCCATATTCCTATAACAATATTATTTTGTAGAGCTTTCTTCATTAACGCAGTTTGTGTTATTTTTACTCTTTTGGAAAAGCAAGAGTAGGAGATATGAAACAAAAAGGAAAAAAAATGTTTAGGGGATATAGAAACCAAGCCTAATTGAACTCCTTTAAGGATCTTTTAGCGAACCCAAGCGCGTAGGTAGACAATAAACTTGATCTTCAATATCGAGTGGACATACATGAGTGCCTAACCAATTTAGTGGCGAGATTCGACAACGGGTCCGCTTGGTAGTACCAGTCTGGCACGTAATCATAGATAACCAGCTCGCGATTATGGCAAACCATAGAATCTTAAGACATACTAAGGATTTTATGGCTGTACAGTTGACCCTGCTAGCTAGCTTCTGCACCCTCAATCTCATCCGATGTTTTACTTTGTCTTACATCTAAATTTCGAAATCTAATAAGGAGGCTTCAGGCTACGTTACGATCTCTACTTACTATACAATAAGTTTTTTATTTTGTTTAAGCTTAAAAATCAGCTAAGCCTATTCTCTCGAACTACGAATGACAATATAAGAATAGTGAAAGCAGAACGAAAGCCACTTTGCGCATTTTAGCATATAAGCCATTCTAAGAAATTAAAAGTTAAACCAGTACGTGACTGGCATTTTGGCAAACAGTCAAGGTTGTTGGTTGCGGAGTTAGTCTATACTGCAGGCGCACCTGTCCACGGCGAGGGTTTAGTTGCAGACCATCAGCTCATGGTCCTTAAGGTCATGCGACCGCGCCGCCGGCCCGGTGGCGGCGAGGCAAGACCAGCTGCTGGGGAACAGCCTTTAAGTAACCAAGGTCCGCCTTCAAAAAAAAAAATCTAGTACAAAAAGAGAACATGGAAATTAAAAAACTTTTTAATTAGGAGGACTGGAGGATACCAGTAAGTTGTTACAATCCTTTTTTTGTGTGAAGTTTACTGCTGCTGTACTTCGTATCTTTTTAACAACGTAACAAATCCTACTAAGCCGGTCTTTAATTGTATAAAAATTAGAGGGAACACATGAACAAAGCTAAGAGATAGTAAAAATATATTAATACAATCCTTTATCATCATTGCAATTTAACGGGCAACGCATTTGCGTCAGTGCAAGTCGGCTTTAAAGGGAAATAACACGTGGCAAACGCTGGGAATTCCTAAACAAAACACTTTGCATCGCGCCCAGACGCCAGACAGACTATTGTGAGCTCCCCACGTTTCGCAAATATGGATTCACGCGTTTGAAAAAACACTCATACTTTAAAAAGGTACTTTTGAACACATCTCTTACTAAAGAAAATGAATGTGCACGGTGTTAGGCGCGGACAAAGCAGCGAGCAGCAAATATAATGAAAAACAACATGTGATCTTTGAGCAAAGTTTCAAAACCTTGAATAAACCAATGTCGCATTTGCTAAAGCCCATCAGGCGGACATGATGTAACAAAGTCTAGCCTCCCCGTACGTTACGTCGGCTAACGTCCCCTAATTTAAACTTTTTCCAAGTCTGGTATGTTATAAAGCCTCTTATACTTGACGACGCAGCCAAAGAATAAGCAGAGAAGAGGGGTTTTCAAATTGTGGAGTTTAATCAAGTAGAAACCGACTGCGGTTTCCAATGCCGATACCTGATGTACAGCCATAACCGAGATTATGGGGACAAGCCCATACAAAATTAATTCTGAAAGTCACAGGACTGTAAGTTCTAAAACAGAAGCCAGAATCCAAAACGAAGAAGACCGTTTTCGTGACTTCTTAAATAAAATTTATACTGTCTTAGGAAAACGTTTGTCGCTTTTTAGAGTTCTGGCAAAATGGCAAAAATGGAGCCCTTTTAGTTTCGTCATCTCCGTCCGTCCGTTCATATGTCACAGGCATTTTACTCGAAAACTAAAAGAGGTACATTGATGAAATTTGGAGTATAGATGTCTTGTAGAAGCAGCTACTTAGTTTGGTAGTTAAATATCAATAATAAACATTTCTACATAGAAAAATTCAGCATAAATCATCGTGTGGGGCATATTTCGAAAGTTCTTTCAAAAACACTTAAGGTTTCTTACCAATTTTTTTGTTGTTTTTGGAAATAATAGTTCAGAAAGTTGCGTAAATTCTGTCAAAAAAGTACAAAGGTTTAATAAATCCTTTCAGGGAAATGTTTTTGAGTTCTTGCCCAAAAACTTCGCTTCTCAACAAAAGGATGTAAGCGCAAGGTACGCTCTTTTGCTGGTGCACTTTTCCACATAAATTTTCTTGAGATAGATTTTTGTGTTTATAGTAACGGATTCGGAACTCCACGCTGAGCATGGTCCGACATAATGCTCTTGCCCGGTTTTTCCAACCTAGCATTACCAGTCTTTATACTTACCTACTTACAACTTGCTTTTGCTCATAGCACGTTTCCCTGCTGCAGTGTTGCCAGATTTTTTTGCACAGTTTCTAGAATACGATTGATAAACAACCTCTGACCATTTTTGTATATCATATTTATCTAAAATGTAAGGATTATTACATACAACCTACATAATATTTACAGTTACTAAAATACTAAATTGATATCAAGTTTTTATTAGAACTTATTAGGTACTTATTGGTACATTGAACTTAACTACAAAATCGTAGGTTTCCTTAAAATTGGTCCAAAATGTCAGTGTAGTAGTGTTATTGACCGATTTTAGAATAAATTCACGATTGGTAAGAATTGTGAGAATCCTTCAGAAAAACCCCTAGACAGATTTAGTGACATCAAAACCTCGAAAAAACCTCAACGACCTGGAAAAACCACCTAAATTTTAGGGAAAACCTCTAAATCTGGCAACACTGCCCTGCTGTTCCTTGGCCCGCTGTGGTCGTTATCAAGCCGCCCCGATTCGACGGGTTGCCAAACGTTTCATGGCACCCCACCCCCGATAATCCACCCGCGAGTATTTCTTTGAAGGCCGAATGAAACAATTACTGTCCAATTTAGATTACACGTGATTAGGGCAAACAATAATAGGGGAGCAGTTAAACATTTGTATGTCGTTTAAATACCTATAACGGCTTCGAGAGACATACCACTGTCTATTATTATATTTATTAATCTACGTGGTTATTCTTTCACTTCAAGGTAAAAAATCAGAATTAAGAGTAGGTATCAATAGTATAATATTTATACCTAAAGACGGTGTAGGTAATTGAAATCTGAAAGGGAATATTCGTTGGATATCCTAGGGGTGCACTAAAAATGGGTTTAAGAAAAAGAATCCCCTAGGGCGTTAAAATAAGGGGGAGTAGCGGAAAAATAACTTTACCCGTACTAAGTTACGGGCGTCCTATAGTACCACTGCCATATACAGTGTGTTACGAGCACCCTGGCTTTTTTTAAAGTAGGTTAAAATAACGTATATCTGTAACGTAACTATGACAATAAACAACTTTTCAGGCTTTGTTAACTTTCAAGCAATGTAAAGCACAGCAATTTCACAAGTGTGACAGTCGACGGCTACTTTGATTATTATGATCTGCCCACGTACCTACCACGATATGCCTTGTACCAAACAGCAGCAATACTGATAACGTTGAACACGCAGCACATGCACTACATTAAAAATGGACAGTATCTAAGAAAATTAATTGTGAAGTTATTTTAATGATTTTTCAATTGAGAATACTTGCAAACAATTGCTAAAGCTACGTTTTATCGGCTGTTTTAATAAATGCCCGCATGCCGGTAACACACTGTATAAGTATAGACAATTATATTATTCATCGTACAACATCATGATTGTGAAAAAGGTAGCTCTTTAAATTTTTTAGCATACTTACTTACACCTAGGAATGTAACCACTGAGAGCGGACTTGATTAGCATTAGCAAGCAGCTCTTTGTGACATTGTTCTCTGGAAAAACTTTTTTCAGGTGACGAACGTCTTTAAAACACCACAGATTCAAACCTGGCGTCATTAAGACTACGATCGAACCAGTTATTTTTCATCAGCCGCTAATGCGTCGTTTAGCGTCACCGCCGAGCCGAGTACTCGCCTAATTGCCCACGATTGTCTGCGCCTTTATCATCGACTCTTTGTTCGCGATTCCTTCGAGCCATCGATTCGCTATCGACCCGACCCTCCTGCACCCTTTTAATATAGTTGCGACTCCCGCTGAAAGGTTGTAAAAGCAATAACGCTAGCTAAAGGAAACGATTGTGGCTGAAACCTCCCTATGTGAAACTTTGAGCTATTGTAGGTTTCTTTAGCGCCCCTTCTACGTAGAAGTATTGTGCAGTTTTCAATATTACCGTTCGACGCGGAGATGCTTTTGTAGCCAATATTTTTAGGTCTAATTAGTGGTAAAATTTACATTCTAAACATAATAACAATATGTACCTACTGAAGATAAATGTTACCTTCCTCAACGTAGTTAATTATCTTTCCTTTTTAACACGTGACCTAACTTTGGGTTGATCATGGCTAATTACCTTTGTGCACCTGGTTAACCCTCGAAAGTTCAAAAGTTAAAAAGGGTGAAAATATTTAACCCACGAGGACCATTTACTGAATAATTTATTTTGAGCAGTAAATGTTATTTCCGGCGTATTTTAAATGTCAAACACGATCGATCGCAACCTACGAGTAAGTCATGACTAGACCCCGTTATCTTGTCGCACTGTCATTACTTTTCACTAGAGCGTGAATGCTTTTTTTATCGACTATCTAAATGTCGATAGTGTAGGTATGTCACTGATAATTTCAAAGAGGTGTCACTAGGTACTACTTATTAGTTTCTGACCCACTGAAAAGCCTGAACGGGGTGAATAAGTGGCCATACTGAACAACTTTCACTATGCGGCTAACCCTGAAATCACAAGAAAAAATTTGGACATTCATACATTACGAGTTATACGTTACGAGCGTATGTACGTACACACGAAACAATTAAATAAATTCCACAATTAAACTAACACTATTCCAAAGAACTGCAAGTTATAGTGTCTGTCAATGTGACATGCAATTGCAAATCATTTATCTAAGGTTATCGCTTCTCGTAAGGCCAATGAGGTTATGTACTTATTTGTAAACAAAAAGTTTTAATTGAAATTGAGTATATACACTTAAAAGGCGAAAATTCAATTGCATTATATAAACATCGATATCAAGAAGGTCGATAAAAAAATCATTCACACTCTACTGAAAAACAATATTTTCTAGTCTAGTCATGACGTAAACGTAAATTATGTCCCAATCAAATCGGTGCATATCATCAACAAAACCTCTAACTAGGTATGTTAAAATTTGGTTTTTTATCGTATCAACACGGCGTTCTAAATGTTACCTTTGAATCTGTATTATTTATTACACACTAGTCTGTAAAGGCAACGCGGTGCATTCGTGACTACCTGTCGAGGTGTATTAAAAGGGTCTATGTCGTCTGCCATAATTATTATAGGCATAATGTGTTTTAGGTCATACTTATCGCAAGTCATAAATTTATTTTTTTAAACTATAACTTTTTCTGGATTTTTTAATATCAAACCTAACGTAACCTTGTCTACACATTAGATATTTAAGAAGTTCTAAAAACTTTAAGGTTCCAGCGATATAAAAAATGTGACTACCTAAATAGACTAGACCTAGAGGTCTAACGAAATATTAGTACACATCCTCGACAGTCAGTTTTTAATATTTTTTTTGTTGCAGCGTATCATGGACTCGGCGGAGGCAGCGGCCCAGTCGGCGGGCGCGGGCGCCGGCGCGGCGGGCGCGTACTTCGACGCGCGCTGGCTGAACGTGCACGCCGACGACGGCACGCTGGCGGCGCGCGCGCGCCGGCTCGTTCTCGCGCCGAGCCGCCATTTTGACCACCTCGCAGTCAACGCCAGCTACAGCGCCGTACTCATGCCGCCCTACATCAATGTTGAGCGTGAGTATCGCATCATCGACAATATCGACATTCACCAGTGAGTTATCGTCTCTGCATATGTACCTAACCATCATCTCCACACCTTCCAAATTAGTATTTATACGGTATTACAGTGTGCGACTGTTGATACATTTTATTTCCAATATTAGACATCACTGTTCATAAGATGGAAACTCGGAGAAGGATCGAGTAACACTGATTTTGTTTAATATAAACACTTCATAGATATTATAACTTAGTTACAACAACGAACAAGTACGATTATATATGTTATGTATAGCAACGGGTGACTTTCTTTATATTGACTGTTATCTCTCCCGCTTCCGTGAAAGGTCAAGGGGTGAGATCCCTTCAAACCTGAGACAAAGAACGGCCCTTCGAGCCCGGGGGGAACACCCCCGGCAAATAGGTCATCGATAGACGTGACAAAAGGGTTAAACTAACCGGTGAGACCAATGCGTTGCCTCCAATTAATGACTGTTCACTGCCCACGCTGGCTTTACACTCGCCAATTTTTTTTTATTGCGCTGTAATAAAGTTACAAACGCTGTAAATTGGCTGGCTTTCATTTAGTTTACATGAATTCCAAATGTTTAGCTACAAAATTGTGTTGATTCATAAACTGCAACTCAACTGTTAGCTCATGTTGAAGTTATAAATATTCAGTCGGGTTTCAAATCTATTCAGAAAGAGTCCACGCAAAATTGCGAACAGTCCCTTAATCAGACAGCACGTCGGTGCCGCGGGGAATTAGAGAAAATTTTAATATAAATTGAATACACCACCCCGGAACGTAATTTACCTTCAGTGTTGACACGTAACGGGGGGCGCGGGAGGGGGGAGGGGTAATTTATGGACAAATTGACATATTTGAACCCATTAGTGAGCCTATTTCTACCGGCCCCTGACCTCCCGCCGATAAGCGGCGCTAACCGACATCCTTTATTCATCAAAATAATGAAAATAATATTTTGTAACTGGAACAGTCAAACAGTCGATGTAGTTTGCCAAGAAATCGGGTTTTTCTTATCGTAAAACTGCTTCCTTATTCGTTTGTAGATATAATAGATGAATAATGAATTGTAATGTTAACTTCTGTTACTTTTGGTATCAAATAGGTACATCTTAAAACATAAACTAAGCAGCCGTTAGGCCGACGTGTCCGTTTTTCCGGACGAAGTTGTTATTTTTGTTGTTGTCCTCCAATGCGCAAAATTCTTTACAAATAGTAAGTACCCAAATAGGTACATATTGTTTCACCATTCAGTCAAGTTGACAAGTGAATTATTTACTCTCACGAGACAAATGTAAAAACATGAAGAAATTGATAAAATACCTACTTATTTTATTTAGAGAATGCTTTTTTGTACGTCAGTATCTGCGTGTTGGTAGCATTCATTTAACTTAAAATAACACGGTGCATTGCATATGCAATGATATCGCAGAAAAATATTTTCACAAAAAGTGCTTAGTTAGAAATAAGCATAAATTAATGAAACATACTTAATATTCAAAATAGCTTTTAAATTAAATGTTTTTCCTAGTTAACCGGCGGTTAACCAATTAATTTCGAATCGAGCAATGTTCAAAATATCTCGTAGCCTTAATCTTAAAATCGAGGTCCGATGTAGTTGAACCCGTCGTTGGTTCAGTAGGTCCGGTAATATCCGCGGACTGAACCATTAATTTTTCCGCCCGACGGTCTAGGAGAAAGCAATCATGGCTGCCCAATGAACCAAGTTTGCCAATTACCCTTCTTTAAATGGGTAGTTAAACCAAAAAACCTAATTGGTCTATGCAGTGGCAAGCCAACCTTAAGGAATAATCAATTTACTTATTTCTTATCACAATTTCAAAGTAGCATATAACCAGAGTATTAAAGCGATGCCACACGACCGTTGTTGGTGCGCTGAGTCGGCGCAACGCTGTAATTTCAACATCTTGCGTGAGCAAGTGTTTCAACGCATTGTGTGGCATGTCGTTCTAATTTATCATGCAGAACAACGCAGAGGCGACGACACGCAACGCACAGGCAGCCCTCGTGTGGCATCCTTCTTAATAGTAATCTACTATCCATCGCTGCAACACTCTCTGGCATCTTTCTGTATATTTGTCATACCAGAGAGAGTGTGCCCGCCGAGTATTATTAATACTTTGGTTTTACTGTACCTGTTTGATTGCGGCCTTTTCAATTTAACGTTGCACTTACATGGTTGCGTCAATGTATGACTGACATGACTTTGAAGATTGAAAACACTATACAGTTGTTTTATATCACGAAAGCGGGTTTACCATACTTGTGTGTGTAGATGCACGTGCCTATACGTGTTACAACTTCAAGGATTACTAAACCCGCTTGATGCGGTAAAACAACTGTATGTACCCAGAATATTGTAACCTTCGTCTTGTTTCTGTTTGACCAGTTGGTTGACTGGTAGAGAATGCCTTGAGGCATTAAGTCCGACTTTTGTACTTTTCTTTTATTGTGCAATACAGTTTAAATAAATAAATATAATAAATAAATGTTTAAATGGCTATATATGTATAATGACACGCCCTCAAAAGAATAAAAAGGGTGATCTTATGTGCTTGTGAGTGTACAACGTGAGATGGGGATATATCGTACAGTGTTAAATTCAAATAATTGCTGTTACTTTTAAACCGCAAAACATAATAAAACGGTTTCCCAAGATTAAGAAGTTATAAACACTGAACTATTCAATCAATAATCATCGCTTAAGATGGGCTTCAAAGAAACAGGCGAAAAAGGTGTCCTGTTTGAAAAATAAAACTGTGGAGGATTTTGTTTGTTTTATTTTGTTTTTTGTGTTTTGTTTGTGTTATTGTGTGTGGGTTTATATTTTCACGTTTAACAGTCTTAAGAAAATATGACCGAGTTTAAGATAATCGAAGAACAGATACAGAGAGAACAGATAGATAGGCATTATTGTTACTGAGATCCAGACCGCGGAACACTGCGCCGACTTTTTCATATGTGGCCTCTTTAGAGTTTCATTATAATCAATATCCCCTTGTGTAATTTGATATGCATTTTCATACAGAGGGCGACGTACAGAACCAGATAGCGTGGTCCGAGCACCTGGACCCGCTGTTCGTAAACAACTACGAGATCGACCCGTCGCTGTCGTGGCAGTACTATGCCTCCGCCTCCGGCTTCATGAGGCGGTACCCAGGTACATGTAGCTTTTATCTATATAAGTATATACAGAGTGGAAAAAGTAATGCCACGTGGACATGGAGATAGCCAATTCTATGCAAAGCAGACAAACTTTCATGTTTAAACCAATAAATAGTGCATTAATGGACATATATAAAGTCGTGTTTTATGATACAGATTGAAAGCGTCAGTGATAGTGATCAATTATATCTACAAAACATAAACCTTGAAATTAAATAAAGATATTTAGTAAAAAACCCTAGTTTATTATTTTGTCATATTCGACCAGTTCGATTCGTGGATAAGGCAGACGAATAACCAAAAATCCATAAATGCAGTACTAAATTAATTTAAAAATAAAAGTAGGTTAGCTTTTAGGAAGCAGGTCCTAGTTTTAATATTCTTCTTTCTCCTTAGCAATGTCCTGGCCACCCGAAGACGGTTACTCGCACCACGCTCGCGACTTCTACGACTTTCGATCTTCCAACTGGTTTGTGGAAGCCGCCACGTCTCCTAAAGACCTGGTCATCTTCCTCGATGACTCAGATGACCTCGGCTCTTCGTACTGGAGGCTAGCCAAGGCAACTGTCTCTGGTCTCCTTGACACATTGGGCCCAAACGACTTCGTCAACGTCTACCGATACAGTGACACCGTATCGGAGATCCATTCGTGTTACACGAAGATTCTAGCACAGGTAAGTTCACTTCTACTAATGATACAGAATGTGTACGGATAGCATCATTTTTTCGCTTGACGCTCAATGCGTCTTTTATCGTTATTGATCAGGTAGAGAGAGAATACCGAGCGATAAACAAGTGGCAGGCAAGATGCGATAGCCAGCGCGTAGTCAGAATATACCTTGGAATAAAATTGCTCATATTCATAACCTTATTTGATACAGTTCCTAATATGTCATCTACTCATACCTCTATGTATAGCATGCGTAGTTTGGTTCATTTGATCCCTAGTTAATAAATGTTAAAGCTATACACGTGTTGGTACTTTCACCGAGCAATAAAAAATAATTACAACAGTAAACATATCTATAATTAAATCTGGCATCGTGTTTTTCCTTCTATTGTAACGTTGGCTACAATACATGGACGATCAGCCGCTATTACCGCGGTACATCGAATTAGTAGGCAAATGCAGGTATTGCGTGCGCGGCGCGGCATTACCGATACGCATCTATTAGCCACATCTTTCGTTCCCTCGCCACGTAAATCTACGCGGCATTTAGCCGAGGAACGGGTTAAGGTGATGTTATCATAATTAACACAGGATACTCCGCGGGTCATTAAGAAATATTGTCGGTAATGTGAATCGAATGGTACGAAATGTAAGGGATCGAAGCGGGTGTACCTTAATGTTATCAAATATTTTAATAGGTACCTATACGAAATTCTCGTGTCACAGTCATTTTCTCGTGTCACATTCACTTGCGAATGTAAAACAATACCAACCATCACACTAACTACTTTTGCTTAACTCAATGTTTACATACCTACACTGTATTTAAGTATATATTTCTCTATATAAGTATTTAGCCTAGAGCTTAGTTTGGGACTAGGTCAATTGGTGTGGGATTGTCCCCTTATATTTATTATTTTATTATTATTTATACATAAACTCACGCCTTTATTCCCAGAGTGGGGTAGGCAGAGCTACAGAATTACCAACAACTCTAAAAACTTGTTGATAATTCTGTAACCACATTTTGCACACTTAGGCTAAGATGTTTACCAGTATATTAGTGACAGGTTGCAAGCCCATCGCCTAACAGTACTAATACGCCTTTATTCCCTGAGCCGTCTCTTACGACATCCACGGGAAGATATGGAGTGGCACTATTCTAACCCGGCAACCACACGGGTCCAACTCAATGTTTAGATATGTAAAATACGTTATAATTGTAAGGCTGGTAGGTAATCGACTTTGTGATTGATAAAGATACTTGTATTGGCTCGTATTTTTAAATTGACAACATTTTAAGATCCGGTCGGGGTAAAATCAGTTTTCCTAATAGATCACAGGGGTAACAATATTGAAAAGGTTACAAACCACAACTCTAGTTGAATCCTTCAATAGTAAATGCAATTTGTCATTATACAAATGAAGTTGTAGTGTACTGTAGTCGGACACTAAGATTACAGACTTCTCAAAGAAATCTGAATAGGGGAGAGGAAATGAGAAAATTCATTTTAAATAGCAATACAATTGCCACCCCTTCTGACGAAATTGCTTTATCAGTCGTGTAACCGCACCGCGCAGCCTTCCTTCCGGTGCCGCTGATGAATTCCCAACCCACCAATAATCTGAAATACGAAAAGGGGGTAAAATGGTAAAATAGAATAAATTAAATAAATATAATTTCAAATAACACGATCTATGAGAAAGTAAGCTTGTTATAAAAACTTGGTGCCGGAGTTATTGCGGCAACTTCACAGTAATTCAATCAACACTTTTTATATTACGTAGATAATTGATATTATTAATATATATACCAATTTCAAGCCAGTCTATGACTAATTAGGTAATTTTCATGAGGCGATATGCGTATCGTAACACTCGAAAATAAAACGATTTGTTCCTGATTCGTCATATTCCAAATTGGTCATCTTCCAAACTCGACAATTTCCTAACTGGTCATATTCCTAATTCGTCATATTCCAGATTCGTCACCTTCCAAATTCGTCATACCATGTACATTTGCCTGCACAAATTTATAATAGAAATCCTCTGTGGTAAATGTTATGATAAGAACCTCTTTAGATAATTAATAGATGAGTGTTACTTGTCTATCATGAAGTTAATGTCATTGTCACTTTATTATTTATATCGAGTCATACAATATCATTTTAATGAAATAAGAAGATGGCTTGTAATAATGGTACGGACGAAGAAATGCATTTTATCGCAAGTGAAAGAGGAAAAAAGTTACTGTTGCATACTTATTATTATGTTTGTTATTATTATGTTTGTTATACTTATTATTCCTGTAAGCACGTGTTCGCGATTTAATTTGACTGTACAATGACGAGTTTGGAAGATGACCAATTTGGAATATGACGAATCAGGAACAAATCAATAAAACGTCTCTATTCTAGGCGGTAAAAACCAAATCATTTTTGATCCGTTATCGCATTATCAACGTTTTGATAGCTCTTATTTACTTGACAGTAATAGTGACCGAGTTAAAAAATATACAATAACACTTGCACCAAAAATAGTAAACGTCAGATTCATAAGATAACTGTCAATTTAACTCGAGTTAGTGTCTAGACCCGGTGTTACATTGTTGGTGCAAGTGTATTGCGAATACCTGCACACGCCACCTCTTAAACCTATTAGCACCAACATCAACAGCCTCAAAAGCCTCTATAGTAAACACCATACATCAAACGTTACAGCAACCTTGCACATTACTAGCCGCCATTAACGTTCTATACAAAACATTTCAACGAGAGCTAACAAGACAATAATACTAATTAAGTGTTCATTTTGAACGCAAACGTCTCCCCTGCACTTCCGTCGCGTCGGCACACATACAAGTACTTGTTTGAACAAGGCCGCCGTGCTCATTGAGGTAACTCCGAAGACGCGAGATAAAATCTCTGGCGTTAAGAGCTGTCACAGAGGGGTGCGACCGCGCCCTTATCGGCCTCCGCCTAGTGTGGCTGCAACTTTACCGCTCGTTCACACGCCTCTAGTAACTCATAGCAGTTGCTAATCGCGAATGCTATTGGTGTAGTTAGTACGATTTGTGATATTTAATATTATGAATATTTGGTTACAACACACTCGTGTAGTACGTTTATTGTATTCACGTCGTATTGTTATTGACGATGTTTTATTTGATTCTTTAATGAATCTGTAGTGGTTTTTAAACTGAAATAAAAGGCCGAATTACGAACACAGGTTTCGTTAATTTGACAGTTTTCTCAGTGGAATGAGTGTAAACGAATTGAAACCTATTCAGTTCGCAGATAAGACCTAGATAATACTAAAAAGCTGACTACAGCTACTATGTATTTACTGTTGTTACTGACTGAGTGATTAATTAGTTAAACAAAAGATACGCCCAAAATATCTAATTAAAATTTCAACTTCATTGCGATTCCTCTTTTTTTTCGAACGTCAATCTTTTTACAAGCTTTTTATTAACTTGCAATGTATGTTACAAGTATGTATGTCCGGGTCAAATCCTGAAAGGAAGATTTGAACTACTACTCAAGGACTGATTGAGCTGAAATTTGGTATACCTACGTAACTTCGATGAGAGTACAATAATATGGCACCATGGAGCTGGTCTGATGATGGAATCGGAAGGTGGCGAAAAGCTTGTCTCAAAAACGTTTGACAGAAACTTATTTTACTTTTATACACAATACGCGCAGGGTTTCATCCGTCTCCTCCGGACGCCACTGACAGCGCCCGGCTTATTACGTGTCCATTCCGGACGGACCGGACTGTACGTGGCCGTAGTGCCGTTTCCGACAAATTAACATCCTGTAACATCAAATAATTTCGCGTTTTTTAAATTGGTGGTGTTATTACATCGTTAGTGAGTAAATTTTTGGCAGTGTTAATTCCCTTATTGTAGTTGTACCTGTGAACATTTCAAATAAGGTTATGTTTTGCTTATGTAACACTAAAGTCTTACAAATATGTTTTTATCTTATAGCACAATTATCCTAAAAGCACTATGGGCTAAATACTTACTACTATAACAAAAATGTTATGTAAAGTACAATATTCACGGTCTCTTTCTTTTCAGCAAAATAAATCCTACTCGATGAACCGCTGAAAACACTTCACGTAACCTTTAAAGAAATATTTAAGATATTTCGACATTATTCCTTTGTCGCGCACCATAATGTATACAGTATAAATTATTCAAGCAGGTACTAGAAAGCTTTCAAACGAGGCCGCGCTCTTGAATTCGCAACTTCGCTAATATACGATCCAGCAATTACCTTCCCGGCAAACATCCTTAACTTACGTCGCGCTCTTCCCGAATGAAACCTGTACTTACGATGCTTGCGTAACTTCAATAATACATATTTGTTTTACGAACTTATCGCGATATCGAACTCGGAAATGGGTCGCTAATGTACAAACTGTGTTACACGTGTTTTGAGACTGGTGAATTTGCTACGCTTTGCCTTGTAGCGGCTCGTAGCAGTTCGTAGCACTAGATGGCTGATTAATGAAACAAAAAGCGGCAAAGTTCCGTACCTTTCTGTCATTAAGAGCCCTCTTTAATTGATGATTCTGTTTTGATTGATAATTAACCCCTGATTAAAAGAGGTGTGTTATAAGTTTGACCGCTATGTGTGTGTGTTTTCTGTCTGTCTGTGACACCGTAGCGGGTAAACCGATTTGGGTGCGGTTTTTTTCATTTGAAAGCAGAGTTTCTAGCGGTTGTTCTTGGGTAAGTTTTATGAAAATCGGTTGAACCCTTTAAGCGATATCAGCTCTAAAAGAAGGGGTCGCCATTACCTCTATATCGGGGGCTTTTATCTAATAGTTATTTTTTTATTATTTGGTGATTTAGCGTCAACCCTGGCTACCTATTACGGTTCATAATATACAGTCTGCTGACAGACGGATTGACAGCGGACGATTAAATAGAGTCCCGTTAGCACCCTTTGGGTACAGAACCCTAAGGACGATTCAACTGTAACAACTATAGTAGCAGCAGTTTAAATTGTATAACTGTAATACCTTTATCATCTTTATTTCGACGATTTTCCTCAGGCATTTCCAGCGTTGGGACTAAGTGGGCTCAGAGGATGTATTAAGGGGCGAGTGCGTGGCCTTTGTCAGCATTATACATTCATTTTCATTACATAGCGTTCTCTTCGGGTTAAGCACCTGTTAATCATTTTCTCTACTCGACATTTTAATTCTTTAATGTTTTGTCGCTAATGTATAAATACTGTTGGAAAGTATGCAGAGCAGGTTTTAGTTTCCCGCTTCTCCTCCTACTTCATCCCGTTGGGAGTTCAAAAATCCTGCCTAAATTCGCTCCAAATTTCATAGGTTTAGCGGTTTAAGCTGTGCGTTGTCTCTCGCTCAGTCAGTTACCGCAAAGTTTCATATTTCTGGGGTCCTAGTGTCGTACTAAAAAAGGTTATATGCATAAACGGAGTATACTAGACTTAAGCCCTTTTTCCCTTGATCTTTAGGAGAAATATACCATTTTTCACTTGGATCCCAGATTTATAGATTGTCATTCAAATATACTAAGTAACAATTTCACGAAACGATGTTGAATGGTAAAATGTTACTCGACTGATCTGCCGTCCTAAGCAAAAACTCAGTAACTAAGATAAACCTCCTGTAGTAATATCAACCTTATAATTCACGATATAGGATTGAATCTGCTTTGGTGATGGAATTTCAGATACTGCTTATTGACTTAGGAGAGCAGTGTTAGTTCCTACATTTCGACTGCTGTTAACTCTAATCGTCTGTTAAGTGGTTGGTGAAATTCGACGTTACAGGTGCATTTTTCCTCTCCACAGGCTGTTCCAGAAACTATACGGGAGTTGAAGTCCGCGCTGTGGGCCGCCGAGGCCTCGGGCGGAGTCGCCAATCTGACCGGCGCCCTCACCACCGGCTTCGAGATCCTGCACAGGGTAACATTCCTCTCATATAACATACCTGCATACACTCGCGCCTTCATTCCCAGAGCGGGGTAGGCAGAGCTACACAATTACCAACAACTCTAAAAACCGGTTGTTAATTCTGTAACCATATGTTGCACAAACAGGCTAAAATGTTTACCAGAGTATATTAGTGACAGGTTTCAAGCCCATCGCCTAACAATACTTCAAGCTCTTATATCAGTGTTGATAAATATATTATTTTGGGAAAAAAAGGGATGTAACAAGTTTAAAGTGTGTCTGTGTATAGGTCTATCTGTCTGTGGCCGGATCCCTTTGACTGACATACATATCGTTGGTCATAATGTATTGTTAGTCATACTTTTTTTGGTCATAACTTCTTTCAGGCTGAAGTTACAGTTTTTAATGAACGTTTATCGTGTAGATTAGTTAGATTAGGTTAGGTTAGTTTTATAAAAATCCTGAATAAATAACCGTGTCCAGAGAAAAATGCATTATGACCTGCGAAAATTATGACTTAAAACACATTATGACTAAAAATAATTATGGCAGTCAATAGAGACCCGTCTGTGGCACTATAGCTCCAAAACAGAAGTTTAAAAAAAAATGTGTTCAATATTCAATGTTTGCCGTATCCTTTGTTCTACAGTATAACAGGACGGGCCAGGGGTGTCAGTGCAACCAAGCGATCGCGGTGGTGGGCGCAGGTGGCGGGGCGGGCGGCGCGAAAAGCGTGTTCCGCACGTGGAACTGGCCGCACATGCCCGTGCGCATCTTCACCTACGGCGTGGGCGGCGACGCTAACGCCGCGCACAATATGAAGGACATGGCTTGCACCAATAAAGGTAACTCAATAAAACAATGTTTATTTTTAATCTGAAAGTGACAATTGCGGACAAACAAGGCCTGAGGACACAATTTTACACCCTTCCCTTCACCCCAACATCTTCCCTTTGTTTTAACACCCTTGTGTCAGTCAGTTAGGGTCGCAAATACTTTCAAGGGATGGATAAAGGTTGGCGCAGACATAACCACTCGGCACCGGATTACCTCATAGTGAGACACAGAGAAGTGAGGTTTGATTTGGTGTTAGTACCATACATTTTTAAGTGGTCGTCGGGAGGTCCGAGCTCTGCTATTGTTTTCACTTTAAAAAATATATCATACAAACACAAATCAATGCTCACTTTTTAATGTGTCACTGAGCCGATCCGGTACCGTGTGGTTATGTCTGCGCCAACCTCGAGGAGATAAAAGAAAGGATAGGTGGAGATTTTCATCAATAATCAACGAGTTTAGGACGAAACCGAAGGTGATGGAACTTTTAAGCTATATTACCTACTACTTTACTCCAATGTTCCGTATGAAAGTGGTCGAACTTTAACTAAAATAGTCAATAAGATGCTTCAATTCAAGTTTTACATTAATTTCCGTCTTGCAGGTTTCTACGTGTCAATAAACGAGCACTCGGAGATCCGCGGCAAGGTGCTGCACTTGGTGCAGGTGCTGGCGCGGCCGCTGGTCATGTACCAGACCGTGCACCCTGTACATTGGAGCCCCGTCTACGTCGGCGGCAGGGTGAGGCTTATTACCCTCTTTCAACGCCCCACGTTAAATAGTGTCATTTACACATTATGCATGTTTCGTAAGCTATGCAAAACTTAACGTCCGACTTCCACAATTTTTCAATATATTGTAGGTATTATGAAAAAGTACGTTTGTACATTTCAGTTTTTATTTTATTTGTTTTCTTTCAAGAAATATTTTTTATGGAAAGGAAAACGTACAGACCTAGATTTTTTTAAATTTCTACCTTACATCATATTCAAAAATCGAACTAGGTTTAAGGGAAGGGAAAGGTTACCGCATTTTGTATGGAAATTCTGATGATTCGTACGAAATAAAACCTCTTTTTAACTGTTTGTACCTCTGACAACTAGGTATAAGCGTCAGTCGCGTTGTAGGTAAGCATGACAGCTCGTGACGACTTTACGCGTCGTTGATATACAGATGGTTAACTATGGTGCATGGTTATCTTCTGCTTAATATGAATAATATCATTTTTTACTTATTAAACAAAGTCAGATATTAAATCTATTTCTTGTTGTAACTTGATGGTATTTTAATTTACAGAGTAGCAACCTGGACGATGACGGGATGGGACAATTGATGGCTTCCGTCACTGTGCCCATTTTCGACAGAAGAAACCACACAGTAAGATAACCTTTACTTTACAACTTAAAGCGTTTTCAATTACGAAGTCGCTTAATATTAAGACTGCGCCGAACGTACGCCGGATGTACAGTGGCGCCCTCATTACTATTATTGAGTTTTCTAATAAACCAAAGTATTTTCTTCAAATTGGTCGAAATGTTTTTTGTACTACAAATGAAAACACAACTTATAGGGTATATCACATAGTTTAATAACAATTCACCTTCGAGTTATCAACTTAACGGAAAAAAGTGGCCAACTGTTTCCGTTAAGCTGACTACTCAAAGGGTAATTGTTATTAAAGTTTGTTACGTATCCCATAAATTGCGTTTTTACTTGAACTACGAAAACGTATCGTCTGATTGCAAGGAAATTCTTTAATTGATTACAAAACACAATAACAGTAATGAGGGTGCCACTGGACGCTCGACGTTTGCTCGGTGCTAGGGTTTGCAATCCGAATAATCCGAATATTCAATTATCCGAATATCCGCCGAAAATAATATTCAAAATTATCCGAATACTAAACCGCGAATTATCCGAATAAACGGATATTTTGAAAAAACTAATAAAATCATTTATAAGCAGGAAAAATTCAAAAAAATTACAAGAAAACCCACTAATGACGTTTTATGTCCATCTGTATTGCCCAAATAAGGTGTTTAGACAAATGTTCCTCCATATTAGGTATTATATTATATTTTAGTAAATAAGTACCTGAATACCAAACCAACTTACATAAATTACATAATAATAATAATTAGTATTAGGTGGCCAGTTACTAGCGATTTACCCCTACTTACATATTATTATTATGTGTGTTACTATACTATTAATATAATATTATTTTTTTATTAAACTAGAAATAAATCTAGTTTTACACTCGTTTTTTAAAAGTTAATTTTATTTGTTTACTTTTTTTAATTAAGTTAAATAAAGACACTAAGATGCATACTTTTTATGTTATTTGACATCGAAAAGAAAAAAAGTATAGGGCAAATTAATCTTATATACGCTGTAAATATTGATATATGATTTAATGTGATGTGTGTGATGTGATTTATGACATTAATAATGAATATAACGATCTCAGATTATACAAGAATGTTAAAAAACAAAGATTGATTTACAATTGTTATACTTAAAGTTGATTAAGTAGTTTTATCTCGATATTTTATGTGATTTATTATTATGTATGTCAGTTTTTTTGTTACTTGTTGATTTTATGCATTACACACCTTTAAATACGCTAATTTTGTTTTATTTTATAAAATACAAAAATTATCCGAAATTATTCAAATATCCGAATATTCGGATAATGAATATTGAAGTATTCAATTATCCGAATATTAAAAAACTGGGCGGATATTGCAAACCCTACTCGGTGCAGTCTTAAGTACATTAACGCAATTCGTGGATCGAGAATACTATACATATGTAATATAATATGGATTCAGAACTTGTATATCATGGATGTGTCATGTCTTTTTCAGCATAGAGAAGCTAATTTGCTCGGTGTTGTGGGGACGGACGTACCTGTCGATCAGATAAAGAAACTCGTGCCACCTTACAAGGTAAACATAAATAACTGTTAATAATATCAAACATATTTAACTAAAATATACAATCAATTTTATATCCTAATCATCTCATTAACTTACAGTTGGGAGTAAACGGTTATTCCTTCATGGTGGATAACAACGGGCATGTCTTGTATCACCCGGATCTTAGGCCACTGGTAAGCTTCCAAGACGATTCCAATGATACAAACTGAACTGTAATTTACTTTAAAATTTATTCATCAAATTTTTTCAATCTTAAATTATGTTATTTGTTTCAGTATACCAATGAGGAAGTAAGTATGACTTAGGACGCGATTATTAAATAAAAAATCGTTTTATTTAATGACTTCATACTAGATCGTTGGTTAGGACGCTAGAGAATGAATAATATGGTGCGTGACTTTTCCAGTACACGGAGACTCTTCGACCACTGTACTCCAGTGTGGATTTGACTGACGTGGAGCTCCTCGTAGATTCCGATGAGAATTCCCGGATCAACCTCACATCGTTACTACTTGATGTAAGTGCAATCTTACTGTACGGTTAGCCATAGTCTAACGCCGTTAACAAATTCTTGCGACACTTTAAATATGATGTAGCAGCAACCAAGTATTCAAGTAACTATTTGTGATGCAGATGGATGCTTATTGTATCTGCATTAAGAATTAGGTCTTATCGGTTATGACTTTGTCACATCAACAGTGTACTCGTATTGCTTCCAGCTCCGACATGACATGATAGAACAGCGTGAAGGAGAGACAGAAATAGGGGTGAAGGTTCAGTATGGCAGTATGCGCCGCGTGGCCACGAGGCGGCAGAGGTACTTCTACAGCCCCGTGGAGGGCACCCCCTACTCGCTCGCCATTGTGCTCCCTGACGGCTACGGCATGTACGAACTGCAGGCCGAGCAGGAGGTCAAACACAGCCCTATCAATGGTACGTATTTATTAGCTATCTTTTTTTATTTTGTGTTTTATAAGATACAAAAATTAGACAATTTAAATAGGGTAGATACTTACATCATCAATTGTTTGCAGTCTCTGAATACTTCAAGGGCGACAATTGGAAAATTCATCCAGAATGGTAAGCATTATTATTCGTTTTCACAAGATTTAATTTAAACAAATGATTTATATTGACTTCTTTTGAGTATTACGTGTTAAAGTAATTAAACATTACCTTGAAAAACGATCCGGCACCGAAGGACCAATTTCAAGAGTTCGTAAACATTTTAGCGTTTAGGTTAAACGGGTTGCGAATTTCAAACTAACGGGTATATAACCTAGACCTTAATTGCAATATCAGCATCTAGTATTATCATCATAGATATAGGTGAATGCGACTTGTCAATTTATTTCACTGTGCCAGTAGTCATGCTTAGAAAAAGGGGACATCAGATCAACTTTATCAGACTATCCGGTTTAAAAAGTTACATCAGTAGGTAGTGTAAAAGTTACATAACGAAGATCATATGACATGGCAATGACATTTTAATATTTATACCTACATATCCAACAGTAGATGACACTGATTAATAAATAATATTGACGAACTAATCTTGTGCTTTCAGGGTGTACTGTGAGTACGCGTCGACCTCGGAGCAAACGTTCTCCAGCCCCGAGGAGCAGCTGCTCCACTTCCTGACGCGCTCGGGCCGCCCCGGCTGGAAGTGGATGAGCGTGCGCCCGCGCGCGCTCACGCTGCACAACGCGCACAAGAAGCAAGACAGGGATGCTTACTATTGTAAGTACTACTTTAAAAGTGAATAGATAAGTCTCATTTGTGCCCGTGTATTACTGTAACTAACATTTACTGTCACCAAAGTTTTTTGACAGTAAGTCTTGGTTTCATGTTTTTAGGTGTTCGTGAGGGTTTTTATCGTCTGGTTCCCTGTAAAAATAGGCGCGGATCGTTAGCGAAATCCATGAAATAAAACGTACTCGAGGTCTGACCTCTGAAAGTTACAACGTCCCATTTAAAAAACAAAAACGTTAGACGTTAAATTATGCTCAAGGAGGGTCACATGGACATGTTAGGTATTTAAGCTTCAAGACATAACCAGCAAAAACCACAGGCACATAGTCCCCTTAAAGATTGTACTTACACTAGTTATACCTACTAAATAATACTTATTGTTTTCATTTATATATACAAGAAAATCCCTTTAAACGATTCTATTCATATACCTACATATTCTTGTGTTAGGGTCTTAATGGTACAAATGTATTGTTCTAAATGGAAACTTTATTTAATTTCAGGTGACAAAAATCTAGTTCAATCTTTAGTCCGCGATGCTATGGTAATAAAAGAATTGGACGCTCACACAGGACACGCCAGCCACCACAACCAGTAAGTATCATAATTTAACACAGCATGTATTACTTGCACAAAAAGAAAAATATAATTTACAAGAAGGAATTGAGAACGAATATGAATGAGCCTAAGTAAAAAAAAACACTTTGCATGACACTAAATGAAACTACTGTTTTTTTAAAGCATTTATACAGCACTTTGTTTATTTTACGTTGATCACTAATGCCTAAATGTGTTTGTCACACGAATAGCCCGATAGCAACTTTAATGGCTCTGCTGACAAGGTACAGTAACAACGAAATCATAACGGTTTATGTAGATATGTTAGAGTAACATACTGCTAAAACATCGGGTTACCGCCTGAAACCATGTCATATAAAGTATATAGATCTATGTACGATGGGATAGTCAACACTAAGAAAGTATTTAGATACATAAGCAACACGCTAGGCGCTACTATTACTCATGTCTTCTAGATTTCATTTCAATTCAAAACTCACTAAACTTATTCTCACTATTTTAATTTCATGATGTTCTGTAATTTAATTGTAATCAAACAGTTATGGAGAATACCTCGTTATTGATCTAACTTTTCCTAAGTAGAAAAGGCGGAGCTTGTACATAAAATATTAGATATTAGCATTTTCAATCCGCGATGGTCCTACCGATGGGTCCTACCTTTACTACTATGTAAATAGATGTGTTGAAAAATTCTATCATATCATACAACTCAAATTTATCAGTGAATCGCGCGACTTTGTGGGTTGATAAATCTATTAAAATAGACATTTTAAAAGGGTACTCTCCATGGCTGAACACTTTTATTATTTAACTAGTGCACAGCAAACGAGGACAAGGTAACTTAAAAAATAAGTGTGAAATAATCCATATTTACGCTGCCCAAGGATTTTGATTGTTAATTATTGAGGAATGGTAAATTATATTAAAGATCACTGTTTATTATTAAGATTATTTCTAAGTAGGCAAGCCAGATAGAAATGACATAAGAAGTAAGACCTAATAAGATGCAAACGTAGGGTTGCTTCTATCCGCTTACATTCCTAACAAAGCAAAGCATTAGAAAATAATAGTCTGAATTTGACGGACGCGAAGAGACTACTACTTGGATGTCCTCAATGGATTTCCCTGTGATTTTTACTTATTCCTTGCTGAATCGAGGGCGAGAGACCCGAGATGTTCGCGCTCGAGCCGCATTATGTCTTGCTACTTGATTATGTATCTGTTTGGTTTGTGCCTTTCATCTTCAAGATTAAATGTCATATTTACGGACTTTCACCTTTTAACCGCTGAGGATCTTTCATCGAGCGTTTCCTTCTCGCCAACGATACAAAATTACCCAAAGCTGTGTAGTGTTTTCCATACTTCCTTCACATTGAAGCATAATAAACACTTATCTTGCGAAAACCTTTTGAAATTTTGTCGTAATA
Organism: Acleris laterana; assembly: GCA_963966035.1. Classification (NCBI taxonomy): domain Eukaryota; kingdom Metazoa; phylum Arthropoda; class Insecta; order Lepidoptera; family Tortricidae; genus Acleris; species Acleris laterana. Next base: position 6,946,899 of record OZ014440.1, read on the forward strand.
ATTAAACGTCAACGAAATGAACTGGACCATTGATGCGTATAATTCAGAAAGCGGTGGTTGAAAAGTTAAAGGCCGTGACGTAATAGAACCTTGTCACTGTAAGCCAGTGATTAAGATTTATCTCAATAACTAACAGTGAAATTACGTGACAGGGTTCTCGGATATACATAAAACAGTTAAATTTTGTGTCATACACATTACTCACATTAATAAATGACTGTATTATATTATAAGGTCCATAAGTTACAAACATACGAAAGAAATACATGTTTTAAGTAGGTAGACTTTTTTTTCTTTGTATGGAAAAATATTAATTGTCTGCAACTTCATTGGCGTATAGCTCGTGTTCCTATTCCTCTGGGAACTATAATTTTTAGGTACATTAAAAAGTAAACCTAAAACTATAAAAGACCGACAAACAAACAATTACAGGTAGGTAGAAACTGTGGGATGGAATATACCATATTTGTAATAACGAATAAATCAAAAATAAATAAACTTGATCCATACATTTACTATCACAGATGGCACTGTGAAATAGGCCTATTCTCAATATTCATAAGTACCAAGAACAAATAACAATAGGACAGATTGGTATGGTTTAGCCAACTTCAGCATGAGTTCAACGAATAAGATATCTGTGTTAAAGGTGGCCATTCAAACTTCAGCTCTAACGATAAAACAAGTTTTGTTTTACCAAGGTTAAAGTGGGTGCGAAGGCTACCCCACTAAAAAGCCTAGAAGACCTTGTAACTTATCAAGGGAATCTTAAGGCTATGGTTGTTACTCCTCTTAGAAATTCGACCATTTATTAGCCACTTTGTAACCCCACTGGTGTTCGCAGGCAAGGCCGGTTCCACAAGTTCGTGGTGACGCTGTCGTTCATCGCGACCCGCAGCGGCCTGCTGCGCTGGACGGAGAACAACAACAGCTCGCGGACTGCAGACTCCTCTGAACCGTACGTCACCAAATCATATCCCTCTCACTTTCTTAAACAAGCTTTGTAATAAAACAAAGTGAATAAGCGAGCATATTCTTATGTTATCTTACAGATTATAGGCCCTTTCGGATACACTTCAACCCTTTAGCATCTTTTGTGCAATTACTTTCTTAGGTACACACTCAGCTATTCGAATGTGCGGGTTTCCTCACAACCAGACTTTTTCCTTCACCGTAAGATCATCGACTTAAGTTAAGTTAGAAAACGTCATTGGTACATGGGGACCGCTGGGGTTCGAACTCGGTACCTTACGATCACGAGTCGACTCGATCCCCTTAGCCAGTAGGCCACCGACGCTCTTGAATAAGCGAGCATAAAGCATATACCTGGGTGTGTAGTGTAGACCCTTCAATAAGTCCATACCTACTCTAGCAGATGTTTTGTAATTTCGCAATGCAATGAATCAAAAAAAAATATCTAAAATTCTAAATATTTAGTATGTTGAAATACCGACAGTAGTAAAGCAAACCAACTTTACAATGACGAAAGCATTTTCAAAAACGTTATCTGGTAGACCATTTTTCTCCAGGCATTTCAGCGAAAAATACGCGCGAGCGTACGACTCGGAGTGGTACCGCCGCGCCGTCGAACACCACGCCATCGAGCCGGAGAGCTTCGTGTTCTCCGTGCCGTTCCGCGAGGCCGGCGACCAGGCCTCGCGGCCGCCGCTGGTGCTGGCCACGCACGCGGTCTTCGTGGAGTCACGTGGCCACCGCGCGCCCGCCGCCGTCGTCGGCCTGCATTTCCAGCTCGACTCGCTGGCTAAGCACTTCCTAAACGTTACCTCAACGGTACGTATCAACTGTTTCCTTTTTCAAAAATCGTTAAGAACACAAAAAAGAGTTCTGCCTTGATATTTCTGTGGGTTTTTGCACGTTTTATGGGTTGCATTTCGTGGTCAGTATAAAATAACTAATCTGTACCCACTAGGTACTGTGAATTTTTCATATGTTAATAAAAATAAAAACATTTCCGCCTATAGTGCACAGCTGGTACTGTCTGCAAAAAGACTTGCGCTAAGGAATCTCTGGACTGCTACATCTTGGACGACAACGGTTTCATCATCCTATCGGAGGACGCCGCGCAGACGGGCCTGTTCTTCGGGCAGGTAGACGGAACTATCATGGACTCGCTGGTGCAGGACCGGATCTACAAGAAGGTCACCGTACACGACCGCCAGGGACGCTGTCCTGACTCGAGAAATCCATTCAGTGGCGATGCCGGCAAGTTAACGGTAAGGAATGAATGTTGGTTACCTGCTGTTTGCTCACTGTGCTGCAAAAAGGATTGTTTGTAAATTGCTTCGAGAAGGAAATGCAATAAAAACTAGAATAAAACGGCAATGTCCTGTTTATAAGTCACGATGACACCTTTTTATTGCCTATGCTGGGCTGTTATTGCCTGTCCTTGTCAAAAACTCTACCTGTAACGAAATAAATTACTAATATTAAGGCTACTTACTATTTCCCCAGGCATCGTATGTGTAGATAATGTATTATGTTTAATGTCCTGAATTTGTTTATAACAGCCCATGAAGCCCTTCTCGTGGCTAGGCAGCTACGTCACCAGTTTCCTGGCAGTCTGGTTCCCACTGTGGCAGTCAGCTAAAGCACATGCTCACCCCCACGTAGACGACGAATTGGGTAAGTTAAGTTATCAGTTAATTAAAAAGTCCGATGGCCAGGATTCGTTTAAACAGTAAAAACAATGTCCATATTGAACGTTACTTGTTAATTGGCATAAGTACATTTATACATATAGCTCTATCACGCTCATATGGTTTAAACACTGTCAGACAAGATAGCACAAAGCAATCCACAATAACACCGTAAGATTCATTTTCCAAAAAGATAAAGTTCACCAATGGTATTGCTGCGCTCTGAGCAACTAGAAACATTAATCAAATCACACAAATAATATAACTCATTAACCGAGGGTGAGACTTGCCATAGCCGCTGTCTCTCTCATCTAAAGTCTTGTTTAAAATGCTCTTTTTTGATTGTTACTAACACACGTGCCTTACGGTACGGTCACGAGCGTTAATTTGGGACCCATTTCAAGAAAAATATGCTTGAAGTCTTGAATGTCATTAGAGATATCAAGTTATCTGTAACTTTTAAGAAACTCAACCTTATTGTTAATAATGTCAGATTGACTTTAGACCTAAGGTGGTACCAAATTAAATCTCGTGACTGTACATGTAAGGATAAATATAGTAGATACAATATGCATGGGCGAGCCTCGACATGACGTTTGTATGCAAGTAATTGCTGACTCTTGTATTGATTACTCCCAGATTACGAAGAGTACGAGACCGAAGATCTAGACGCGGAGGAGGAGGACCGAGACCGCGGCAAGTACGAGATCATAATCGACGGGTTCGGCGCCGACAAGGGCCCGGCGGAGCGCGAGGCGCCGCCGCCGCGCGAGCCTCCGCGCGAGGCCGCGCGCTCCGCCGCCGTGCGGCCCTGCGACACCA